>CAVLJG010000007.1:69949078-70525662 GCA_963669975.1 Acanthoscelides obtectus | reverse complement strand
TTATTGTTATTATTATTATTATTATTATTATTATATTATATTATTATATTATATTATATTATAATATTATTATTATTATTATATTATTTTATTATTAGATTATTATTATTATTATATTTATTATTATTATATTATATTATTATTTTAATTATTATCATATCATTATAACATTATTATTTTATTATTATATTATATTATTATTATTATTTTTTGATTGCTTATTTTATCATTATTATGATTGTTATTATTTTGTGATCAGTGATCGTGTGTGAGCAAGCGACAGACTCTATAAACTTATCTAGTTTGTGACTTCAAACATATATCTCTATGTATAGGTGGTCAATAAATCGTATGGTATGGTATGGTATTTATTATTATTATTATAACTATTATTATTATTTATTATAACTATTATATTATTCTATATTATTATTATATATTGTGATAATTATTATTATCATTATTATGATTATTATTATTAATTAAACATTATTATTATTATTATTATATATGATTATTATTATTATTATTATAATTATAATTATTATTATCATTATGATTATTATTATTATATATATTGTTAATTATTATTATTTGTTATAAATAATAATTATTAATAAATTATGATTTTATACTATTTATTATTATTATAATTCTTATTTATTATGATTATTGTTATTATTTATAATTATTTATTCTATTATTTTTTTTTATTATTATATTATTATTATTATTATTATTATATTATTATAACTTATTATTCTTATATCTTTTATTTATCTATATACTATTTTTTCATTATTATGATTATTATATTATAATTCTACCAATATTATATTCTTATTATTATTATTCTATATTATTTATTATTATTCATTATGATTATTATTATTATTATATTATTACTATTATTATAATTATAAGTATTATTATTGTAATTCTATTATGATTATTATTATTATAATAATAATATATTATTATTTAACTATTATTATTATTCTTATTATTATTATTATTATTATTATTATGATTATTATTATTATAATTATTATTATTATTGTTTGATTATTATTAATATTTTATATTATTATATTCTTCTCTATGTATATAACTGTTTATAGATCTCCTTGTTTAGGAAATCCTTCATTTTTATTGATGCCTTCAATAGTTTACTGAATAGTATTCTAGACATAAGAACTTATTGATACTTGGCGATTTTAATTTAGATTTCAGTAGTAATGTTGAAACAGTGACACACCTTTGTAATATTTCAAATTCATTTGGCTTCGTCAATGTATTTATGAAAATACCAGAGTTACACCTACTTCGGCGTCTTGTTTGGATAATATTGACCAACTTGAACAATGATAATATTGAGACAGGGACAATAGATTTAAACATTTCCGACCACTTAGGAATTTTTTGTGATTTTTTTATATTAAAAGATGAGATTCATTCAATCAAACCGCCCAAAAGACGCATTATTACAAAAAAAGAATGGTTTCATTTGCCAACAGAATCCATAGTATGGCGTCCGACATGAACGTAGATTCTAACTCTGCAGATAACATGGCAAATAGTATCTACCGTTTATATCAAATTGTATCGATAATTGTTTTCCGTTAAAAGCTGTGGATAAGTCAGCTCACAAAGTTAAGTGGTATACGCAGACACTGAAGCAGCTAAGGAAGATATGGTGAACGCAAAGAGCCAGTTTTCGCATAGCGGGGATGAGCGTGATTGGGAGAGGTATAAGGATAGACTAGCAATACCGTCAAAAAGAAATTGGAAAAAAGGAACTTTTACTCTGAAATGATACCCAGGCGGAAAATAAAACTAAAGCAATCTGGAAGATAGTCGATAGCGAGAGAGGCATCAGGAAACAGAAACACACAAACGTCTCAAGTGATGAATTCAATAGTTTTTTCAGTACTATTTCTTGTAAAATTCTTGAGGGCATTGAAAAGCCTATTATTAATTACTTGTATCTCCTCAACCGTACTCCCAAGACACCGCATTCGTTCTTCATGTCTGCGATACTCCAAACAGATGTGAGATGTGCTATAGCACAACTAAAAGACTCACCCTCACTCGACTTCTATGGTATGAACAGTGCTATGTTGAAAATAGCCAGTGAGGATTTCATTGAACCTTTAACAATACTATTTAATAAGTGTGTTAATGAAGGCGTGTGGCCTGATGCTTTTAAATTGTCAAAGGTCATTCCCATTCATAAGAAAGGGAATGAAGATAATCTTGATAACTATAGGCCCATCACAATAATTCCATTAATAAGTAAATTATTCGAAATTGTAATCAAAGAAAAATTAATAAAGTACTTTGAAAAGCACTCCCTCCTTTCAGCTTCCAAATTTGGTTTTCGGAAGCACTGTTCACCATTAAAGCCATGCTTAGTTTTCTTGAGGATGCATTAGAGTGCATTGACAAGAGAACCACCGCTCTAGCAACTATGTGTGACTTAACCAAGGCTTTTGACTGTGTAGAGGCAGTTATACTGCTTGACAAATTGGAGTACTATGGGATCCGTGGCAAGTCATCCCAGCTTATGAGATCATACTTAGTTAATAGGAGACAGATGGTTAGCCTTGATGGAGTAGAATCCCAGGTTCTACCGATTACGAACGGGGTACCCCGGGCTCTGTCTTGGGCCCTCTATTATTTTTAATCTACATCAATGACCTCCCACAAAATGTCAACAATAGCAAATGCTACCTTTTTGCAGACGACACTACTCTCTGCTCCAAGGCTACCCAACTTGACGAGGCCCCCAGTCTCGACCAGGTTAAGCGGTGGTTCTCCGCAAACAAGCTCAAACTTAATGAAGCGAAAACCAGTGCGCTAAGAATAACTTCCGACAAATGGAATGAGACTTCATCATCCGTAAAGTTATTAGGGATCGTTGTGGATAGCCGCTTGACCTGGTCGGAGCATGTGGACCAGGTGTGTACCAAGATCTCCAGACAGATGTTTATCATGAGGCAACTGGCTCAGTGTTTGCACAGACAAACCATGAGAACTGTATACTTTAGCCTCATTCATAGTCATCTGTCGTATGGTATCATCCTCTGGGGTAATTCTGTCAAGGCCCAAAAAGCATTTACAATGCAAAAGGCTGCTATACGGATTGTAGCTGGCGTCTCCTACGATCATACGTGCCGCGGTTTGTTCAAAGAGATGCGCATACTGTCGTTAGCATGCCTGCTCATACATGAGACCCTTTTACATGTTCACGCAAACCTGAGTACTTTTTCGATAAGATCAGAGACACACAGCTATAATACAAGATACGCTAATGATATATCATTACCGCAATCTAGGATCGCCATGACACAAAACAATAAGATTAATGTGTCGCTTTACAATAACTTTGTTAGATATCATAAGCGGTCCAATATTGAGAAGATGTCTAACAAACAGTTCTCTAGGTTCGTCAAAAACTATTTGTTAAAAAACTGCTTCTATACTGTAAGTGAATATTTAGGTGCATGTGATCCTAGTGATCAGTGATCGTTGTTGGTGTAGAGCAAGAGACAGACTGTATAAAATTATCTAGTTGTGACCTCAAACATGTATCTATATGTATAAGTGGTCAATAAATGGTCTATGGTATGGTATGGTATAGTATGAATATTATATTATTATTATTATATAATTATTTTATAATTATAATTATTATTATTATTATAATTATAATTATTATTATTAATATGCTTATTATTATTATTATTATTATAATAATAATTATTAGTATTATAACTATTATGATTAGTATGATTACAATTATAACTATTATAATTATATTATTATTATATTATTATTACTTATAATTCTAGTATTATTAACTATTATTCTATTATAATTATTATTATATTATTATGATTGCTTATAATTATTTATTATCATTATTAGATTATAATTTATAACAATTATGATTTATTATTGTTATTATTTTTCTTCCACAGACGTATCTGTCTGGTAATAAAGGATAGACCAGATATCAACCAGATATCAAAGAGACTATCCAAGCACCTTCCTTAGTATATGCGCTGTTCCTAGTAGTGCCGTTTTTTCTAATTTGGTAGAGTGCTGGTTTACCGGGTATTGAGTCACAATTTCCGTGGAAGGTTTTGGTGATAGTTCCTAATGCACCGACAACCGACAGGAGTTATCCAGCTTTCACATGCCACATTCTCTGTATTTCTATCTGGAGATCTCTGTACTTAGATATCTTTTCATTTTCTTTCGATTTTACATTGGAATGTCGGGAACCGCTATATCAATTAGTTGACATGTTTTCTCCTTTCTGTTATGAATTATAATGTCAGGTCGGTTTGCTTTTATTGTTCGATCCGTTATTACCGGCACATCCCACATAATAACATATATCAGTGGTGTCATTCTTGATGTTGGTGACACTCTGGATTTCATGTTGATAATATTTATCTGTAACTGGAATACCAAACGAGTCACATATTTTTCAGTGAACGTAACTAGCTTACATTGTTATGTCTAGCGGTTATACTCTGAAGGGGCTAGTACTTGGCAACCTGCTAATATGGCTGATGTGTTCGTCGGACTGGCCCGCATATTCTGCATTTACTGTCTGTACTTTGTTTTAGTATATACTTTTGGTGGTACCTTGTATTTAATGCTTGATCTTGTGCAGATACTATCAGCGCTTCTGTTTCGCTTTCAGCGTAGAGCTTCTCAACCAACTGACACTTCCACGTTTATCTACCTCTGTTCTCTCGAGTTGTCGGAAGAACTGTCCGTGCAATGTTTCGAGGCTACTTTTGCTAGTCGCCACTTTCAGCGACGTTCTTGATCTTGTCGATTGAGTTTCTGTTCGAGTTCTTCGCCCTCCTAGACGTTCCGACATAATCTTCTTCATCTCTTTCTGGATGGAATATTTGCAAAGGCCATTGTCCCATTCTTTCACTATTTTTGATAGTTTGTCCTTCCCTTGGGTTATATATTATCCGAGACCAACCATAGATGTTTTCATATAGAGCTTCAATTTCTACCATTCCGCGTCCTCCATTGCGCCTCTTTACATATAACCTGTCCACGTCAGCCTTGGGATGGTGTATATGTGCCATTGTCAGCAGCTTCCTGGTTTTCCGGTCTATTCTCAGAATATCTGACTTCAGCCAATTGACAATTCCAAAGCTGTAACTTAGTACAGGCACAGCGAAAGAGTTGATTGCAGATATTTTATTTTTGGAGCATAATTCTGTCTTAAGAATCAGGCGCACACGACGATAATACTCCCTCGATATTCTGGATTTGGCATGTTCATCTTCGATTCCATCTGCTTCTTCAATGCCTAGATATTTATAGGTTTCTTCAGGCTCCATGTTCATTATTGTTGTTGCTTTATCTAGAATTATATTCTGTGCCTTAGTGAGTTTACCCCTTTTGAATATTGCTGTTGCACACTTATCCAGTCCAAATTGCATATTTATATCATCCGAGAATGTTTTCACTGTCATTAAAGCGCGACGCAAATCGTTCTCATTTTTGGCAAATAATTTCAGATCATCCATGTATAACAGATGATTAACTGTATTGTTTGCGTCTATAACAAAATCAGTTTTTTCTCTGTTAAGCATACTGGTCAGTGGAATTAGTGACATGCAAAACAGTAGGGGGGAGAGAGAATCGCCTTGAAATATGCCTCGCTGAACGCCTATATGTCCGGTTTTTATGCATCCCTTTGTATGATATAGATGCATTTCGGTTTTCCATGTTTCATTGAGCATTCTATGTACCTTTGTATAGTTGGACAAACTCGATATAGTTGCAGTACTTTCATAATCCATTCATGCGGTAGACTATCAAACGCTTTACGGTAGTCGATCCAGGCCATGCATAAGTTTTTCCTTCGTGTTTTTGCCACACTGACTACCATTTTGCTGACTAAAAGATGATCTTTACACCCTCTTGTTCCTTTCCTGCTTCCTTTTTGCTCGTCAGGGTAAATGTTGTGGTTAAGTAGATGTTCGTTAATCCTGTTAGCTAACGCTGCTGTAATTATCTTGTACATTGTACTCAGGCACGTTATAGGGCGATAATTTTTGGGGTCTTTCGTATTCTTTCCTTTGGATAAGAGCACTGTAGTTCCGGATGTGAGCCATGAGGGTGCATCTTCTGGATGTTCAATAATGTGATTGATGGCAGCTGTCATTGCGCTGTGAAGGGCTGAGAATTTTTTGATCCAAAAGTTTTGCAACCTATCTGGTCCCGGTGCTTTCCAATTATCTGTGCCTTTTATTATTGTGATTATTTCTGGTGTCGTTAACTTGACGTACTGTTGTTCTTCAATACTTTGGTATTTGCTTTCTTCTTGCCTTATCCACTCAGCATTCTTGTTAAAGCTTGCTTTATTCTGGTATATACCTTTCCAAAAGCTAGCAATATCATCCGGTGTCGGTGGTTCATTGCTAACATTCCTTTGTCCATTAATTTGTCTGAAGAATTTTTTTGCGTCAGAGTTGAAAGTCTTATTGTGAAAATAATAGTTGCCTCGTTCCGTATATCGCTTTAACCTTTGTGATTTTGCTTCCATTTTCATTTTTATATTTAACTCAAGTTCATCTATGTTGGTGTACGAGTTGTAGCGTTGCCATATTTGTTCCGTTTTCTTTAGAATGTTATAAGTGGGGACTCCTTTCCTATATTCATGTAATATTGCTAGTTCCGATCTGTATGCATCTATATGCTTCTTTATTCTGATCTTCCATGACGGCTCTCTTGTATCTCGTACAGTGTTTGTTCTGTGTTCTACTTCACCTGCAATTACAGCGGCAGCAGCGTACATCAGGTCATTAATGTCTTGAATACTTAGAGTATGCTCTTGAGCTATTCTGGTGTATATGACGTTCACGTTGTCAATTTTTACTTGAAGCGCCTTGGTGGCTTCTACCTTATTCAGCGCTTTTCGTTGTGTAATTGAAGTGAGTCCTCTAATTTCTTTCAGTTTTTCATAAATTTTGTCTTCCAGTTCTTCTCTATTTCTGGATCTGTTTGACAATGCACATAATAGGCTAGTATTGTTGATCTGTGTGTATGTATTAGTTGTATTTGAGCGCTGTTCATGGTGAGTATCTATTTGTAGTGGAAGCCCATGAGTTGGTATAGGGCTATCGGTTGCTGCTTCAGATACAGCAATTGCTAATTTTACTTTTTCCTTTATACTTGTAATCTCACTAGTACTTAGCTTATTACTGTTGATTATGTACCTTGTTTGGTTAGCCAGTGTTTTCGAGTTAATGTGAGGGAATAATGTTGGATTCTCTCTCCTCCATAATCTATATGTGTTTTCTGTCGTTGATCCTCTTTCGTGACTCTTGGCATAGTAGTAGCAGCGCATAACATCTTTGTACTGTTCAATCGTCCATTTCTGTCTTTGTTTCTTATTTAAGTCTAACGATGTTGTTTCCATACCAGATGGGCCAGGCTGAGAGTTTATCTCGAGTTGGGTACCATCTGTATTTATTTTTTCATTTTCAGTAGGTGAGTGAGGATTTCGCATGATGACGACCTGAGGCACCCCAAACCCCCTGCCGAACGCGACACCGGCCACTGAGCAGCCAGTCCCGTTTACGTTGTTTTGGTTTCCGAGGCTAGTTTCCATATTTCTCTCCATTTTAATGGGTGTACCAGTTTTTCCAAGATGGGTTTTTTCTGTTCCATTCATGCCGACAGTATTATCAACATTCATGGGTGACCGCGCCAGATTGTGGAACTGGTAAACCTCTAAGCGCGCAATAAAGGGTCGCTGGCTGTACCGTCTTTCCCAGTTGTTATTACGGTAGAGGGTTTGACATTGCCGGCAACAGTGCCCTAACCTGCCAGACATTATTATTGTTATTATTATTATTATTATTATTATTATTATTATTATTATTATAACTATTATTATTATTATTATTATTATTAGTATTATTATTATTATAATTATTATTATTCTTATTATTATTATTATTATAAATATTATTATTATTATTATTATTATATTGTTATAATTATTAATTATCATTATTATTATAACTATTATTAATTATTATTATTATAACTACTATTATTATTATAGTTATTCTTATTATTATTATAATTATTATTATTATGATTGTTATAATTATTATCATAATTATTATTATATTTTAATTATTATTATTATCATTATTATTATAATTATTATTATTATTATTATTATGATTATTATTATAACTATTATTATTATTGTAATTATTATTATATATGATTATTATTATTATTATTATTCTGATATTAATATTATTATATTATTGTTTATTATTTTATTATTATTATTATAATTATTATTATGATTATTATATAATAATTTTCATTATTATTATTATTATTATTGTTATAATAAAATATTATTATTATTATGATTATTATAATTATTATAATTAATTATTATTATAACTATTATTATATTATTATTATTATAATAAACTAACTAAACAGCGCTATCTTGAAGAGTTGTGTCGATATTTTAGCCGAACCGCTATCTGTTCTGTACAGTAAATGCATACAGGAGGGTGTTTGGCCAGACGCTTTAAAAATATCGAATATAATACCAGTCTACAAAAAAGGAGATAGGGACTCCCCTGACAATTATAGGCCAATTGCAATCATCCCTATTATTGCAAAAATTTTTGAGATCCTGTTGAAAGAAAAGCTCACCTCTTATTGTGAAAAAAAATCAATAGTTTCTGTCTCTCAATTTGGATTTCGGAAAAATTCCACAACCATCAAAGCATTACTTCACTTGCTTGATGAATTATTGGACAACATTGACAACCACATAGGTACTATGGCTGCCATGTGCGATTTAACAGAAGCGTTTGACTGCGTTAATACGCAGATACTTCTCCAAAAACTTGAATTCTATGGTATGAGAGGTAATGAGCTAGCCCTTTTCCAATCCTATCTCACAAATAGGAGGCAGTACGTCAGTATCGACGGCATTAACTCTAGAGTGCTGGAGATAAGAAATGGTGTACCTCAGGGCTCTGTGCTAGGCCCATTACTGTTTCTTATTTACATCAACGATCTGCCTCAGAATATTGTCAACGGCTCATGCATTCTGTTCGCTGACGATACTACACTGCTCGCCCGTTCAGATCTGTGTTCTGTTGTGGAAAGCTTGGAACAGGCTAAACGTTGGTTCCTTGCTAATAAATTATCTCTTAATGAAAGCAAAACCCACCATATCACTTTTTCATCTGATAGGTGGGTATCGAAGTCGGCACCAGTGAAGCTATTGGGGATGGTTTTAGATACCAGACTTAATTGGGCCTCACATATTGACTACCTCTGTTCCAAGCTCTCCACTCAGGTGTACATACTCAGACAACTTAGCCGATGTCTTAGTGGTCATACACTGAGGGTTGTATATTACAGCATTTTTCACAGTCACCTGTCCTATGGTACTGTTCTTTGGGGTAACTCGGTTACTGCAAACAAAATATTCGTATTACAGAAGTCGGCAATAAGGATATTAACGAATTCCAAATTTCGAGCTACTTGTAGAGACCTATTTAAGAATAGTCGGATACTGCCTTTAGCGTCAATCTATATTTACGAGTCATTGCGATACATTCACGCTAATCTTAACAAATACTCAACCCCCAGTAGTACCTACCGCTTGAGATCAGCGGACATGTCTAGAAATCAATATTCACGTTTGATGATGACTCAAACCAACAGACCCGATGTAAATATGTATAACCTGCTTGTTAAAGCCTACAGAAAATTTAACATAAATTGCATGTCAACATCACGTTTCTCGCGTTTTACAAAGAAATTGTTACTGGAATACTGTTTTTATAGTGTCACTGAATATATGGAATACCTTATTAATGTAAAATAGTGTTTAGGACCTCACATGTACAATATATGTATATAAAGTGGTGAATAAATGATATGATGATATGATGATATTATAATTATAATTATTATTATTATTATTATGATTATTATTATTATAATTATTATTATTATAATAATAATAATTATTGTTATTATTATATTTATTATTATTATTATTCCGTTTTCTGTTAGCTATTCTCTGCTACTGCAGGTGGTATCCTCAAACGCGGCATTATACTGCAAGCGTCTGAGTGTGACTATTGGTTTCTCTTTGTCTATGTGGCTACATTCAGGACCTTGCGTGCTATATGACAACTACCTAAGATAGCAGCTTTCTGAAGTGAGAGGTATAGTTTCTGCGGCAGATTTAGTTTCTCAATATATTTATGTACGTTAGACTCTTAGGTATTTCTCCTGTGGCTCTGATAACTATTGGGATGACTTCAACTTTTTCTTGATTCCACAGTGTTTTTACTTCTGCAGCTAGTGGTAAGTACTTGCGAACCTTTTCTGTCTGCTTCTCAGCTATGTTATGTGGGGCAGGCACACTAATGTCAATTATGCAGGTAACTTGCTTCATTTTATCTTGAACTACGATATCTGGTTTGTTGTATTCCATGGTGTGATCTGTTTGAATTGTTCTATTCCAGTATATTTTATGGCTGTTAGTTTCTATAACTGGAGTCGGCTGGTACTTGTAATATGGGGTGCGGTCAGTTAGTATGTTCACAGCATAACAAATTTCTTGGTGAACTATTTTAGCCACGTTGTCGTGGCGCTTCAGATACTCAGTGGAAGCTAGGGGAGTGCAGCTCGTCAGGATATGCTCTATTGTTTCCGACTTGTTATGGCATATACGACATCTATCTTCAATGCCTTCTTCTTTCATGATGTATTTTCTATAGTTTAAGGTTGGTATCACCTGATCTTGAATGCCAATCATGAAACCTTCAGTTTCCGAAAATAGCTCCCCACTCTTCAGCCATCCATGTGACGCTTCTGCATCAATGTGATCTGAGCTGAGCATGGCTGGATGTCTATTATTATAATTATTATTATTATTATTATTTTTTTTTTTTTTTTTTTTTTTTTTTTTTTTTTTTCATGCTCATAGTCCTCACGTATGGTGGTGTACTATCTTTGAGGGGGAGTTCACCCCAACCAAGGATAATTTTTACAGAGACAGTGCCTTTCTCACAATATGACACGTTTGTAAGATAACGGCTTTTTGGAATAGTATGTGAAGGCCGTTTGGAAGGTCCAAGGTCTTTAAGCTTGAGGAGACTTGTTTGGTAACAGCCCCTTCCACGGAGATAACAATGGGTACAATCTGCACTTCCCTTAGCTTCCAAATCCTCTTCATTTCAATAGCCAGGTTCTGGTATTTAACAGATTTTTCACGCTCTACCTTGAGGATGTTGTGTGTAAGCGGAATTCCAACCTCAATTATCTGTGCATATTGGTTGCTTTTGTCTATCAGGACAATATCGGGACGGTTAAAGTCTACAGTTTTGTCGGTTAGAAATGGCCGATCCCAATAGAGTATTACATCTTTTGATTCCAGAACTGGCTCAGGCGTGTACTTGTAATATGGCGGAGGAGATTGTACCAAGTTAAGTTTACGAGCTAGCTGTGAATGGATTATTTTTGCAACCTGGTTGTGTCTTCCCAAATAATCGCCAGCTGCCAACGCAGGGCAAGCTCCAGTAATATGTTCGATGGTTTCGCCCGCCTGGTTGCACTTCCTACATTCATCTGGGACGTTGGATTTGAGAATATGTTTTTCATAGTTTTTTGTTTTTATTACTTTGTCCTGGATGGCAGTTATGAACCCTTCCGTTGTTGGATGGAGATATCCCTTTCTCAAATAGGTGAATGACAAAGCTTTATCTATGTTGTCACCTCTCAGTTGGCATGGGTAACGGCCATGGAGAATTTTCTCCTCCCAGCATTCTCTCCTCCTAGTATTCGATTCCGAGGCCGTATTTGATTGAGGTTGTCGAAAGCTCAAAGGGGTAAATGAGTCATCTGCCTCCACTACAGCAGCTATCTTAGGACTTAGATGGTTATTAAAGTAATTTTGTAATTTGGCTATCTGAGACTTGCAGAGTTGTGTTATGTTGAGCAATCCGCGGCCCCCTTGTACGCGAGGGAGGTACAGCCGTTCGGTTGATGCCTTTGGGTGGTGACAATGGAACTTTGTGAGCTTTACACGAGTGATTCTGTCTAGCTCTTCAAGGTCTGTATTACTCCATTTCACAATACCGAACGAATATGTAAGTGAACTTATTGCCCAACTGTTGATTGCTTTGAAAAGATTCTGCGAGTTTAATTTGGTGTTAAGTAGTTTTGTAAGCCGACGGATGTACTTTTCTCTATAGATTGACTTCATGGTAGAATGACACACACCCCTACTTTGGTGCATCCCCAGGTACTTATACGGTTGGTCTTCTGCTAGAGGCGCGATGTTTTCTAAATTTTCTTCCAAAAGAGTTAGGTTACCTTCCCTTATAGTGACAGTGGCGCACTTATCTAACCCAAATTTCATTCCTATATCATTGCTGAATATACTTGTCGTTCGCACTAGAGAAGCAAGATGTTGCCTTGACTCGGCGTATAGTTTGAGGTCATCCATATATAGCAGATGGTTGAATCTGGTAGGCTCACTCACATCGAGCCTATACCCGAACTTGGAATTATTCAGCAGTGATGACAGTGGGTTCAGGGCTAGACAGAACCACATCGGGCTGAGAGAATCACCCTGAAATATGCCTCTGCGTATGCGCACGTCTCCTATGTCCTCCGAATTAACTCTTAAAGAGGTTCCCCAGTTCATCATCAGATGAGACAATAGGTTTATGATGCGGAAGTCTACTTTATATATATCCAGCACCTTTAAAAGCCAATTATGTGGCACGGAATCAAACGCCTTAGAGTAGTCGATGTAGCAGACATGGAGATTTCTCTTATTTTTACACGCATGCTTCGTAATAACGGAATCAATTATAAGTTGCTCTTTGCATCCGAAAGAACCACGGACACACCCCTTCTGTTCTGTAGCAATGATATTGTTGCTTTCACAGTGAGTATATATTTGGTCATTCAAAAGTGCTGTTAGTAGTTTATAAAACACAGAGAGACATGTAATTGGTCTATAGTTTTTCGGATCCTCAGGATTGCCGTTTTTAAATATAAGATGTGTTATTCCTTTCGTCAAGAAGTTAGGTAATATCTCCGGGTTGGTGATTGCTTTAGAAAGTGATCGACCCAATGCAGCATGTGTGCTTAGGAACTTCTTGAGCCAAAAGTTCTGAATATTGTCGGGTCCCGGCGCTTTCCAATCAGCAGCATTTTTTAGCACTCTACTTACGTCATCTTGAGAGAATATTGCAACGCTCATTGGGTTTACCTTAGCTGCCTTCACTACCTCTTTGATCCAAGGCGCATTAAGGTCTGATGGCTTTGGTTCGGACCAAATATCACTCCAAAATTTAACAAAATTTTGCGTATCTCTAATGCCTTTGGGTTCCGAAGATGATTCTGAGATGATAGATCTGTAGAACTGGTTTTGGTTTCTCTCGAACAAAGCATTTTGCTGCTTTCTCTTGCTGGTCTCATTATATCTTTGGAGCCGGGCACCTTTCATTTTGGCTTCTTGTCTCATTTTATCTCTATGCAGGTTTAAAAATGAGCTATCGATATCGCAGCTGGGGGGTACGTTAATTTTCCGTTTAATATCTGCAATTTTCTTGATCACCTTTCGGGACCTATTGCCTCCTTGGTATTCTGAAATGAGATCCGCCTCAGCTCTACATGAGTCAATATCTTTCATGAGTCTTAGTTTCCATGGCTCTTCACTACGTTTCGATGTCTTTTTAAGAGGCGCGTCATTAGGTGGTAGTAACTTTTGACCATTCACGTTCACCACAGTAGCAGCTGCCGCATAGATAGATAGATGTACTTCTTCTAAGTCATCACAGTGTTCTAGGTGGCGTAAAAGAATTTCGTCCATCTGATGTATTATTTGATTGGATTTTGCATTTAGTAGAAGCTTTGGGAGCCTAGGCCTTTTTGTGGGGTCACTAAATCGGTAGAAGCTTAAGGTGCTTAGAAAAAGATCATTCAGCTCTTTTTGCTTTTGGCTAGTTACGCATTCAGGTTCGATATGCGGTTGATCCTGAACTGACAAACGTGTAGGGGCTACTTCATCGTTTATGGCATTTTGGGATATCGCTCTACCAACTTCACGTTTCAATTCATCCGTTTCGGTCTGGGTTAGATAACCGTTTTTCACAATAGTCCTTTTTCTATCAACGATATTTTGCTCAGTTAATCCAAGTTCCGGGTGAATCTTTGAAAACTCTGTGTGGAGCTTACGTCTCCAACCTGTTTGTGGTAGGTCTTTGCAGTCATTAACGAGATAAAATGCTTTCATTACAGAAATGTTTAGCTCTCTAGTCCATTTTATACGTTGACCGCTACGTTTATTGGCCGCAGCATTCCGGGTGCCGGTGTGCAAACGGCAAATCTGTGTGACCTCGTCTGTTAATTCCACAGGATGTTCATCTTCATCGGTGGACCTATAATGTCGATCCCATGTATTTGGAGGATTTCGCATGATGACGACCTGGGTTACCTCCGAGGCTACAACCGGGGTTGCAACCTCACCCCTGCCGAGCGCGACACCACTACCGCTGGGGCTTGTGGTATCGTTAACGCTGTTACGTTCTTCCGAGGCTAAATTAAAGTTGTTCTCCATAATTATTATGGGTGCGTTGTATCCCTTTTTTTTTAAACTCTAAGAGTCGGAATGCACATTCAGCGCATAGATATCGCTCAGCGCCTTATTTTTTTTATTATTATTATTATTATTATTTATTATTATTTTATTATTATTACTATTATATTATAATAATAACTATTATAATTATAATAATAATAATAATTATTATTATTATTATTATATTATTATTATTATTATTATTATATTTATTATTATAACTATTATTATTATTATTATTATAATTATAATTATTATTATGATTATTATTATTATTATTATAGCTATTATTATAATTATTATTATTATTATAATTATAGTTATTATTATTATAATTATTATTATATTATTTATTATATGATGTTATAATATTATTATTATTATAATTACTATTATTATAATTATAATTATTATATTATTATAATTAATATTATTATTATAACTATTATTATAATTATTATTATTCTTATTATTATTATAATGATAATATATTATTATAACTATTATTATAATTATTATTATTCTTATATTATTATAATGATAATATTATTATATAATTATAATTATTATAATAACTATTATTATTATTATTATTATTATGATATAATTATTATTATTATTATTATGATTGTTATTATTATTACAATTATTCATTATTATAACTATTATAACCTAAACCAATATTCTCTTATATCCTTTTACTGTCGCCCTCCAAGATTACATGGTGGGTGTTGCTATATTTGCACGAATGAATCAGCAAATTAAACCCTTGGATTTAAAGAATGTTTGTGTTCCATTCCATGCTGAATTTTGTGGGGCAACAATTGGCAATATTGCTATTATAACTGTTTATAGATCTCCTTGTTTAGGAAATCCTTCATTATTTATTGATGCCTTCAATAGTTTACTGAATAGTATTTATTCTAGACATAAGAACTTATTGATACTTGGCGATTTTAATTTAGATTTCAGTAGTAATGTTGAAACAGTGACACACCTTTGTAATATTTCAAATTCATTTGGCTTACGTCAATGTATTTATGAAAATACCAGAGTTACACCTACTTCGGCGTCTTGTTTGGATAATATATTGACCAACTTGAACAATGATAATATTGAGACAGGGACAATAGATTTAAACATTTCCGACCACTTAGGAATTTTTTGTGATTTTTTTATATTAAAAGATGAGATTCATTCAATCAAACCGCCCAAAAGACGCATTATTACAAAAAAAAGAATGGTTTCATTTGCCAACAGAATCCATAGTATGGCGTCCGACATGAACGTAGATTCTAACTCTGCAGATAACATGGCAAATAGTATCTACCGTTTAATATCAAATTGTATCGATAATTGTTTTCCGTTAAAAGCTGTGGATAAGTCAGCTCACAAAGTTAAGTGGTATACGCAGACACTGAAGCAGCTAAGGAAAGATATGGTGAACGCAAAGAGCCAGTTTTCGCATAGCGGGGATGAGCGTGATTGGGAGAGGTATAAGGATATACGTAGCATATACCGTCAAAAATTGAAATTGGAAAAAAGGAACTTTTACTCTGAAATGATACACCAGGCGGAAAATAAAACTAAAGCAATCTGGAAGATAGTCGATAGCGAGAGAGGCATCAGGAAACAGAAACACACAAACGTCTCAAGTGATGAATTCAATAGTTTTTTCAGTACTATTTCATGTAAAATTCTTGAGGGCATTGAAAAGCCTATTATTAATTACTTGTATCTCCTCAACCGTACTCCCAAGACACCGCATTCGTTCTTCATGTCTGCGATACTCCAAACAGATGTGAGATGTGCTATAGCACAACTAAAAGACTCACCCTCACTCGACTTCTATGGTATGAACAGTGCTATGTTGAAAATAGCCAGTGAGGATTTCATTGAACCTTTAACAATACTATTTAATAAGTGTGTTAATGAAGGCGTGTGGCCTGATGCTTTTAAATTGTCAAAGGTCATTCCCATTCATAAGAAAGGGAATGAAGATAATCTTGATAACTATAGGCCCATCACAATAATTCCATTAATAAGTAAATTATTCGAAATTGTAATCAAAGAAAAATTAATAAAGTACTTTGAAAAGCACTCCCTCCTTTCAGCTTCCCAATTTGGTTTTCGGAAGCACTGTTCAACCATTAAAGCCATGCTTAGTTTTCTTGAGGATGCATTAGAGTGCATTGACAAGAGAACCACCGCTCTAGCAACTATGTGTGACTTAACCAAGGCTTTTGACTGTGTAGACGCAGTTATACTGCTTGACAAATTGGAGTACTATGGGATCCGTGGCAAGTCATCCCAGCTTATGAGATCATACTTAGTTAATACTATAGGAGACAGATGGTTAGCCTTGATGGAGTAGAATCCCAGGTTCTACCGATTACGAACGGGGTACCCCAGGGCTCTGTCTTGGGCCCTCTATTATTTTTAATCTACATCAATGACCTCCCACAAAATGTCAACAATAGCAAATGCTACCTTTTTGCAGACGACACTACTCTGCTCTCCAAGGCTACCCAACTTGACGAGGCCCACAGTCTCGACCAGGTTAAGCGGTGGTTCTCCGCAAACAAGCTCAAACTTAATGAAGCGAAAACCAGTACGCTAAGAATAACTTCCGACAAATGGAATGAGACTTCATCATCCGTAAAGTTATTAGGGATCGTTGTGGATAGCCGCTTGACCTGGTCGGAGCATGTGGACCAGGTGTGTACCAAGATCTCCAGACAGATGTTTATCATGAGGCAACTGGCTCAGTGTTTGCACAGACAAACCATGAGAACTGTATACTTTAGCCTCATTCATAGTCATCTGTCGTATGGTATCATCCTCTGGGGTAATTCTGTCAAGGCCCAAAAAGCATTTACAATGCAAAAGGCTGCTATACGGATTGTAGCTGGCGTCTCCTACGATCATACGTGCCGCGGTTTGTTCAAAGAGATGCGCATACTGCCGTTAGCATGCCTGCTCATACATGAGACCCTTTTACATGTTCACGCAAACCTGAGTACTTTTTCGATAAGATCAGAGACACACAGCTATAATACAAGATACGCTAATGATATATCATTACCGCAATCTAGGATCGCCATGACACAAAACAATAAGATTAATGTGTCGCTTTACAATAACTTTGTTAGATATCATAAGCGGTCCAATATTGAGAAGATGTCTAACAAACAGTTCTCTAGGTTCGTCAAAAACTATTTGTTAAAAAACTGTTTCTATACTGTAAGTGAATATTTAAGTGCATGTGATCCTAGTGATCAGTGATCGTGTGTAGAGCAAGAAGACAGACTGTGTAAACTTTATCTAGTTTGTGACCTCAAACATGTATCTATATGTATAAGTGGTCAATAAATGGTATGGTATGGTATGGTATTATAATTAATATTATATTATTATTTAATTATTATTATTAGTATTCTTATTATTGTTATTATTATTATAAATATATTATTATTTTATTATATTATTATTATTATTATAATTATAATATTATTATTATTAGTATATTATTATTATAATTTAATTATCATTATAACTATTATTATTAATTATATATTATTATAATTATAATTATTATTATTTTATAATTATTATTATATTGTTATTTTTTAAATATTTAAATATTATATTTATTATTATTATTATAATTATAATTATAATTATAATTATTATTATGATTATTATAACTATTTATTATTATTATTATTATTATTTTATATTATAACTATTATTATTATTATTATATTATTTATTATTATTATTATTATTATTATTATTATTATTACGATTGTTTTTTTTTTTTTTTTTTTTAAATCCCACGGCGTCGACTGCTGAGGTCATTTGCCGTATCCCTCCTCCCATATAGGTCATTAATTCTCACCCAGGGGTAGATCTGGGTGCTTCTTTTCATTTCAGGGAAAGTATCAATAGCATATTTGATTTATTTGTGTACGTAATATTTATGTTCCTTTCCATCTTTCAGATATTCCTCAGCAGCTGTTTTGTACTTTCGTGTACACACATTCATATTCAGGCAAGATACACAGGTAAGTAAGTACTTTCCTACAACATGTAGTATAGATACTGATCCATATTTGTTTTGTTCCAGGGCATCCCGGATCATAGGTTTCCTATGTGTTGGGTCAATTCGTTATAAAATAAGGTTCGTTCTTCACTTGGAATTACAATTTTCAAATTTTTTTAAATATATTTATATCCTTCAGGTAATCTAAGACTCGCAGGATGTGGGCCTCGTCTTTGAAGCACTCGGGTATTGTGTTTGGTATACGATAGCGTTGGCGAGCCTGATAATAGGAAGGACATTCGAGCAGAACGTGTTCTATGGATAGTTGGTTGTTGCATGTTCTGCATCGAGGCGGGGGATTCGCTACGATAAGATGGAGGTGTGTGAGATTTGTATGTCCTATTCGCAAACGCGTTAGGACAACTTGTTCCCGTCTTGATAACGAGGAGGGTAAGTACCACTTGTTGATGTGTTGTTTGTGTACTTTCAATTTATCATTTCCTTGGCTCCAGGTGCGTTGCCATTCATCCAGTATTTTATTTTTCAGGTGTGCTTTGAGATCACTTGGGTGGACAGTGCGGTCTTCTAGTGAAGCTGCCACCTGGGGATTCCGCGCCATTTGGTCCGCAAGTTCGTTGCCACGAATTCCCACATGTCCTGGTGTCCATACGAAGATGATGTCCTTTCTCCTTAGTTTGAGACCGTGATGTAAGTCTAGCACCATTTGGATCATAGGATCAGTACTGTAGGGTTTTTGAATTGCTTCTAAAGAGCTCTTGGAATCAGAGCATACAAGGTAGGTACCATCTTCTTTATTTTCTATGTACTGCAACGCTTTTATGATAGCGTAAAGTTCTGCATGATAAACGGATGACATCGGGTTTAGGGAGAAGCTTCGGCCATTTTCACCATCTGTAAATGCACTTCCTACACTATTTTGAGTTTTCGAGCCATCTGTATAGATAGCGGAGTGGTAGTCGTAGGTATTAATTACGTTTAGGAAGGATTGGACAAAGACAGAAGGGTTAGTTTCGCTTTTCTTATTTGAGGAGCATTCAAGAAGTACTTTTGGTTGGGAAATACACCAGGGTGGTGTTCTGGAGAAGCCAATAGGGTATACATTTGGAGGGGAATACCCAAGGGTCCTGAGTTGTTCTTGTATTCTTACTCCAATTGGCCTAGTAATAGTTGGTCGATTATGATAAAGCGAGTTTACTTCGTCATTGAAGATAATGCGGTGATTCAGGTGATTTGGTTGTGCCCACACATGGATTGCATAATTTAGTGTTGAAACTTGTATTTTGTATGATAAAGGAGGAATACCAGCATCGCAATATATAGATGTTACGGGGCTTGTCCTGAAAGCTCCTATGCATAGTCGGATTCCCTGGTTATGGACCTTTTCTAAGATTCTGATGTGTGACTTCCTTGCTGCGGCGAACAAAGACATTCCGTATTCCATTTTAGATAGAACCAATGTTTTGTAGAGTGTTAAAAGTACTTCTCTGTCTGCTCCCCATGATATATTCGATAAGCATCTTATAATATTTGTGGCTCTTTTGCATCTGGTAGCTAGGTCCTGTATGTGTTCCTTCCAGTATAGTTTTTTGTCGAAAATTAGCCCAAGTATTCTAATACTATCGCAGTATCGGATTGGGGTCTCTTTCAGTGTCAATATCGGATCGTCGTGTGACCTTCGTAGTCGACAAAAGTGGATACAAGCTGTTTTAGAGGTGGAAAATTTAAAGCCCATGTTTTCAGCAGAGGTAGCAATCTGGTCAATAGCCCTTTGAAGTGTGTCTTTCAAGTGTTCTAGATCGACGGACGAATAGAATATGGTCATATCGTCTACGTATAGGCAACTGCCAACTTCGGGGTCTACTACTTCCAGCAAGCGGTTAATTGCTACTAAGAATAAAGTAACGCTCAGGGTTGAACCCTGAGGTATACCATTCTCTTGTGTTCGGCTGGTTGAAAAAATATTTCCAGTCCGAACCCTGAAATAACGGTCCTGCATGAAATTATGGATAAATTTTATTAATTCCCCACGTAGGCCCCAATGGTACAGCGTGTCAATGATTCCACGCCTCCACGTAGTGTCGTAGGCCTTTTCAATATCGAAGCATACGGCAATCAGGTGCTTACGTTCGGCAAATGCAAGTTGGACAGCCGTATCTAAGTAGACCAATTGGTCAATGGTAGATCTATATTTGCGAAACCCAGATTGGTGGTTGGAAATCTTGTTATTAACCTCCAGCCACCACACAAGCCTTTTATTTATCATTTTCTCAAATAATTTACTAATACAGCTAGTAAGAGAGATCGGTCGGTAGTTGTTTGCATACTTGGGATCTTTACCTACTTTGTGAATAGCGATTACAATTGCTTCCCTCCATTGGGTTGGTAGTGCCCCCTCGGACCAAATCTTATTGTATAGTAGCAGTAACCCATTTTTTTCTGTTTCAGGTAAGTTTCGAAGCATTTCGTAGTTAACCGAATCAGGGCCAGGCGCTGAATTACGTAATTCTTCCAGCGCGTCCGTCATTTCGGTGGATGAGAAAGGTAAATTGTAGTCTGATTTTACTGATTCTTGAAAATTCAATTCTACAGCTTCAACTGTTGTTTTCGTTTCTATGAAGTGTGGTTCATAAT
The DNA here is from genome assembly GCA_963669975.1 of Acanthoscelides obtectus. NCBI lineage: Eukaryota > Metazoa > Arthropoda > Insecta > Coleoptera > Chrysomelidae > Acanthoscelides > Acanthoscelides obtectus. Next base: position 70,504,261 of record CAVLJG010000007.1, on the reverse strand, counting down.
TTTGCGTGCTACTGGATTCCTGGAAGTGGGATGCTAGAGCATTGGGTATTTCGATAGGATCTGTGACTTCGGTATTATTTACAATTAGTATATTTGGAGGGTTTTGGTAATGTTTGCCTGCAATGGATCTAATTTTACTCCATATTTCATTTGAGGGTGTGTCTTTCGTTATACCAGAAACGTATTGCTCCCAAGATGATTTTTTATTATTTAAAATTAACCTGCGTGCTTTGGCTCTTTGTTTCTTAAAAGCTACCATATTTTCCATAGTTGGGTTTCTTCTAAAAATCCTCAGTAACTCTTTTATCTCTTCGAGAGCCTGGTATAGCTCATTGCTCCACCATGGCACAGTGCGTCTTCTATTAGAGTTTTGTCTCTTAGGGATACTAGCAATGGCTGCGTTGACGATGGATTCTGTTACTGACCTTGTTGACTCATCAACGTCATTGTTGATTTCGAAAGGAACAATTTTACTCCGGTATAAGTTCCAGTTCGCCTTGTTCATTTGCCAGGTGGGGTGAATGGAGCTTTGAGGAAGATCACCTGCTATCTTGATGCATATAGGTAGGTGGTCGGAGTGTAAGTGGTCCTCGAGAATGTTCCATGTCAGCAAGTGTGCGATATTTGAGCTACACAAAGATAAATCAATGCAAGAGAAGTTTTGGGATCGAGCGTTGAAGAAGGTTCCTTCTCCTGTATTTAGAAGAACGAGCCCTAACTCGTTTATGATCGCTTCTATTCTCTGCCCTCGAGGGTCTAAGGATTGTGATCCCCACAAGGGGTTATGCGCATTGAAATCGCCAACTACAACAAAAGGAGAGGGCAGTTGCATAAATATATCTATCATTTGGTTATAGCTCCAATTTCCATCTGGTAAATAGATATTACAGATTGTAATTTTATTTGGCACCATTGTACGAACTGCAACTGCCTGGAGTGGGGTATTTAAAGGTATTTCTCTAGGGTGTAATTCTTTTTTCATGAAGATAGCTACTCCACCTCTCGAACGATGTGTTGGGATGACATCTTTCCGGAAGCAGTCAAAGCCTCGCAGGTTGAAATTACTTTCAGGAGCGAAATGTGTCTCCTGGACACAAATACAGGTAGGTGCCTTTTCTGTGATTATCATTTTAAGTTCTGGATAACGATTTATACATCCATTCATGTTCCACTGTATTAAAGTGGTCATTGTTAAGTAATTTTTAATAAAAGGTTTTACACAGAATTACCCACAGACTTTATACACTAGTAATAAATTAGTATAAAATAAAATTTAGGAAAAAAAAAGTATATACGTGCACAGGTAAATAAATATTATAAAATAGAGTTTAATATACAATTATCACAGAATTCTTATCACTTATGGAGATCTTCTACATTTTGTTCGTCTGGACCCTTGGGCGAGCTAGGGTCCACCAAGCGCTCCCGGGAGTCCTCCCTCGACCTGGTATTTCTTGGCTTGCCTTTCGGCCAGCCTCGTTTCTTCTTTTTGCTCTCAGCACCAGCGCTCGCGAGTGAGCTGTCGGTATCAGGATCGTTTTCTTTATAGTTGACGAAATCTCTTTTCCTTTTTTCGCTAAAAGTTGTGGATGTATCTGAAACCGCTGATACATCCATCTCTTTATTTCGTGTTAAGTGTGCTGGGACTAGGGGTCGTCTGAAGATTACCGGCGTTGTATTTGGTGGCTGAAGTTTCTTAAACTGTTCCTCAATAACTTTCTTGATTAGGGGAACTATCTCATCCATAACAGTTTTTGTGGATTCAGCTTGTTTAGCAGCTACTTGTGCATATGAAACCCTTGGCGTCTGATTCATCACTTTTCGCTTGGCTTCCGCGTAACTCAAAGATTCTAGAGTTTTTGTTCTTTGGATTAGCATTTCTTCCTTGAATTTAGCGCAATTTCTATACCGGGATGAGTGTTCTGAGCCGCAATTAACACATATCTTGGGCTCTGGGCATGGTCCGGTGTGAGGGGCTATACCGCAAACACAAATTTCATCATTCGGACATGATGTCGATAAGTGCCCATATCGCTGGCACTTAAAACACTGCATGGGGTTCGGCACATATGGGCGGACTTCTAGTGCGTAAAAGGCTGCTTTAATTTTCCGTGGTACTTGGGATCTATTGAATGTTAATATTAGGCTTGACGTCTCAATAAATTTGTCGTCTTTCCTTTTATATATCCGTTTCACCTCGACGACTCCTTCATTTTCAAGTTCCGTTAAGATTTCTTGGATGGAGCAGTTTAATAAATCTGAACATGTGATCACACCTTTGCAAAAGTTTAACGTTCTGTGTGGTTTAACTCTAACAATATGTGGTCCAAGTCGTTCCATTTTCATCAGTCGCTTCGCCTGTGGGTCGGTTGCCGCTTCTAAAATCAATCCTTCTTTCGATTTCTTTATATTTTTTAAATTTCCTACGACTCCTTGCAATTGCTTTGCAATGAGGAAGGGGCTCACTTTACTGAAGTTTTCCCCATCCAACCTTTCCATTACTAGGAACCGAGGGACATGTCCCGCCTTTTCCCAGTTAAACGGATCCTCTCTCCTTGCGGTTTCTCTCCAAGGGGCAGATTCACCTGCTCTTACCGCGTCACATGTTAAGTTGCCCCCCCCAGAATCCGTGGGGCTTTTTATACTACAGGATTCTGAGCTCTCCTGAACTCTACCTGCCTGGGGTACCACTCCTTGTGCGTTGCTTAACATGACCATAATTCCCCTGTGTCGTAGGGGATACACGCCTCTTTAACGTGGAAGACACGGGGCCGTTAGGGACACACTTATGTAGTGCCATCCATCCCCTCAGCACGGCAACACCTTGGGATTACCGGGCGAAGTGGGGGGCAAGGAGAGAAGGTATGGAAATGACAAGGATGGGTTATGGGTCTACTCGAGCCGACGTGGGGCTGAGAAAAGGCCGAGGAGTCGGCATATGCCGCCCCCTCCACCAGTCCCACGCCGACCCGAGTGTAAAAAGGATGAAGGTAGTGGACAGATGGTCGGGCGCCGGCTGTACGGTCTTCGACACTACCGTAGCAACAGGACACCACCAGGCGCAGCGACGCTACGAAGGTGGTAATCCTACGGCATGTTCCAGCAACAATCCTGCTAGGTAACGCACAGGAATGCTACAGGAAGATACCGATAGTTGGCCGGACGGCCTATTATCATTATTATCATTATTATAATTATTATCATTATTATCATTATTATCATTATTATTATTATTATCTTATTATCATTATTATCATTATTATTATTATTATTATTATTATTATTATTATTATTATTATCATAACCAGAAAGAGCTTTTCTTCGACATTACACGGCTAAGTCCAGACCTCGGCCTGAGGCCACAACGACTTGACTAAACACTTCCCGCAAGATACGTGCGGTGCTAAGTAGAACAATCTTTTAATTTCGCTCATGCATAGTTTTCCTGATATACGTTTTAGTTGATGACCCATTCCAATTTTTATTGTTCCTAGCAACTGGCACCGTGTTGTTTCTGGTGTTTCACATTCTGTTGATTTCTATTTCGAGACCTTTATATTCACTTATTTTTTCAGCTCATTATTATTATCACTACTTTTATTATTATTATTATTGTTATTATTACTAATAATAATTACTATAGTTCATTTCACGGTTTTTGCCGGTTCTCACTAATACTATAGCATATTATATACTAAATGACATAGAAAATGCAACACCGACTAGGAGTGCTGTAATTCTGAACATGCTTTTACAAGTTTTAGGTCTTTTGACAAAATAAAAACTGATTAAAATAAAAATATCCCACCTCAATGTTAATAATGTTTTGAAGCTCCTCTGTTCGCTACACATTCGTTAAGTCGTCGCGGCATTGATTGTATTAAATAATTGATATCTTCTTGTATCCCAGGCGATCTGAATTTGGTTCCTCGAGCCTCCAATGTTTGAGGAGGGTGCGGTGAATTTTGCATCTTCTTCCCATCTTGTCCCATACATCTTCGATGGGAGAAAGGTCTGGAGATCGAGGAAGTCGCTGAAGCAGATTTATTCCGGATGCTTCTAAAAAGTCTAAACTAACACATGCGACGTGATGTCGTACAGTGTCCTGCTGAAAAAGTGAATCTTGCAATGTCTCCAAAAGGGGAGCAGATGTGATTGTAAAACTTCGTGGATATAGCGCTAGGCAGTCATGCTACCTCGAATGCACACTAATCATGACCTGGTGCCGTAAGCAATGACACCCCATATCATAACACCCACAGTGCGATGAATATGCCGTTCGATGGTATATTGGACGTTCCGTTTTTTACCACGTCGCCTTCTTACTCTTTCACGGCCATCATGTGTGCCCAAATAGAATCTGGACTAATCGCTGAACAGTTCCATTCCATATTGCATTCAACTCTCTCCCTACTTCACACCAATCGTTTACTCTACTGCCCTAGACATGATAATGCAGTGAAACAACAATGAAACACACGGAACCAACAAGTACGGCTCTGAATGACTTCAACATGTTATCAACGTATACTTCTCTGATAGCAAATATGATTTCAAGTTTTATCAAAATTCAATAAATGGTTCTGGGTGTTGTTTTAGTATATATTCATCTGCCTCACACATTCAGATGCAATCTGCCTCGGTGTATGAACGTTTGCTTGTGTAAGCTCCGACCTACGTTTTTCAGCTTCGTCCCCACCTCAAATTTTTTCTGATCAACGTATGAGTATCAATGTCAATGTCAGTGTGACAACCCAATTGACATGGGCGTACCATAGTTTTTGCCAAAATCATTAGAGTATTTTGAGACTGCGAACGAAAACAATACGCCTTTATTAACCTTTTTTTTATATATATATATATATATCTAGACCCCAAAATACATCGAAAATCCCGTTGTAAATTTTGAGACTCTGGAATGGATGATTGCCCATGCGAATGGGGATGCACGATGGTCGGACAAGAGTGAGTAGCCGACGTGACGAAAGACGTGACCCACAATTTGACAGAGAGCGTCACGTTCACCACACCGTGGGAGTTATGGTATGAGGTGCTATTGCGTATGCTAGCAGTTCACCACTAATTTTCATCAGAAGCAATATAACATCCCGACGCTATATTCATGTGTAAGAGCAGCTGCGCTTAAGATCGGTTTGCTCGGTGTGCATATTTCCTATGGAGCTTCATCTCCGCACATGGTTCAGTTAGTGTATTTGCTTACTTATTTCGTATAGCATTGATGACGTAACCGTCAAAAGCCTTAAGAAGGACTATGTAGTTGCGCATGCGAAAGTACTTTCTTCAATTTGACACTAAACATTGCTAGAATGTTGGGAGTTGAACCCTATTTGATTTCAGTAGTTAAACTTTCCACTATCTTGTCACAGGTTAAAGAGCTCTGCATCCTAGTGTACCACTTCTTCAGACCTGAACTACGCAATGCGTTGAATGATGGAAACTGGATTAGAGTAGGTTGATGAACCATCCACCTCTAATCGCCTTTTGCAAAGTTCTGTACGTAAATGTAAAACCGCCATTAAACTGACACTATCTGATGCACCTGGGTTGTTTGTTGGATCAAGTTTAGATTCTATCATGTAGTAGTACTCTCTACTCCCTTGTCTGCAAACCTCAACATGCGAAGGTCCTCCGCTGTAAAATTCCTAATGCGAAAATACCACTTTCTTTAAGGTCGTATAATTCGCTACGTCAAATGTTGAAAGTTGTCCTACATGTGGAGGTACCACTTTTCTAAGGTAAAGGTTCACGATATATGGAATAGTGGATGTTGGATCCAATTTGGTTTGAGTAGTTTTTCAGTACTTTCCACTGTCTTGTCACCTACTGAAGAGATACGTTTAACGTCTGAAACATCAACTGTCTACACTGACTGTACTACGTCACTTCTGCCACAGACTTCTGCATACTCGAAGCATCAACTGTCTTCGGACACAATAAGAATTTGATGATGAAGGAGCCTTCTTGGAACTAGCGGTGTTCCGCATAACTCCGTTAACGATTTTTTAAAAGAATTCACCTGACAAAATGCATTCTTTCTTTTTGGAACTGCTACTTTGAATTCCATGACATCAGCGTCATGTTTAATTTATGCAGACGTAGTGCCCTGAAAAAAAACTCGAACAAAGCCTTCTGAAGGAAAATATTTATTGATTGAGGTCGAATTGTTATAACTCGTATCCACTTGATACAGATTTATATATGTGGTAAACAAATGTAATACAATACAATAAAGATCAATAAGAATGAATGAATAACTATTGAACCATCTTTATGTACTCAAGTGCAAGTTCGTACATTCCAAATAATCGGCAACATTGTAAAATGAATCTTTTAACAACATTTCATTACTTCTTTTTTACATAAAATATAATTACTAATTAGTTGAATTTTAACTGAACTTTGTTAAATAATATGACGACGTTGTGATATGGAGACTTTTTGAAATAGGTGGTTGTTTGTTTCTGAACCATTTTCAGATTTTGATTTCTTGTATTGTACTCGTGGTAAGCATTGATATTTGGAAATAAACTATTATACTCCTTAACATTGCAATACGCATTAAGAATTTCTCTTGACTTAAAGATTGATCTGCAGGACCCAAGTGGCTTCATTCCAGAAGTTAATCTGATTATTCCTCTTTGGGCCACAAATGCAACCTCAATTTTACATGATTTCCCTTATATACTAGTGACAAAAAAAAGTAATTACCTACGTATATTTATGAGATTAGAATTCAATAATTTCTTACTTATCGACTTATCTTGCCATGAACAACAAGTGATAAAATGGTCAAGTTTTTCTGTTAAGTTTTTGTGGTGGCTGCGTGTGTTATTTGGTAATAAAGAAGCATTCAGTTTTCGTACATTTACGGTGTCAGTTAAATGTTAAATTTCGTGTAGCTCTACCTTTATTATACAGGGTGTTTCAGTTTATTGTTGCATAACTTTAAGATATGATAGAACTTTTAAAATTAATGCATCAAGTCTATATAAACATGGGTCGAAAAAAGCGTGGCTTCCGAAATACAGGGTGTTTAAATTTACGTTTTAAAATAGTTTTTTCTAAATATTTCGAACAATATTTGATGTATAACAGTGAAAATTGGTATACAAGGGTTTTTTAGTACCACAAAACGACCAAGGGCATAGTTTTACTGCAGCCGCTAGAGGGCGCTCTCTACTGTATCTGTAGTGTATTAGAATGACCGAAAAATTTTTCTTAGTGCAATTTTTTGCTTTTTGAATAAAAAAACTGATTCTTCGCACTTTTCTGCATAAAAAAGCTCTCCTGCGAGTTTTCGTTATAGTTAGCCGTTTTTGAGATATTTCGATTTTTAAGGTTCGATGCATTTTTAATTATTTATGGGAAAATAATATTTTTTTACATTTTCGATTTAAGCATTACAAGTTATCAAGATGATCGTTTAGATTGTGTTTTTAAACACAGCAATAATTCCTAACTCCAAATAAACACAAAAAACAGAATATTGACTTGTTTAATTTTCCAATATTATTTTTAACAAATTAAATTAATTATTTACAACTAAAATGCTATTGGATAGTTAAGACAAACATACAAAATCTAAAGTAGTTGCTCGAAATGTAAACCCAATTGTTCAATACACAATTCACATCTACGAATGATCGAACGTGGTATAGCATTATTCAAATAAGGCCTTATTTCATCACATGCATTCCTGAGTCTGTCTATTAGCATATCTCTTGTGGTTACGGGAGTCTGTTACACTTTTTCTTTTAGAAATCCCCACATAAAGAAATCTAATGGATTTAGGTCAGGGGATCGTGGAGGCCAGACCACTGGTCCTCCACGGCCGATCCATCTTTCTGGATAATTTTCGTCCAGCCAGTTTCTAACTATTCTCGAATAACGAGCTGGACAACCATCAAGCTGGAACCAGGCCAATCTTCTTAAATCTAACATAACACCATCCCACATATTTGCATGTTCAGCCTTTAAAAATTCCAATGCGGATTTTCATGCGACCAAATATGTTGATTATGAAAATTTACCACTCCACGTCTAGTGAAGCATGACTCATGGGTCCATAAAACGTTACTTAAAAACTCCCTATTATCATCAATTCTATCAAGAATCTACTGACAAAATGTGATTCTTCGTTCTCCGTCCCCTGGCTGTAGTCCTTGCACAGGTTGCGAATGGTAAGGACGTCTATGGTCAATTCTAAGAACACGGTGAACATGGCTTGCTGAAATTCCCAAGGCACCAGAAACTCTCCTAACACTTGTGGTTGGATCTCTATCAAACTCACGCAGAATCATACGGGTAAATCTGCGCTGACGAACATTTATGTTTTGATCCCTGTGGAGATTTCCAAAACCATTTTCAATTATTTGGCGATGCACTCTTACAAATACTGAGCGAGTTGGATGTCGTCTGTTTGGAAATCTTCGTGCGTATTCTCTGGCTGCTTCTGCTGCGTTTCCATTTACAAAGCCATACACAAAATGAATATCCGCTAACTCTTGATTGGAGAATAAAAATGGCATTTTTATAAAACTTACAAAAAAAAAAAACAGGTAAAAGAAACTAAATTTCGTGCATTCACAATTGCAAAAAAACGTTTCAGGTTTCAACAGACAATAAAACTAACTGTCAACTAATTGACGTTTAACCTTATTCTGCTTTCAATTTCAAAAATATTTGCAGGCATAGCCTACTTCTAAAAATTATCGAGATACTGACCTTTATAACGTTATTTTATCATAAATAATTAAAAATGCATCAAATCTTAAAAATCGAAATATCTCAAAAACGGCTAACTATACCAAAAATTCACAAGAGAGCTTTTTTATGTTGAAAAGTACGAAGAATCAGTTTCTCTATTCAAAAGGCAAAAAATTGCACTAAGAAAAAATTTTCGGTCATTTTAATACACTACAGGTACAGTAGAGAGCGCCCTCTAGCGGCTACAGTGAAACTATGCCCATGGTTCGTTTTGTCGTACCAAAAAACCCTTGTATACCAATTTTCACTATTATACATCAAATATTGTTCGATATATTAAAAAAAAATATTTTAAAAAGTAAATTTAAACACCCTGTATTTCGGAAGCCACGCATTTTTCGACCCATGTTTAGATAGACTTTATGCATTAATTTTAAAAGTTCTATCGAATCTTAAAGTTATGCAACAATAAACTGAAACACCCTGTATATCAAGAAAATCTCATGCATATAATCTTCGAATGTTTGATGTCCCCAGTGCGCTTATAGTTAAATAATTTGGTGACACATTCTTCATGCTGTTCTGCCATCGCTAATAATAAAATCCGAACATATTTCTGTCCGATTCGAAGTTGTAGGCCATAAGTCGATGTCCTTGCTCATTAACACATTCATCTTTACCATCTGAATAAGCTGATATTTATAAATTCTTGCACTACCGAAAACCGAGTATGGGCAATGCTCGAAGCGTTTTGCATTACGGGATTGAGATGTTACAAAAACCATGTTAGTCATTTTTTGGTCTTGTCTTACTTCCCACTCATAAAATAGAGAAGCACGATTGCAAAATTGCAAAGCAGCATACGGGTATAATTAGTTGATTTGTTTCTTTAATGTCTTTGTATAATATATCCAATTTTGTATTTCAATATTTTATGGTTCATGAAAAGAGATATATACACATATACTAAGTTACACAGAAAAAAAAAACAACAAAAAATAATGAATTGATTACAGTGATTTTTTTGTATACAAAGTGGTTCATAAAAATTTGACAAAAATCCAACCACTGGAAAGGCTGTAAGAAATTAATAATGTGAACTCAGAAACACGGAAGAAAATCGATTTCCTCTTGAGGTAGCTCAACTCAACCATTTGTCGCACAAACCTGTGGGCTATTGAGGTGATCTTGGAGGCCAAATGGCATCGCCTTATCGAAGTAAGGTCAGATTTTATACCATGTAGGCCCTTTTTGACACTGGTGAACGTCACTGTGATATACACCGGTCCAGTCGCCATAACGCCTCTATACTGGCTCTCTCATTTATACTTGAAGCGTACGCTGGTCTTACTTCATTACATTTTCACTTTGGAGTTCAAAGGATTGTTAATGCTTGCCAAGTTATTTATTACTAATACTCATCCAAAGTACGGCGCCGCTTGCAGTTCTAAACTGTCACAATTTCATCATATAATATATTGCTAATGCGGTGTACTACAAAAAAGATTTCCGGTATATAAAAATAAACCTACGTCAAGGAAACCTTCATAATTTTATATTTTTGATTCAGCTTTCACAAAAATAAATGAAACCGTTTTCGTTAGTCACATTTGCTTTCTCATATGCCAGGTAGATACATGTGTAGGTGGATCTAATTCCCCGTTTCACCAGCTGGGTTTAGAAAGCATAAAAGTAATAAAATGACCGATAGAAATAAATAATAAACAACAATAAGTCAAAATGACTACAAATCATAAGAAAGCGTAGGTGGCGATTTGTAGGGCAACTGACAGATTCTGTGTTTTTACAGTGACCTGATTATTTATATACTTGAAGATGTAACTAGTGACTTGTGCTTCTCTACTAGAAAAGAGCGTATCATTGCGATGCGATAGCGTTATAAATGGGAGTTATTTTCAGTCAGTGTGAGATCCACCTCCCAACCATCAAGGAAATGATCCATGGGTTGAGTGTTAGATATAGTGAAGGAGTTAAAAGCCAACTTAATGTGTTAGTCGATTTTGTGTGTCTAATAATGAGTTAGTATAGGTTAAAATACCATCTGACAGTGATAGGGACACGATAATCTTAGGTGGTAACATAAACAGTTAAATTAGTATTAGATGGAAATCATTCACTGCAGTGATACACTGTATTTCTGTTTTTAGTTTAGATAAGTCAAAAAACATGCTTATTGCCCGTACGGACAGACTGTGGCTTTCTTTCCAAAGTTATATATGAAGAAGCAATATGGAATCATTCTAATCATCTACTTGAATGTGGTAAATGGATAGACTACCAGAGAACCAGACAGAGCTGGAATTGACGTTCTGTGATGGGACTTCGTGCTGACAATTTTGCTAAGCACGTAAGCGGTTGCAAATGTGTTGACGCTCAATCAATAATGAGACGAATGATACCGAGCAAAGTACGTGGTGATAAAAACAGACCAAGGAATCAACGATAGGTTCCTACTTGCTAAATTAGAAGCATATGTACAATGATGAGAACGTGGATAGTCTCAACGGACTAGTTGAAACAAAGTCGCAAAAATATTGGGGATGCAGTCAATTTTTCTGATAAGCCAGAGTCCTTATGCACTAAGACTCTTTTTTTTTCAGATGCAAGCTCTCGCTAATCTTTTATTCGCATCAACAGGAAAGTGAAACACGAGGTTTACGAACTGTAGCATCACAAACATTCAAAATCCACAATTTCTTGAAAATACCAACAGATCGGCAAAATTCAGTTCTAATTTTGATTAATAGTTTGTAAGCTCACATGACGTTTGACTAAAAAACAGTCGATAAAAGAGTAAAAAGAATAGAAAAATTGAAAGTATTCGGTTATCTTTACGTTTTGGGAAAGACGAAGATGGGAAAAAATAGTACTTAGCGCGACCCACCTTGATGAAATGCATCAAGCATCATCATAGTGGGATGGGTAGAGAGTTGAGTACCCAAATTTCCAGAGAATCTGACACTTCAGGCAGAAAAAGCCGACAGTGTGATAATATCGAGCTTTGTTACCCGAGTGTGTCTAGAACAGCTTTTCCCTGCCTAAAAAACATTTGTAGGACAAGATCAGCTCTAGTCTAAAGGTGTATCACAGCCTACAGAGGGGCTTAGCGCTTGCGAAAGATTAAACACTATGCATCTTCTGATTGACAGACTTACATATACCAACTGAGCTCTTAGATTATACGATCCGTTTATTTGTCGTCTCAATAATTGTTGTCTGGTCTTTGTAAGCGAACAACCTTCACCATATATCATGATCTCACACTAATGCTTATCATAACTATACACAATCACCAATATTCTTTGACCTGCATATCCATCCAGATGGAAAAATGCTCCCGAATGAGATCACAAGTCATTAAGCAGTTTGACAAATCGTCTGAGACGAAGCCATACATCACACTTTGGCACACCCAAAATTATTTTAGCATGTGATTTTATTTTTGTTTGAACGACAATGACGAGACGGCAGACGGCCACGAAAATTACAATGGCGGGCGTTGACGTTCGTCTGTCTTCTTAACATCACGGCCCACGCGATTTTTGCCCTATTCTTCCACGACCACCGTGGTCGCGTCACAAAATTGCACTAATTTATGGTATTTTCTTGCACGAAAGAAGTTTGTCGTCTTCGGAACATTTAAGACCAAAAATATAAATTTAGTGCTTTTGACGACTGACAGATGCACCCTGGCGAATACTAAGTGGTACCCAAGTGAGCATCCCACTCATAGAAAGCCAAACTTTACCAAGAAGTGGCCTGACAGTATACGTTTACAGTCTCCCTGACGTATATACGTTTATATTATCGTGGAGATTCTCACGGACCGCTGCAGACTGAATAGACATTTGTCCCTCATCAAAGTGCAGAAAGATCACTATCTGCTCCATGTGACCGAAATATTCGGTATAAATAAGAGAATGAATATTTAACGGATTCATAGGGAGCTCAGGTAAATGTAATCAAGAGAATTTTAATGCAATAACCCTCCTAGTCGCAGTTTTTATATGGGACCAACTATAAGGTCAATACCTCCTCATTCCTCCAGATAGTTTTCATCCAATGCCCACTGGTATTTACATGAAAAATTGCCTTCGAACATTATGCTTTAAAATTATATACACAAGTGGACGCGGGTACTTTATCATCTGTGACATTAGAGCTAAAACTACCGGCTTCAGACGGTCTTTATAAAATATGCCAAATAAATGTAAATATATTCAGGGTATATAAAGTGCCTTGCATTTGAGATTTGTAGCGTATAAATAATGGAAATATGTAAACAGATAATGCAGAATTTTGCAAAAACGAAAACTACTTCGAATCAAACCAAATCTGCAAGCAAGAGCTCTTTTTTTAGGAGTATTGTGCAGATACCTTTATGACCAGATGCGTTGCAACAGATGCACCAGAAATGACTTCGGATACGGACTGAGCGACGCAAAATGTGCACAGTAGTAGCCAAACAGAATAAAAAATGGTTCAGTAGGTCGTCCAGCAGGTAATTAGTCATTTTAGAAATATCGGCAAGAGTATAGAAAACCAATCAACGTATTATAGAGGATTTTCAAGAATCGTTGCACCTTTGTGATTTGGATGAAAAAGTTTTCTGAGTAATTAGGGTGCGTAGATCCCGAATCTGATTTAGTGCTGACATTTGGCCCCAAGAACATCAGGATTTTTCACAATCATTTGTATTAGACACCGATAACGAAAAACAAACCATATGTATCCAAGATCATAAAAAGGCGACTGTAATTTCCGCTAAAAAATATATTTAAGATTACAACTACATATACTCACAAAACAAATGCACGAAAAACTTTATATCAGAGCCTATAATTCTTGTATGGAGCTTTCTTAAGCAAAAGAGTCTGCTCTACACACTCTCCATGAAGCAGTAAATTAATAAATAATCAATAACCAGAAGTAATAAAATTTCATCAGATCGAACGCCGCGTTCCAAGGATATGTGTGTAATTTAATTCTCAAAGGCACATATTTTTTCGAAATCACAGTCACCGAAAATACTTTTAAGGCATTTACTGAGTCGATCTGCTTGAACCCTATTTTATACAAATTTTTTCATAGCATTTCAGTGAGTTCTATGTGCCAAAGATATTTTCTACGTATTGTGGGGACGCAAACAGTTCTATATATCCAGATACACAAAGTATACAAAAAACTTTCAATAATATGTATTTCAATATGTGTCTCTAGTAAATTTGTTATTAGTTGTATACAACTTCAGAAGTGTAGCTTTAATATTAAGTAATATATCCATCACCACATGTTATGGTTATAGCGATGTTTGCCAATAATTTCAGTTCCCATGATATGTATAATCCCGCATAGAAAAACAGGATTATTAGACATTCAAAATAAAATTTATCGCTGCAATTTGAATGAAATTTAATCTCAGACACTATGCAGCTGAAAATGTTTTGGTCTTTGTATGTATAAAAGCAACAAGCATGGCCCAGTTATCATACGTTTTAATCTAATTAACGACAGTCATTAAATCGCGATAACTGAACATACTATGTTTTGCAATTTCGTCTCTCTTCCAAAATTCCCTGATACTGGCGGACTGATATACTCTGCCCTATTTCATGTGAGTGTGCTGTGAATAATCAGTATAGTTAATTGAAAAGCAATCCACTCATCGTAGTTTTGTCCTATTTACGCTGAGTTTATGTAGTGTTGAAGTCTGAAAGCCTCCTCAGCTTTCTTCTTTTCCTAGGATTAAATCTTTCAGCTCTACCAATATACATCTTTCAGTACTCACTTGGCACCTACAGCAACTGCAACTGTCAGACTGTAATTCTTTTGTCAAATCGCGATTTCTTGTGTCAGACTACGATTTTTGCAAAATTCATACTATATATACTCGTACTATTCATACCCGCTTTGGTTATCTTGTTAAACCCTCTCTTGCTTATGATCAGAATATGCCTCTCGCACATAAGAATCAATAGCTATGTTGCAGCAAAATTTTCGGTTCATGCTCAGAACATGATTTCTTTAGCGGGCCATCCAGTATGATTCAAACAATAGTTAGTACCGATCCTGCTGAAAGAGTTTTCCTAGGTTTGTGCTTCCATAACCTACAACTCGCACACGGTTTTGTGCTGTGAATTTCATTTGGTTTTTGCCAGTCATGGAAGATTACCAGTTTCCTAATGATACGTTATAATAAAATGAACAAAACAATGATGCGAACCAAACATTTATAAACGCGAACTAGAAGTCTTTCAAGATGTGGCCTTCAACCGCTAACCTGACACTTGACCTTCAACTGCGCATGCCTAAACCTAACGGTACCATAAACGTTCCTAATTTTCTTTAGAACACATTTTAGAAGTAGCAGATTAGTTTCGTACAAACACCAAAGGTGCTGGAACAACGGACGTCAATGAAATAAACCGAAAGCTGAACAGTTGAAACAAATACTTTGAAATGCAATTGCTCGCTCAGTTCTGGACGTGTTCCATGCCCGTCCAGAGACAAAGCTAATCATCGATAAGCGCAAAACCGGTACACATACCCGTTATTCCTCAACCAAACAGCTAAATTCTAATTCTCGGCCATATTTCTTACGTGACACATTGTTCCAAAAGTATAGCCCATATAGTATCCTAAGAGCCTGCAACCCACAAAGCATGCTAGAGAAATACGGATTGCAGTAGTTTAGGGGAATATATCAGCATTACGCCTATTGCGATATTCCTCCATAGATGGCGCACAGGCAGTGATGTACCTACTACGTTTGAAATAGCACCTGTCAGGTTGCGATTTTTTATGTAATAAGCTTACGAGAAGCTTCCGCTCGCAATTATTCTATAGCATGTACGCCTAACCTTTGGCGGCAGTTACTGGAGTAACGCGATTTTAACATCTCAACATCTTCTCAATATTTATAGAACCTGATGCAATTTCTCCTTCAAGCGGCATATTACGCTATTGTATTCCACTTAGCTTTTCAGACGCTCAGACGTTTCATTCTATAAATACGTTGTGACAGAACCGCTTGAGCAAATAGTGCGACGACGCTATCTGTGAAAGTAAAAACAGTAGAGCCACCCAAACACCTGTTTGAATATGCTAATGTAGCAGCAAGGTACTCTGTGTATCGATAGCGGTGTTCCATGCTTGTTTACTTTTCCTCGGCTCATTCAAGCTATTTGTTTGACGAATAAAGATTGTAGCTCACTATACTGTGTCACACTAGCAGCATATTTAGATCCTTGGATATTTATAGTTCCACTACTATACACTCTCACAGTGGCTGATTCTTGTAATAGATGGCGATTGGCGCTGTCTTGTTTTGATAGATTTCTTGTGTTGGATATAGAATAATTGCAAGCATTTTGTTCGTTGTCCAAGAGACCATGCCTAGACCATGCTGATCAGTTGCCAAAAAGCACGAAACAGCTGTCTGTGGTTGACTATCGATATTAGTACGGACGAAATCAGCACGTTTACTTTATACTAAGATCCTGTTATGAACAGAGCTTAGTTTCTTGGTGACACCACGCTCTGTCGGGCAACGTCTACGCAACACAATATGGACGCGTTTGGACGACGGCATCTTGCAGAATATGAAAGTCGGTGTCTGAGGGAAAAAGCAAGGGGATAAGTTTTGTTGATTTTCACTCAAAATCTGATAGTAATCTAAGAGTCGCCAAGTTTGCTGTCCGTTGTCTGTTTTTGCTAACAAGCATGAAACGGCTCTGTATACGGTTGGTCACTGAGAAGGAAAGCAAACACATTCAATTCATCCAAATTTCTTGCTTAAGTCTCGAAAAGTAAATGAAATAACGAACTAGGTAGGAGGAGCTGGCTAGCGATTTGCTTTGTTCCAAAATTATGTAGTCAGCAGTCAGGATACACCCCCAGTGTTCTAGACATTTGCTGAAATGGTGAAGACTTTTGTGAATTGTAAAAAGCTGTTTAAATTAGATCTTGTTATCGATAAGTGTTAATATATTAATTATTTATTATCATCGGCAAGTGCGCCCACTGCGGGGGGAGTGGCGTGGATCTTTTTTATTCCTCAAAATATCTCTACGTGGACATTATTTTGCCTCCCTCCGCTGTGAGCAGCAAACAACTCTGATCCAAACTGGTTGACTGGGCGCCCATAGTCATCGGGGTTATGAAAGGACATGTATCTCAACATTAGGCTTTAACCTGGGCAGTTTTGGATTAATATTTATTTATTTCATTGCACTATTTTTGTCTTTGATCGCTCCGATCTAAGGTATGTTAAACCAGAATTGTTGATGGATACTAAGAACAGCCAAACAAAAGTTTGAATCTTATCTACTTCCATGTTGAATCTAAAAGTTCTTGGGAAAGGTCTTTACTCTTGCGTTATAAACAGTATAAATAGCAATTTTACGTGTTCTCACTTTGGTGCCACTAGATTTTGTTGAGGTAGCTCAGCACGCCCCAAGTTTGGATATATGGATAACAAGTTATTTAAATCACTTTAAAATCAATATAGCGACAATTATATCACAATAGATTCCATATTATGCTCAACTAGGTTGTGATTTTAGCCACAAATCTGTTCGGATCACAACAAATATTTGAAAAACTGAGCTTGTTTAAGTTAGATCACCTACGAAAAAAGTTAGATACGAACATGTATAACAGAGAAATTAAATGAGTCCGTACAATTAGTCCATAACACCTTTTGTCTGCCCTACCAGTAGTACCGTCCCATGCGGGTGAGCGCCCACAGAGCATCAGTTATGCGGGGTACATACGAACACCGGCACGCTGGCCATAGCTTTTGAAGTCAACTCACGCTTTTCGAAAACATGTTTCTATCGATCTAAGTCTTAAGGGCAAATATACGGAGCAATCAATGGTGTAAGAAATATGTCTAATAGGTGCGTATAATTATCGTTTTTTTTATAATCCAACTACCACGAAGGCCTAAGGCCTAAACACCCATTGGGTACCGTGGGGCTATAGGGGGATACAGGGGAAAGGGGGAACGTCACACGGACTCTGGCGAGAGAACACGTGTGCATGCAGCATGCACACATTCTGGCTCCGCCTACGAGATCCGCCGGGTGGTACCTCCGCGTTCGACAGTTAGAGGCCGTCTACCATCTACGGACAATCACAACATCCATAGCCAAGAGAAAAATTTCTCCCGGGACGGGACTCGAACCCGCACAGCGCACGGCGACTGATTAGGAGACCGAGAGTCTACTACTGCGGCGACCGCTGCTGCCTAGGTTGTATTAGAATAATGTCGTAAAAAACTACAAAAGATCTTCCTCCACTGCCCTACAACCCTCACTCCCCAACTTTTTACCCCTAAAATGTTTTCCAAAAGTTATCAGGATCCTCTGAAACGTCAAAAAGCCAAGTTTGAGCGATTCTTTTTTCGTGTTTGGTCTTTCTCTTCGCCTCCACTAAACCAATAGTCAAAGACTACAAAGCTGTTTCGTCCTGGGCATAATAGTAACCTTATGTAAAAATTTCATCAAAATCTGACCAGTACTTTCCAAGTAATAGACCGGTCAAGGCTTGACGGACAGACAGACAGACAAACAGACCGATATGCAAGCAAACCGACAGACTGATGAAAATGAGTGGCATAGTTTTCCGTGATGTAGGTACATACAACATCCAAAAACGTAATATCTCATTTTAGATTTTTCCGCGATTACAGTACTAAGTAAAATAAAAGAAAGAAAACTAAGTATAAGTCCGTAGGCCCCGGAAGACATTGAAACACTGCGTCGAAGCTCGGCATTGTCATTTTCAGGGTCGGCTATAAATTCAAACACTTCGAAAATAAACTAGACCTCCAACTGTCTGAAAGTGATGAGTTCGGGCTGCAGGCACTTTATTTTTCTTCGACACGTGGTGTAATTGTTTTTAGAATCGCTTTTCGTACTTCCGAATAATCTGAAATTATGTGCAATTCTTAAAGAGTATGATATAAAATTAACTAGCAGATTCCTATTATCGTATGTATCTAGCAGAAGCGACGTCGGACTGTACGTGGACCGTCATCAGCCACCATATTGAACTCCAGTATACGACAGAAACTGTGGACTTAGCACCCTGTACCGTAGCTTAAAATCTGATTAAAGAATTGCCTTGTAGTTCTGCGTTCTAATCCTGCTCAAGTTTCATAATGTCAGTGCTCTAAGCTCATGTGATTGCTTTTGTTGACAGCATAATAAGAAAAATGTATTTGTCATACCGGCAGTTTCGACACTGTAACTGTGACCTTACCCAAACGCTAAGAGCAAATTCAAGCAACGGCTTTAGGTATCATTTTTGTGTATGTCAGAAGCTTACCTTTTCCTTTCCGGTCAACCATAGTTCCATCACTTTTTCTCTGAGCGCTTTGCAAGCTGGTTACATTGATCGAATGTAAGCGATGTTTGCTGACGCTCTGTCCGAATTGCACCCAAACAATTGCTATCAGTACTCCCAGAGCAAAAATGGCCGCGACCGCTAAGACAGATCTGCAACGCTTCGCGCAAGCAGAAGTCATCTTATCACCTGAAACACAGAAAAGATATTACAATTTTAGGCATGGAATAAATACAGCCGAAAATAAAATAGCACTCCAGAGTGAGAAAGTCTGATGCTTGATCAAATTTCGTATTCTAGCTTCGTATCCAGGTATCCAAACTTTAACTGTTAACTTTTATGTACCATATATTGCTGGTTTTCTCTCGACTTGGAATAAAATGATTTGCCATCATCATAACATACTATTATCTGAATTTCTACCAGCGTCCTCAAACTCAAGGCCGCATCATAAATTATATTCCAAATGAATAGTTCCGATCGAGAACCCTGTGGAACACCCACAATTACCTACTTTGTCATTTCAAGATAACCTACCCTCAACACATCTTCCAACACAGGGCTAGATTTGTAGTTGCCTAAAGTTAATAGAATTATGATAGACCTCTGAAGTTTTTATTTCGGGTAAAAGGTGGCGGTGTATGAAGCTACCGATTTTAATTTTTGTATATGATACGATGTGCTCGAAGTACCAAGTGATTCGTTTAATTTATCGTTATCCAGCTCATTGAATTTATAACTTGACAATTGCGATCATAGTTCCGCCATATTGAAGTGAATTTGTCATTGCCAACTTAAGTCAAAAATGACCAGTACTTGAATCAACTTTATCTATTCACTGAATAGTAAATCTCGCTAGTACATTTACTTAAGTATGAACAATACTACTGGAGTATAAACAAAATCTGTACACATTGACTTCTCTAGTTGGTCTCTGATCAAAATATTTTGATTTTGGAACATGACAATCGAAGCAACATTCGTTTAGATGTTCACCAGATCGTTGTTTTGCGAACTAGGTCATTGCCAGTTATCTTAAATAGAGTCAGTGTTTGTGTTAGAGAGAACTTTATAATGACAATTAACGTTCACATTTACACTGCATATTATTAATGACTATTTTATTGACATCACTATTCTTGCACCCACGACTATAAGGCATCTAAGAACGAAACGTCTCAATCAAGTCACTTTCATTATTGTGTATGATTATTCACTAAAATGTCAACAGTTTGTGTTATTTTAAATCAAAGTAAAAATGTATTGAAAGGAGTTTTCAGTTTGGTAGATTGTTGCAGATGCCCCGAAAAGGGATGGGAAAAGAAAAACGTGGAGTGCCGATTAGATGACAAGGGCTGTTAATGCCGTGCGCAAGTCTATGGGCTTTACGAAGGCAGTTAAAACCTTTGGTGTGCCAAGAACTATCCGAAGAAGGCTCGACCATAATACTGAGTTGCCCTTAGGTAGAAGTCCTGAGTTGCCACCTTACCTAGAAGAGAAATTAGTAGAATATATGTTACACGTGGAGCAAATATTTTATGGCTTAACTCGAATGGATGTCAGAAAAATAGCACACCAGTTGACAGTTCAAAACAATTTTCCTAATCATTATAAAAATGATATAGCAGGTCGAGCATGGTTGGATCATTTTCTTACAAGATACAGACATCAGTTGTCTCGCAGAAAACCTACGGGAACCTCTTATGCACGAGTTCAAGGTTTTAATCCAGCAGCAGTCAATAAGTTTTTTGATATTTTGGAATCCGAATATGTGAAATGAAAATACCCCGCAGATCGCATCTACAATGTAGATGAAACGGGCCTCACCATTGTACAAACAAAAATGCCAGCAGTGGTGGGACGAAAGGACAAAAGGCAGATCGGAGCTTTAACTGCTGCAGAACGCGGTACGTTGTTAACTATAGTTACTGCAATGAGCGCTAGAGGTTCTTTCATACCGCCAATGATATTCCCCAGAAAAAAAATTTCAGATGTTTAATGAAAGAGGCTCCAGCTGGTACAGTTTGGAGGGTACATCCTTCGGGATGGATACAAACATATTTATTTACTGAATAGTTTAATAATATTTTAGAAAAAAACCATCCAAAAGGGTGTTCTTATACTCGATGGACATTACAGCCATACTCGAAACTTTGAAGTTTTGCAGCTAGCCCGCAAAAACCATGTTACTATTATTAGCCTGCCGAACCGAACGTTCATGGGAGCCCTAAAATCTCACTACAGTGAAAAGATCCGAAAATTTCTGTTACATTCTGACACACGTCTAAAACAACATGATATTACAGAGTTATTTGGAAAAGCTTATTTAGTGAGTGCGTAACAGGTGAGATAGCTGTAAATGGCTTCAAGATTCTCTGGCATATATCCATTTAATCGCCACATATTTACCGAGGCTGACTTCATGGCACAATCTCAACTACTATCAACAGTATCGACAGCATCACATAACAAGTCGGCAATATCTACAGTGATAGAACCATTAGCAACACATGTACAGCCTGGGCCATCGAAAGTCAATGATCGTGTAGAAAAAACGAGTCCCAATGATCAACCCGGATCATCGGCTTCTGAATCTTCTTTTGTTTTACCGCATGATATATCACCTATCCCGAAACCCCAAAAAAAAAACTTCAACTCGAGGACGCAAAGCATCATCGGCAGCTGTACTTAGATTATCAACTTACATAAGGGAACAGTGTACAGCAAGTTTGACGTAACTTTGAGTCAAAAGGAAAAGTTTCCAGAAAAGCCTCTAGTAGAAACAGCAGTTCTGACAGTGATGACGATGTTCTTTCAATTAGTGATGATGATTCCGATGTTGATGAATCTTTGGAAGGGGCAGTTTCTGAGAACAACAATGCGACTTGTATGTTTTGTGACCAACAGGGCGAAATATGGGTTCAGTGGCAAAGCTGTACGATGTGGGCACACAATGAGTGCTCTAGAGCCGAACGGAAGTATTACATATGCCATTCTTGTGGGTAAAACTTTGAGAGCTTGTTTCGGTTGTACTATATACTTTGCACGTTAATATGGGGGGACCCCCAGAAGCCATATTACTTTCGTACTTCAAATTAATGAATGTTTGCAAGAATCACAAAAATATATTTTTATGGAAACATATTCGATTATTATTTTTCTTATATATTACCACTTGCTCTTAAATGATTAAATATACTGACACACAAAGATTAATGAGAAAACATTAGGTTGTTTCTTTACGTGCAACAATTAAAGTAGGGGGCCATAATACTACCTCCTCCTCTACCATCTACGCATCCATGGAATAGCTACTTCTTATTCCAAGTTTATTAAATCCACCATTTTTCTCTAAAATAGGACCATGTTTTTGGAATAATCAGACGTGGCTACATTTTATTTTTGTTTGTGAGAATCTCATTCGAATTCACAACCTCGAGATATTTTTTTATATCAATCTAATAGCATCTATCTTCTTTCTTCCGTTCTTTTTTCGTTTTGCCTTTCACACTGACTTTGTCTGGCATCTGATTTAGCATACCTACTGACCTACAATCAAGAGCAAAGCTCCTATGCGACCCAGACGATGACGAATAGAAGGATTTAGATAAAAATTTGTATATTCTAGCAACACTCTGTTACATTCTTTTGTTGCCTGCCAGCAGTATTTACTACGTTATATTGTGATAGCGTCGACAACAACGATTCTATACTGAGGTGATAGTCATACCTGCCTGGTTCTTGTAAGGATAGTAATGCTGATAGTCAGCTGATGTCTGGTTCGCTTTTACGCAAAATTATCACCATGTCTGTCATGTCTTGTGGACCATTCTGTTACTTTGCTTTGCTTCCCACAGAGTAGCACACCGTTTGTCCCACATTAGAGCGACAAGTCCATAAAATACAAAGTGGCGTCTCCCACGCTACGGATTTCTGGAGTCAAAATAACACCACAGTTTGGCAATGACAGCAGGAGTGATGTGCACATATGGTGTTCCGCTATAAAGTTTATATCGGCATCTTATGTATACACGCGAACTATTAGAAACAAATTGATTTTATTCTGGACAAGCATCTGTGTACAATATATTATTCCAATTATACGTATGTTCCAGGATACAGACGGAGATATTTTAGAAGGTGGTCCCTTGTTAAAAAAATATGAAAAAGCGTTTTCAAGATCTAGCGCGATAATTTTTTTTAATATCAAAAAATATTTACTCAATTTTGTTGAAATTTGACAACATTATTTGTTGTATTTAGAGGCTAATTTATCCCAAAATTGATTACAATTATTAGGTCCAGTGGCCTCACAGGGGCGCCTTGGCGAATATTATTGGCAAACAAATTAATATTAATAATCTAATATTAATATCATCTGAAAATACAACTTCTTTGCCTCTTGTATTTTTTTCGTATCTCACTTCGTTTTCGAGAAAAGAAAATAACAACTGTTTTATTGCATGTCTCTGGACAAAATTGGTTTATTAATTTTTGCTAAAGAAACCATAAGTGCCTTGAAAACAAAAAAACATTTCTGGATTTAGGTTTTTAACATTTGTGCGTCAGTTCTTCTAGAAAAGAATTATTCAGGTAATTTTCTTTGCGAAATTTCTCTAAAAAGTTTTTGTCTCGGTTTTTTGATGGAAAATTTCACTTTTGAGGCCATGGCAGGCATGTATGTAGAGTATGCACGTGCTTATAGTAACTGTTATGCAGCGAGGCGCCTGTAAGACTAATTTTTTTTAACTTATCACCCTATATCCCATTTCCAGACCCATGTTTATATTGAACTTGTTTTAATATGTTTCAACAAGGAATCACCCTCTAAAATATCCGTATTTTTCCAACACCATGTATAAGTAAAGTTAAATTGTTTTGGCCAGAAAAGCTTGAGGTTCTATCGAAATCGTTTTGGTTTGATTTTATATTTCATAATTTATTGTCGTCATTCGAGACCATACTTTTGAGGTACGTTGCCCATTTTAATCATCTAAACAGCAGATCAGAAATTAGACCTAATAGCGAAAAACCCCCAAAGCTAGGGACCCTCGCGTGCAGTAAAACAAAACATTGGGCTTGGACGAGAATCTTCAAATTTTGATGCCTATCTACAACTGCGACCAGAACCCATTTCTTGGATAAATGGTAAATGGGGTGCATGAATCATGAATGTGACTATTGTTGGGGATGATGACATGTAGACACAGAGATCAAAACATGGAAATTTTGCATCCAGAAGTTCAAAGGCATACCTATACTACGGGCAAATATTATATATTTCCAAAAATTCCTGTATGCCTGTAAAACCCGCTCTTTGGGTAAAGGCAGTGCATAAATCCCAAATCTGATGTCATTTTCACTGTTATTGATGGAGGGTGCCAAAAAGCTAATTTTTCTTCTCCAAATATGTTTACGCCACACATTAGGATGTTAGGTACAAAATCAATTTCAATCGCATTTAGTTACATGAGACGAAAATGGAGATTATGCATTAACAAACTCCAAAGCTCAAGGTCACACTGTCGAAGAAATATGTAAATAATAAGTAGGCCTCGAGCATTGGAGATGGAGGAACAAAGTCTAATAGTAAAATAGTAGAAAGCTATTAACTTACTTGAACAACTACATATACAGGGTGTCTGCGAAAGGTTGGGAAATCTCGAAACTGGAGATGCTGCAGATACAGGGTGTAAAAGTTACAATTTTATTTTGTATTTTTCCTTGTTGCTTGAAAAGAAACAAGAATCCATTATTTTTTATGGCCAAACTTCGGTAAATAACTTATCATACATTTTTTGTGCAACCCTGTTTACAACAACTGACCGAAGAATCGTATTTCCTCGTATTTCCGCAACAAAAAAGGTTTACTTGTTAGTTGTGTCTAGAGCTAATAGTTTTTGAGATATTTGTTTTTAAAAGTTCCAATGCATTATTTGCACCATCATGATAAAACATATTAATAACATAATAATCAAGTTGCTTTGGATAATATCTGAGTAGAGTTTCTATGTTTTTTATCAATAATAAATGAGGATGGCAACAAAACTAATTAACGGAAATAATAACTACAAAAATTGTTCAAAATCTGCACCACCTTCCCTAACCCACTCTCGAACTCGACAAACCAATCCTTGCTGCACTCTCCAAAAAATTCGGATGTTATTTTTCATTTCCTAGCTATGGTGCAAAATTATTTGTCGAAGATCATCTACAGTTTCCACTGGCATAGGATTTAAATCTGGTGATCTAGCCGGCCACGTTACAGGTCCTGATCGGCCTATCCGCTGGCCTGGATAAACCCTATTTAGGTGCTCTCTAACTAATATACTAAAATGTGGTAGACCGCCGTAAATTAATTTGGAATTGTACTTGGTGGCAGGTTTGTATTATTGCATGATGATTTTCGTCTGCATAAATGTGCCGCTCCGTCCGAAAATAATATTAACGAAGTAAAACCATTGTTGGGGTTAAACTTCCATTAGAGCCATGTACAAAATTCTACCCTAACGGTGAGATCATACGCACTTAAACCATATACTTTTTGCAGGTGGTATGAATGGAGCAGTTGCTCTTGAAAAATGGTATTTACTGTACATTTGAAAACTTGAAATTCTCGAGCTACATTCCCCAACTGTAGGATTCTCAAAGACAGCACTAAAATATTTTCTTCAATTTCAGCTGTACGTACAGTTATGGGAGCTCCACTACGTCGGCCTATATTTTGAGCAAAGCTACCTAAAATCCAAATGGTTTTTACTAGTCAAAATAAGGCTATAATCATTTCTTACCAGTACCTCGTAACCGCTGATCGATTCGTTGGAAAGTCTTTGAATTAGGCAGGTGTCTATTAGGGAATCTGCTTTTGCTTTTAAATCATTGCTTAAAATTATTCATGAAGTTAAAAGCAATATTATGACAAACATTAGAAACCATAGCAACGCTACTCAGATATTATCCAAAACAACTTGATTATTATGTTATAAAAATGTTCATGGTACAAATAATGCATTGGAACTTTTAAAAATAAATATCTCGAAAACTATTATCCTTAGACACTTCTAACAAGTGAACCTTTCTTGTTGTGGAAATACGAGGAAACAAAATTTTTCGGTCAGTTGATGTATACAGGGTAATACGAAAAAGTTATAATTTATTTACCGAAATAGTGCTGTAAGTAGCGCCCTCTAGAAGTTTGGCCATAAAAAATAACGGATTCTTGTTTCTCATACTAGGAAACCTCCCCACACCGAGTTTTATGCCAACATTTGAAATACTTCTCAAGCAATAAGGAAAAATGGAAAATAGAATTGTAACTTTGTATCTCGCAAACTATCAACTTTTGGACTAAGGTACGTTTAGGTCAATTCAAATATTTTGGTCTGTAGTATCTCCGTTTCGAGATTCCACAACCTTTCGCAGATATAGTAAAACGACAACTGCATTGTATAAGATGACAATAACTAACTACAGAAACTATATAGCAATGCAATGGTCTCCATCCTCGATTAAATCGCTATGAACATTATGTCCGTAACTAACACATCATCCACTGCAAATGTCTCGTAAAATTGTTTATATAGCGTTTTTAGAGCAGAACATTATGTTTATTGTTTTCACACTGATAACCAGCCTATAAAGACATACAGTCATAGTGTCTTGAAAATTTCACCAAGTGTCAATAAAACATTCCATAATACTTGGTACTGACCTACATCGATTTGGTTTTCTGAATCATCCGACTTCATCAAGAATGGTTGATACAATGCCTAGCAAGATATGATCTGTGGCACTTGTTTTCATCACAGCCATTTGATTTACTAAATGACGAAAAAGCAGATCACTTGATATCACTTGCGAAGATAGGGGACAAGAGCTCTTGCATTTGCACGTCAATAATTTTGGGAGTTAGCAGACGCCAAGATAATATCGCCCTGGATGATGGAGTAGAACAAGTAACAGAAAGTCAGCTTGGTTCTATGACTTTTATACGATACGCTATATGAAAAGAAGAGACCCATAAAATTAGATACAGGTGTAGTGTTCAAATCAGTTTAAAGACAAAAATGACTTTTAACCACATGTCGTTATTTGAAGCGAGATGAGTACAGTGCTGCCAGACAGATAATTTTTGTGGAAGAATTTCTTGTTCATCACTTGTAGCGACTGATTAAACATGTTTTGTTCAAATTTACCCTTGGGCGACCTCTAAACATTGCGCGCTTGATGAATCTTTTCGAAGGACAAAGTTAACCTTGCTAGGTTTGGCCTCTTCACTACTACTACTACTTGACTCCATGAACTTGTCCAATAAGACATTTGACGCCAGATGTTATCAACCAACTCAATTTTCATGAATATTGAAGAACGGCTCGTTCATTATTCACTTATCTTCAGTTGTGACGTAATAAATGAACTGATATTCTGTTATAGCTAATCATTCCAGAACTAGATTCTGTAAGAACGTAATTCATTCAAAAAGACACCTGAGTTTCGTTTTGTTCATCTATTTGATGTCAGTGAACCACGTACGATGGAAAATTGTTTCTATCTGCTTTTTCTTCGTATATTAATCATTCATGTAATGTTCATTTTTTATTACGTTGACACCTATGTACAAATGTAATTAATGTAGTAATTTATTGACGACATGATATGTTAATTATTGTATCTGATTACGATCAGGACATCTGTTGCACCTCAAACAAGCGAATGAGATATCAATCTCACACGGAAAATGTAAATACGCCAAAAATGCAGTTCGAGTCAGTGTTTGTCATGAGACTTTAGTTGAGGCAAAGCCAGGTAAACTGTATGGGGAAAGAGGGAGTAAATTAAAGATGCAATAAAAAATAACTGTCATTGAGGCACGTTTCCAACATAACAAGTTGCCCATGTGTCTGCAGCTTCTTTGCGAAAGCTTTTGTAGCGACTCTCTTGCATTCCTTATATCATCAGCTTTCCCTGCCTGAAGTGTGATACTCACCAAAGTACGGCATACTCACTAAAATACATCAGTCGTTCGCCATACACCCTACCACAGAAGTGCATGACAGCATGTTGCCGTAGTACCTCCATGTATACATACTCATGTATGTTTGTGCATTCACCATAGAAATGGAAACCTATTGTTGGTTTCGCTGTCTGCTTTCCTCGTCACATGCCTTGCTCACTATCATTCCTCTTCCTATTAGTCTTATTTCGACTTGCTCTCACATACATGCTTGGCAAAGTTGTCAGCAGTGAGTCTTTCGCCAAGAGTCACTTCGAGTTGCTTGTAGAAGTTAACCCCTCTATTTCATTCTAGTAGTATTTGCTCAACAGAACAATACATACAGTTCCCGTATACTCTCTTTCCCATTTTATCCAAACCACCCACGTCCTGTAAGGAACTGCACAGCTCACCTGTTAATCCAGATCTTATTGTCTGGTATCAGTTTCATATCCCATGCTTCATCGCTAGTCGTGTCCCATCTTCGCTGCCACTATTTGTATAGCGCCTCGCCTTAGACATTCCTGGCTTCTGCACTCCTCTTATAGAGGCCGCATCTTTCATCAGCGTCGCCTTGCTTTGGTATCGGTTGCCCAAATTTCTTCATTTGCAATGCTTTTTCATATATTGGAGCCCCATACGTGACCGAGTTTGATATCCCAGGCAGAATCCGTATTTCTCTCTACTCGATCCTTCTCAACTGGCGTCAGCCTAATCAAAGAAGCAACGACCATATTTGCTTTATCCACAATGCGCTTTATGTGCTCGGTCATCTTTGAATCTTCATCCAGCCTCACGCCCAGTATTTTCATCGTACGATGACTTTATACCTCAGCATTCCCAAGGTCACCTTCTATCTACCAGAAAGTATTATCACCTCAGTTTTTTCAAGAGCCAGCTTCATCCCCATATTGATCTTGGTTATTCCATATACTATGAGACTTTTTAACGTATCTTCCTCCTTGATTGACCAGCTGGTCATTCCTGCCACAACATATTAAGCCTCAAAGTTGCATCGTAGAATACTTTCCACAGTAGTGGCCTCAAAATGGATCCCTGTGGAACTCCATATTAATAGTAATAGCAATATTCATCACCGCTCTGGTCGCCCTGTCTTCCAGTGTCCTTTCAGCGAAGTAGCTATTGATCATGTTGGGCAGCTATTCAAGGGTTTCTAGGCGTTTAAGTGACTATTTTCTGTTATTGGCTCATATTAAAGGCATTTATTTCAAAGGCCACCATGACACGCTTTCTTATTGCCATAGCTGCCACCTGCCACTATTCGCCTATTCTGCCAGCTGCATCGTCGAGTACATGTCTATTAGACCTCCCCTTTCTAAAGCCAAACTGCGTAGGAGATAATCCTTCTTTAATTTCAATACTCTACTCACTGTACCAGACTTCCAAAGTCTTCTATTCCGTTATCGCGATATCTCAATATTTTGATTCTGTCTTCGCGGCTGTTTCAGTATAAAAAGAAGTGACGAATTAACAACAAAGTTCACTAAAGTCAGTGTACCCCCATATTGAAAATCACGTCATTCGGCCTTGACATATATACTCATCCGAGGAAGACAATTGAGAGTGACGTGGTTGACTGGCTCGCCCTTTTTTAACTTAATATGTCTGGGCTGTAATCAGCGATGCACTAATAATGAGACACATCAGACAAAAAGATCGGAGATAAAAATGGCAACACGAAATTATAATGCACTGGAAATAGAACATACGCTTTGGTGGTCTGGTATGAATCAATAGTTTTGACCTACATAATATATCTTATGTAAAAGAGTTTTTTGGAAAGATGCGTGTTTACTTAGCTGAATTTTATGATTGTTTTCATTGAACGGCGTAAGTGCGTTTCTATTGCTGCTTCCATTATCATAAATAAAATATAAAATATTTATTGAGCGGCAAAGTATTGAATATCTTGAAACTACGAACATGAAAATGATGAAATTGTGTCATATTCAAATGAAAAATGTTTCTAAGTTAAGATGTTCTTAATACGGACTAGTCAACTGAATCTTTTAATCAAATTATCAAAATTCTCCATGTTTACCTCTTCGAATCAAACCACAAATATGTATGTTTAAAATTCCTCTTTATTGTACAACGTTTTGGTCCCAACAGTGAACATATATGGGGTTTAATTCAGCTAGACAAAAATAGATGATTATCGGTATGTAAACTACAGGATAAGTCTCATATATCATCAACACTTTCCTAATAAAAATCTTCCTGAATGGAGTAGTGACTGCTTTCATTTCACTATTCACATATCATTTAAAAAAATCGACAATACTGCGTTCAAAATCCATTCCAATTACAAAATATGGTATTTCTTTGAAGACACCCGGAGAAACTTAGACATTTCCGCACTCTAGCTCAAAAGTCGCAATCGAAACATTAATCATTCCTTTGATGTTTTCGAGTGTAAATTAGAAAGATGCGAAAACACTATGTACTACTAAGTATTGCACTTCTGGGAAAATGTTTTCTAAAATAAACTAGCACAAGAGGCTACTCGAATCGTATTTTTAGTGATATTGTGTCTGGGAGACTATAAAATTTGTAATACATCAGGCGATTCAGATAAATCGGTGGCAAATAAAAATTATTTGGCAACTGGCCTTTGATACAATACCGCTACCACAACGCCAGCTGACATTCTTCAACATTATTTTTCACTTTTTTGAACAGGATTATTCCACGATTTTCTCTTTGAAATCGTTAGATCATGCTTATGCATACTGAACGTTTCTGTCTTTTAAGCTGGATGACACCTACGAGGGTCGTTTTTTAAGTAAGAATTGATCTGCAATGGAATCATTTATGAACGTAAATTGTATCACAAACTAAAATATGAACATTATTCGACTTTTCAACATAGCCACCATACATACATAAAGTCGTAGCAAGAAATTTTTTGTTCGTGTCATCAAAAAATGCTGCTGCCTGACCGTCAATCGTTAAACCAGTTAGTAAGTGTTTTTTTTTTCACAAATGATTTTCCAAGCGCTTTCCACCAAGAAATTCCTCAAGTTTTGGAAAAACATGAAAGTCCCATGGTGCTGTATAGTAACATTTGTTCCCAACGAAACTTCTCCGTGTCCTTGTCGCAACGTTAGGCCGAGCGTTGTCGTGAAGCAGAACGACACCGCTAAAAAGCAGGCTCCGCTGGTGGTTTTGGATAGCGCGCCTAAGTTTCAATAATGACTTCAAAAACCTGCCGGTGAATTTGAGCAGAACGAATTGTTTTGGCGTTTAGGAACCACTTCATAATTCCAACAGAGGCGTGAAACGTAATGGCGGCATAGCGACAGACTGGCCAAGAGTGTTTGAGGTTGAACGGACGTCACGCGGCAAGATTTATGGGCACTATGCACCAACAGTTCAAAAATGGTCCTCCGATATAGAAAGAATATTATTCAATAGGATTTTTTATATACTACGGCTGTCGGGAAGTTACCGCCAGAATACCGTGACGTCAATAAGGCCGCGGTTATACTTCGGGCTAAGGTGATTTTGTAGCTTTCGGAGGATTTTTGGCGGCATCATTTTCTGGGCATATATTTGGGAGTAATCAAAATCTTGTTACAGCAGGGGCTGAATGACGTAAGCTGCAGCGTGAGTGTAGCTAGAGGCTGCCCTCAGGGCGGAGTTCTGTCACCCCTACTGTGGTGTATCGTGGTGAACGAACTCCTCGTTAGGCTCAGCAGTATGGGTGTCTACGCGCAAGCCTATGCTGATGACGTAAGCATAGTAGTTAGGGGGCGTTTTTGTAGAACAGTCTCGGAAATTATGCAGGGCGCTCTGTGCTCCGTGGAATCGTGGTGTAGGGAAGTCGATCTTTCTGTTAATGCTGAAAAGACCGAGCTGATCCTATTCACTAGGAGAAGAAGGCTTGACGGGCTGGTCATGCCGACCTTCTTTGGGAATAGATTAGTTTTGTCCCAGTCAGTGAAATATCTGGGAATTATCCTGGATTGCAAACTGAACTGGAGAGAGCATGTGGAATACAAGGTTAGCAAGGCTCGCAATTCTATGTGGGCTTGTAGACGTGTTGTCGGGGTAAGGTGGGGGCTCAAACCCAAAGTGGTATACTGGCTCTACACGACGATAGTACGTCCATCTCTCTTGTACAGCTCCCTGGTCTGGTGGCCTTGCTTTAGAACTGAGACAACTAAGACCAAACTCAATAAAATTCAGCGTTTGGCCTGTATTAGTATTACAAGCGCAGTGCGAACAACGCCATTGAGTGCAATGGAAGCTCTGTTGGATCTCCCACCGTTGGATCTGGTGATCCGCGGTGAAGCGAGAGTAGTCGCTCATCGACTGTGGAGTCAGGGCAGCTGGACTTTCTTGAATCCTGCCAAGGGGCTACTGCCATCTTAGTCGAATTAGAAAGGGAGGACCCCGTCCTTCTAAGCAGGGGTAATCGTATTACCCCTAAATATCGCTTCAACCGTAAGTTTATTGTGGAGTATCCAACGAGGGAGGAGTGGGACGCCGGTAGCCGGGGACTCTCCGGAGTGAGAGGGCAGGTCTGGTACACGGACGGCTCGGTCACCGAAGAGGGCTCAGGTGCTGGGGTCTCTGGGCCTAGAACTAGGCTATCTCTGCCTCTCGGTGGATACACCACCATTTTCCAGGCGGAGATTGAAAGGATGGTGTGTCGGCTCTTCGGTGCTGTAAATAAGATACCCGTTTCGCATCACATGGTTGTAAAGCCGAACCTCACAAGTAGAGTTAAGCCTTGACTGCCTTGAT
This sequence comes from Acanthoscelides obtectus, assembly GCA_963669975.1. NCBI lineage: Eukaryota > Metazoa > Arthropoda > Insecta > Coleoptera > Chrysomelidae > Acanthoscelides > Acanthoscelides obtectus. The sequence goes on along the minus strand of CAVLJG010000007.1, from coordinate 70,471,398 downwards.
CGATATTTGCAGTTGTAGTCCCCTGCCGCAATAATTGGGCCCGAACAGTCCAGAAGGACTTCCAAGTCCTCCTCTCGCAGCCTGGCACCGCACCTGACATACACCGAGGTGATCTTCAACGGAATGCATCCCGCAATATTGACTACCACGAACGCCGCTTCAATGCTTTGCATCTCGGCTTTTGTGCTTCTGTGATAGTCAATACCACGTTTAACGAGCACTGCCAAGCCACCACACCTACCATTCAATGTGTCAGATCGCATCATAATTCCAGAAAGCTAAGCGATCTTCCGGATTAAGTAATGTTTCCTGCAGCAGAGCTACGTCTATACTCTCATCCAATAGAGTTTGATGAAATTTCATGTTTTTTGGGAATATCCCTTAGGCCCGGACAATTCCAAAAAAGAGTTTTGATAAATGCAGGTTGTCTATTGTACTTGGCCATTCAATGGCTGCGGAAAGATCGCCTGCAATACCTGAGTAGCGCTAATCAGGAGACTTATTATTTGTTGAAGGGACCTAAGCGCAGTTGCTAGGTCCACATTCTGCGTATTCAAAGTGAGTTGAACAGAGGGGGCAGCCGAAGATGTTGAGACGGCTGGTTCTACGTATGACTTGCTGCGACTTTGCGCTATGACTTCCAGATTTCGCCTGGGGGTGAATTTGCAAGTGGGACTGTTAGCGGGATGGGTCCCTCCGCAGTTCGCACACCTTCGCTCCTCTTGTCCTGTGAGAGGCATAAATGTGTCATGTGATCGGAAGCACATTTTAAACATTTGGGAGGTGCTGTGCAGTACGACTGCGCATGACCATACCTTTGGCAGCGGTGACACTGCCCAATAAATCTAGAGTTCTTTTGAACCTCAACTCTGATTGCTAGGCCCAGCAGGTCATGTTCATTGAACAACTGCTGAGACTTTCCAATCTTGGGCAGTATCACGACCACCAAAGGCATCGGTGCGCCGCCACTGCGTTTGAGTCGGATAATGTGGAGAAGAGTATATCCCCTCTGTTCTAATTCCCCTTTGATCCACTGTTCCGAAAACATTGAGGATATACCTCTGACTACCTCGTGAATACTTCGTTCTGAAGGAAGAGGGAACATGTGATGGGGCACCTCCTCCTCCCTGAACAGGTGAACGATTCTGCGGTAGTCATCCTCAGTTTTCGGAAAAATCCTGATTCCCGCATCAACGGCAACTCTGCGTTCTATCTTAATGCCTAAGCTTATAAAGGTGTAGTTTAGATTTCGCCACTTGGCCGCATCACGTAAAACAATGGGCTTGATTCGCCCCTGGCGGGGTGCTGTGCTGGTCAACTCACCAGCAACGTGAGATTGTTGAGATAGTGCACCGTCAGTCGATGCAGTGGCCAAAGATTGAGAAGATGTGGTCGCTGCATCGACCGTCATAGGACAAGTGGCAGAAGAAGTTGATACGTTTAATGAAGCAGACAGTTTTGAGGGGACTGTCAACTTGAATTTGGATTTTGCTTTTGGAGGAGGTGGGAACCGTCTTGTCGGTTTTGTTCGTTTTTTCGATGCGTCTTCTCCTAGACTTGGCCTAGATAAATCCGTCATTCTGTATTTCATCGTCGGTCGATATCAAGTCAGTTAAATTTTCAAGAGGTCTTTTTAAATTGACAGCCTTGTCAGATTTAGAATTAAAATTTGGATTATTGATTAACTGTGTTACCTGGATGATCAGGCAGTGTATTTTACTGTTTTGGTCCCTAACTTTCTCAGTCAGTACCTTAATTTGCTGGGCCTGGCTTTCGATGATCAGGGTCAGGCACTGGATGGTTCTGTCCTTTTCATCTTCTACAGCTAGTGTCATCAATTCCTTTGATTTCATGGTAATGTCCCTCATTCTGGCTGGGTCCATTCATCATCGGGGACGCTGGGGGATCATTACTTGGACCTCCATGTTTTTAAATCGGATTTTCTATTGACAAACTTGAAAACTTTCACGAGCATAAATATGACGTATTAAGAATTATCCCTTATACAGGGCGATGGTTTTTTGTAATGTACATGTCATATAATGTACAAAAAAAGATAATAAATTACTCAATTTCGAAATCTTTCTCGATTACAATACTTCCTCGCCAGTCTTGGCATAGGCAGTAAAAACACTTACTACATGAAGTCTTCTTTCAATTGTAAGTAGTTGTTTCATTGATATTGTAATGTTTTCAATTGACATTCAATATTCTTTGTAGTATGTTCTAAAGAAAAAAAAATTTTGAGAGCACGGCTTGAAAAAAGAATCACATTATTTCTTGCCTGAGTATTCAGAGGATCCAAATTCGTGTTTTTTCCATTTGATCCGACGTTTGAAGTAATTATCTAGAGCCGATTTGAGGCAATACTCAAACTTACCTTGGAAGTATACGGTTTCTCAAAAGCTTCTTCGCGCAAAAAAAACTACCGCGACACAAACTTGTTTACTTTTCGAACGTAAAAAAGTCTATTTGTCGTATTGGCAGATAGCATTTTGTGTGACGACGCCAAGTTATTACAAACGTTGTTGCCTATGTGTCATCACGCGTTGATCCCGAACACAATCTACCTGAAACAATAGAAAAGAATCAATAATAACCAGAAACTAGTCACCATAATAGACAGATATATACTAAGTGACATATTAATCCGAACACCCAGTTTAAATGGTTTTATTTTAATAAAATTTTGTATAAGTACTTAATGAAGCATAATAAGTAAATGATAAACATTTCAAAATGATTGCACTGCTTTAAAGCCCTTTGACCTTTAATAATGTGTGGATACACCCTGATGTGCTACGCATTCTCCAACGCGCCTAGGCATGCTTCTGATCAGGTGGTCAATGTCCTCCTGTGGTATCTCATTCCAGGCAACCACCAACTCCTCTCGAAGTGCTTCTAAAGTCTGAGGAGGACGTTGCAAATTGAGCAATCTCCTACCCATCATATCCCACACGTGCTCAATTGGGGATAAGTCGGGAGATCTTGGTGGCCATAGTAACAATGTGACATCATTATGTTGAAAGAAGTCTATTGTGACTCTTGCAGCATGTGGTCGGGCATTATCTTGTTGGAAAGTTGGATCTGCCAGGGTGTCAAGATAGGGTAAAAGATGGGGTTCTAGAACTTCGTGGATATAACGCTGCGCGTTCATGTTACCTCTGATGAAGATTAAAGGTGACCTGGAGCCATAAGCTATAGCACCCCAAACCATAACTCCAACAGTGTGATGAACATGTCTTTCAACAAAAAACTGTGGATTCCTCCTTTCACCACGTCGCCTTCTAACCCTGGCCGACCATCGTGCATGACTAAATAAAATCGAGACTCGTCACTAAAGACAATACTGTTCCATTCCTGATCCCAGAGTGACCGTTGTTTGCACCACTCAAGGCGATTACGTGGGTGTTCTCAAGTTAAAGGAGGGACCCAGTGTGGCCGGTATGAAAACAAGCCAAAACTTCTCATTCGTCGGTAAACACTTCGCATGCCAATAGGTCTTCCGTGTTCTGCAAACCATTCATTTGCAATGGATCTGGTAGTGGGGAAACGGTCCCTTAAGGCCAATAATCTTAGGCGGCGATCTTCACGGTCTGTTGTTCTACGTCGGCGTTCAGTGCCCCTTGCTCTTTGCGTACGGCCTTCTCGAAGCCATGCCTGACAACACCTAACCACAGTGTCTACACTTCTTTGCACTCTAACTGCAATTGCCCGAAAAGAAAGTCCAGCTTCCCGAAGTCCCACTATACGGCCCCTATCAAACTCACTAAGTTGACGAAATCTTACAGGTCTCCGTACTCTAGGCATCGTAACCGATCGTAAAGGATGTCAAGAACCAAAATCCGCCAACGTTGATTCTTTACTGCGGCTGAAATATTCATTTTTAGAGCGTTAGTGAATTAAAAAAAAAGCAGCATAAAAACCGGAATGTCCAACTGATAAGACTGAAAAATTTTTCACTTGTTATTTACAGTAAGATAAATACATTCACCAACTTTTATTAAAATAAAACCATTTAAACTGGGTGTTCGGATTTATATGTCACTTAGTATAGATTGATATTTATTGAGGCAGAGAATGTACAATGACGTTTTTGGTGACTCGATGATTTCAGACAATAAAAAAATAAATAATCCTTTATAAAAACAGATAAAATTCATTCACAATGCATACACATATACTCGTAAATGACAATTACACGAAGCTTGACTATATACATTGTAACACAGACATCATATTAGAATTATAACACAGTACAGTACACACGAATATACAAACATGAGCAACATATTAAAAATATATCTTTTATTTATAGAATTAAAAACTGGAAAGAATATAGGAAACAGAAATGTTTCTACAGTACATTTCAAAATCGTCAAAAGGATATGACGCTATGTCTATTAAAATAGATTTGACCTTCCTTTTGAAAAGCTCCAATGGCAGAGAGCTAACACTCTCAGTAAGTTTATTGAAATATTCAACTCCAGCCTTTTGGCTACATTAATTCTATTTATTGGAGGTACCATTTTGTTTTTCCCTCGTGTATTATAGCCGTGAATATCGGATAGAATGCAGTAATCACACAAATTTTCCCTCGCATGCATTAAATTCTGATATAGTATAACTGCAAATACTGTACTGTCATTTTAAGGCTTCTGAGTATTTCCCGGAACTGTTCATCGTGCTTAGCACTAACAATACTACAAACTGCCGCCTTTTGAATCAGAAAAAGATTCTGTAACTGAGAATGTCAGGCATTCCCCCAACTAAGCGCTCCATAGTTCAATAGAGAGTCCGTATCGATAATATATGCAATTTCCGTATTGTATATACTACCCTTGGCAGCTTGCTACACATTTGGTCAATATGGAAAGTTCAAGTTATATGTGAGTCAAACCGTACACCTACAAATTTTGCATGTGAGGTATCTGAATTTCTGCGTGAACTGAATGTACAGACTGTAGTTCTTCGATTGTTTAAATATAATTCATTTGATAAAAACAATTTGTCATATCTCAACCATATTTTCTTTCCCATCCACTCTATTTTTACTTGAAGAAAAATTGAAAGATTCATCATCAGCGAACATCGTTATTATTAAGCTATTATTGATAGGTTTCATGCAAATCATTAATGAAACGAAATAATAATAATAATAATAAACGAATTTATTCACAATTACAACCAGTAATTACAGTAACTCATTTAAATAATAAACGTAATTGCAAAAAGGGCCAACAGACAGAAAAAACTGATAGTGCTGATCCAATTGAGACAAAAATAATGAACATCATGCTCTGATAATTATAAGCGAAGTTGAGGAAGAAAAAATATAAATGGTTGAGATTAAATAGACAAAAATACAGAAAAACAGTGACGGAGGATATTACTTCTGCCACATTAATTGTTGGAAGGTTTATTATAAATTTGGCCCAAGTATGGAGCCTTGTGGTACAAATCTGCATACAACCAATTCATTACTCACTTTCCCATTACAGTAAACTCTCGGTTTTCTATTCACTAAATAAGATCTTATTAACTCTTTCGCAATCCCATAATTAACAAATTGTTCTAGGAAAATAGGGCTTATACAATCGAATGCTTTTGTTAAATCTGTAAATAGCCCAATATGTATACATTCATCCTCTAATGATCGCTGTATGTTCTCTACAAGGCTCACTACAGAATCAGATGTTTATCTTCCTTATCGAAAACCAAACTGACTATTATTGGGTATATTCATTTTATCTGAGTATGCTACTAATTGATCCAGTATAGCATATTCAATTATTTTTAAGCGTTTTATGGATATAACTATAATTTTCTGGAGAACCTGTTTTACCTGCCTTATGTATTGATAGTGCTTTGATGTATTTACAAAAATCAAGGAAATAGCCTCCAGATAAGCAATCATTGATTAGGTCTGCCATTGGTTTAACTATGACTAATGAGCGGTATTATTTATGCAGCCAAAATATCATAAAGCTAAATCAGCCAGAGAGAATTAAGATAAGCTAACTGCGGAAAGAAAGTAGAAGTGGATATTCCATGTACAGCAATCTGAGAAAGATCGTACGAGGTCGTTATCAAAACTGCCGGTTAACGAACTATCTTCAATTATTTAGAGACGATAAGATAAAGGTCACCGAGAAAAATGCAACCGTATACGCTTTTTTGCAGCTCTATAGGTGCATGTTAACAAGCTGCCAGTTTCTCATGTAACAGGGTGGTCTGACAGAGACGTCCCAACAGACGAAAGCGTAGGGTCAAATTAAATGAAGTTGGGTTTGTAGTTTTATCTTATTGGTCCCTATTCAAGTAAACGTCCTTCATAGCTTATATAGCTCATTGTACTAACAATTCTTGTACACTGCACACAATGCGGATTTCAAGGTCATCTTGCTGTATCATTATTAGTCAGAAAATGCTTTATAGCTGCACCAGGTTACCAGTACCGCCTGCTAATAGCCAATGCAATTCACTAGGCTCAGCTAATGATGTATAATCATATCTATCCACTATTCCATAGTGACAACACGTGGACGCAAGTTGCGAGACTTGACATATTCCGCAGTAAACAACCACTTAAACGCCACGGAGGTAGTCATATTTACCGGCTAACTTCAATGGTTGTTACTGTTGAGAATGCCGAAACTCTAAGCCAAAATGCGACTAAATATTTTAGGTATGAGGCTCGTTCAAGACCTTAAAGTGACTGAACACATAAAACTCACCAGTGATAAGACAAAGTGAGCGGGGCCCCAGTTTTGAGAAGCGCAGGATCTTGGCTGGGGTTGCAAACTCAATTATGCTACATCTACTCTAATAGAACAGTATCCACAGATGCGTTTCCTGGTGGTGGCTGGTATCCCACCGATTGATTTGCTGTATGTGGAAAGATGGGTCCTCTATATGCGCTAGAGCCAAAGAGAGACGCTCTTTATTAGATAGCAGGAAAAATGGAACGCAATTGATCATGGTACACAGACATTTTTCCTGGCCAGCTTGTACCAAATTTAGCACAAACAGGCAATTGGGAATGGAAAGCGGCGACCATAATATCGAGCTACAGAGTCACTGTATTCTTTGTCCAAGCATCTTCTCCATAGCAACTGCCAAAATAGCGCGTCTTCAACACAGCACAAACCATGATTGATAAGGGAGCAGTGCGGTGCGAGAGGGTTCGATGTACTGCACAGCTTCTCACAGCACAGTTATGGCAGCTAAAGGGGGTAGAAAAGTGAGAGCACGCGAACTACATATATTACAACGAAGAGGAGAATACTCCTAACATCTATTCGCGTTTTGACTGGGTTGACTGCCAAAAACAACTAAAATTGACGCTCGAAGAGAGGCTCTCTGCTGACAATTTTTCCAAGTATGCAAACAAGAGGAAATGGGTTGACATTCAAATAATAGTGAGACGAATGATGCTTAGCAAGGAAGGAAATGCCTAATACCTTTGGTATTAATATTTAATACAACGCTACCCAGCATGATGAAATGCTGTAGGCGTTATCGCGGGGAGATTTGAATGTTCTGAAGAACCACACACCTTGGACAGATAGTGCTGTCGAGCTTCTCTGCCTGAGAGTGGCTATCAAAGCTTTCCCCTGCCAAAAAAAAACTTGAACGCTAGGTGAGCAGCTTTTCGCAGCCACTAGTGGCTCTGCTTTGGCTACTAAGCGGCTACTCTTACAGCGATAGATCAACTTCACTTATTAGAAGTCAACAGATTAGCGAACAATTGTTACATCAAACAGTGAACTTTCAAAAAGGATAGCAGAATATTCGCAATCTTGCGTGGGTTGCAGTGATGCTGCCTTGTTGATATTCACACAATTAACTTGCTCATCTTCCACTGTATCTGTTTGCAACTAGTACGCCTGTTTTTCCTACTTAGTATACTTCCATAACAGTAGGAAACTGTATCATATATTCAAGCAATCTTTAAGCACTTCTTTCCATAAGACGCTTATCTCCTACTTTGAATGAAGACCATTTAAGTCTCTATTGATTTATGCTATACAGTTACATGGTGACATGGTACTATTGTTCCAAAAGCGGTAGACTCTTGTATAAGGAAGATTCGCCTCACAGTCATAATTATCCAGAGCCTAAAGATTGCTACGGGGTCTGTTGTCAGAATTTGTGGAAAACTGCATCAAGCAGGATTTTGCTGGCTATAGGACAATTCTCAAAGCTTTCCAAAACTATTAAAATATTGTAAATGTATGTGAATCATTAGGCATCGATCCAAAATTTCTGTTATTCCGTTCTATACTTTGAGAGTTTTACCTCTTGCCATAGTAACATTTGGTTCAAAATATCATGATCATCTTTTTCGAGTTTGAAAGTTCCACCAAATCAAACAGAAGTGTTAAGTTTCAACAACCGCAGTCGTTAGATGCATTACACCATTTTTTCCGGCCACCTCGGTGTCCTTGCTCAATGTACAAAATGACGTTGAAAATATATTTTAAATTGAATATTCGCAATGACATTTTTGATGTGTACTTTAAAAAAGGCCTCCAAGGTGGCCGAGACGTCTGTCAAAATTCATTTCTACATGTGTGGTTTCATTTACAAGCCAGAAAAGTATGTCTTATCAGCATGAAAACCACACGAAAAGTATGGAAATAAGGCACAAAGAACCATCACCAGAGTCGACGAAATGTCGTTGATTAAACAAATCAGTAATCTAGCTTTCGTCCATCCAACCACATTGGCTAGCATCAGACAGATGACACTTTGTACTGTCTTATTTTGACAGACTACAGACCTCATATCCTGGATACAGGATAGTTGCTCAGCTTCCGTTTGTTGTCCTGAAACCCAGCCTAGATGGGTTGCTAAAAAGCATGAAATAGAGGTCCACGGTTAACGGTATGTGGTCAAATGAACGAAAGTTAGTTACTACTTTTTTCTCAGAATGAGTGTCAGCTGTTCAATAGCTTCACATATCGAAACCGTTGGACTACGAGCTCCTTCCCACTTTGGCCCAACTATTGAAATCTTAGTTTCTTTCTTATCAAACACAAATAATAAAAATGTAACAGGGTGTTATAGGTTTAAAATATTATCAATGAATATTTTGATAATATACAGTAGAAAACACCAACTTTATCACTCCCTAATAAAATCTGCAGCATAAAAATAACACATGTTGCAATTACAGCATATCAACCTATTTTCATTTCAATGCAAAATAAGTCTATAACGCATAGGTGGCTGTGAAAAATAAAAGCCATGACAATTGTTTTTATTAATCACAGCTGTCTAAATACGTTTTAAATACGTTTTAAATAGTTTTGGGTAGTTAAGGTTTTCAAAATGGGTAGAGGAAAGGTTATTAGTGAGAAAATTCGGTTACTGATAATTAAATTTTTTAATTCTGGGAAGTCAAACTCAGAAATTGCAACTTTGTTAGACTTTTCGCGGTACAGTGTGAGAAATACTGTTAGAAGATATAACATAACTGGTTCAGTTAATATTAAGCCACGATATGTGAAAAAAAGTAATATCACAAATGCCGACCGAAGCGCATTAAGAAGAATAATAGTGAAAAACAGGCGTGCCAATTATTTACAATTAAGTGCTTTGTGGAGTGATGCTGTTGGAAGGAGAATTTCGAGGTAAGTTTTCTTATAAAAAAAGTGAAGTAAAAACCCTAAAGTTGGACAACTTGTTTATAGGCCAAAGAAAAGTCACTATTAACTCCACTGCAAAAGAAAAATCGGCTTAGATGAGCTAAAGAACATAGACAATGGACACCTCAACAATGGTGTGCAATACAATGGAGTGATGAGGCCCGATTCGAAGTTTGTGTTGGTGACAGTCGCAGTAGAGTTATTGGCAAAAAAAATGAACCATTCCATGTTGACTGTCTGAAGAGAAAAGTGAAATTTCCAGCATCCATTATGAACTGAGGCAGTATGTCATCAAAGTGAGTAGGAAAACTTCATGTTATTGATGGAAATGTGGATACAAACAAATATTAGGCAATTTTAGAAGAATCGCTTTTACCAGTGATGGAAAAATGTTTGACATCCGGCCAAGATTTTGTGTTTCAGCAAGATGGTGCAGCGTGCCATACCTCAAAAAAGGCTATAAAATGGATGGAAGAAAATAATGTACCACTTTTGAAATGGGTTTCTAGCAGTCCAGATCTGTCACCTATTGAAACTTTGTGGCACGAGATGAAAAAGGTTCTACGACAACATCCTGCTCGTACAATCACCGAACTGAGACAAAAGCTTCAAGAAATATGGGATTGTTTTACACCAAAGTCTTACCAAAACTTGGTTAACACTATGCCCCAAAGAATTTCAACCGTAATAAAAAATAAAGGTGATGTTATCCAATGGTAATCTTTCAATTGTTGCTTTGTTAACTTCGCGCATTCATTCGCACATTGCTTATTTGTTCAGATGTTCTATTAGTTATAGGTCTAAGTGATTTCAAATATGTATTTTTTACGACTAGAGTGTATCTAAAATGTTTTTGAGAAAATAAATTGTTTTAGAAGTAAATAGTTTCATCATGTTTAGTTTATAAAGGCATATTTTGGTACAAATCTTGAAGTGGGCCAACTGAAGTGGAAAGGGGCTCGTATATCAGCTAGATGCTATTAAATTTGGGATAGAAAGAACGTACCTATATTCTTGAACAACTTTTCTTTCAAAGAACACCAACTAGCATATTCCTAATCCGATGACAAGTCCAGAATGATGCCATCCTATAAAACAAACCTCGTAGCACTGATGTACCCGATAAGGAAAGGTTCGTCTGATTTGGCCATAATTACCTAGGACAAGGCCCCCAGCAAATTAACCATCTGAAATCATGGTTTGAGAGCTGGGACTCTGAAATATTCATGGGGCCCGTTTTGGTCGTGCTGAGACGTTACTAGATAAAATTTCCATATAATAAGTACTAGGAATATGAAATTAGGTATAATCATGACGAATGTTTTGTTGGCGAGTCTGTTTCAGCCGACAATAGAAAGATATTTCAGGGTATATTTTTGTTTATACACTCCGTTGATTGCTGAGATTTAAATCAAGGATGTGCATCTCGAAGCTCAAAATCAGTAATATTGTCAGTAAAAATAAATTGATGGCGAAAAATTATTATGAATATTATTATAAATAAACATAGAGGAAAGTGCCCTGAACCGAATCCCTATCCTAGAGTGGTCTTCTGGTTTCATTGACTCTGCATTCTTCATTATTGTCAATTATAAATTGTAGTTCAGGTCTACCTCGCCATAGCGTAGGGTCCGCGCACCTTGCGTTACGTGTTACTTGTTTTTCCATCATTGTGTTTAGATGGTGGAAAAAATGTTTGCGTAGTGTTAATATTTTCATATATTACCAGAATCGACCACTGCGAGGGTGTATAGCAATGGCTGGTTGGAACTGAACAGATCTCAGTTCGCGTTTAAGAGCGCGATCACCACTGTGATCGCTAGAGGTTGACGTTTCTGGCGGAATAGAATGTCGACCTGAGACCAAGCCTAGACCATGCTGATGAGTTGCTTAAAAGCACGAAACAGCTATGGTTTATAGTATGTGGTCGGATGGACGAAAGCAGTGTGTTTAGGCCTTTACACATTTCATAACAGCAAGGTCCAATGATAGTTTTTCTCAAGAAACTGGTTAACTTAGATTTTAGAATAAACAAGTTTTATTTTTTTGTTTGCCTAAACCTACTATCCCACATCCCCTTAAAAATTCGAAAAGATAATGGGAAAAAACTAATAAGAGGAAATGGCATCCTTCTAGATTAGTTATAACTATCAGAGAGGATGGAAGAGGACAGAGAGCATAAAAAGAAGTGTATGTCCGCAATGATTGTCGTTAAGGAATTAAATATGTATCTGTTTTGAATATATTCTGATAATTGCAAAAGTATAAAATAACTGATCCTTAACATCACGAGGTGAATATACCATGCTACTAAAACATCCTTCTCGCTATTTTTCTTTTGTTTTTTTTTTGGGCATGTCACTATACCTCCAAAACCTCGAAAAACCGCTTCATCGTGATGCAGGATGATGCAGGTATGTTTTCCTCACTTCTTAAACAAATTTCCGGTACCTTTGGGATCTTCGTAATGGGGCATTTTAAAACCCAGATTCAAAACTACTCTCCACAATATCTTTGGAGGTAATTCCCCCCAGAGAAATTGAGTATTGCAAATCTGTTTCTGCAAATGAGTTAAAGAAAGAAGAAGCAGTGAGGAATACGAAAGATATACATGTAATCTTCTGGTAACAAGGAATATGATTCGTTCAATCTCTGTGAACCCGATACGGTCAAATATTAATTCGTAAAACTTCCATAAAAAGAATCGTGGAAAAATTGCATACTTTCAGATACTTGCAAAACTTCACAGTCTACAATTCATTTAAGTTAAGTGTTATCAGCTAAAAATGTCAGTTATTCTAATTATTATCCGCCTAAAGTCACCATATAGCTCCCTAGTCTTACACATAATATTTATTTCATAGGAAAACAGTGTTATAAAAATCCAATTAGACTAACAACCTATTAGCGGAGTTAATAACACATTGCGGAATGACAGCAATTTCTCAAAATATTTATTTATGTATCTCCAATACACACTGAACAACCTTAACGAGACTTTGATTAAAGCGAAGGTTATCATAATACTGGCCGGGTGTCACAGACGTCCCATAACGTAAGTAAAATAAAAATATTATGATTTTCATATTGCATGCATATCTGTATAGGTAGTTCAACGTATGGTCTGAATGTTGACTTGACACTTTTTATGTTGCATATGTTTTATCGAAAAACATCGCGTCAAGTAGGTTGACTGCACGTCCCACGCAAAGCTGTCATCAGTTCATAAAGGCACAAGTTAGTTCTGGGAGAATAAACCTAGTTACAAACATGTATAAGGGAAAAAATTAAATGGATCAAGTCAGTGAGACGAGTCCATTCAGGCCGAGGCCGTCCGTATGGTGCTACTCAGTCTAGGTCGATTTCATTATAGGCGTCTCGTACTAATATCAAACTCCTAGAAAATTCTTGAAAACAAGGGACTAGAATTACTAATAGAAATTAGTCGTGGCTTTATTGCTTTTTCGGAAAACTATGTTCTTCAACGTCTCCAGGAAAAAAAGTCCCTATTTAAATAGCAGGAGAAAAAATGTGAGTCTCACCGTCGTCCATCAGTCTCATCTCTAAAAATGAAGCCAATTTTATAGCGAAACATTTGATGATAAAAAAACTATAGGGACATACTTTTTGTCTAAAATAATCCCATTTACAAAGTGATAAATATCAATAGTTATCTCGTTATCAGAAAGAGTTTCGAAAAGTCCTATAAACACGCCAACTACTATTGATTATTCTAGCTCTCCGTATTCAAGAATCGACCTCTAAACTAGTGTAAAACTTTATTTTTGATGGATGTCAGACAGATGGATGACCGTACGGCAGTATATGACCCCCTTTATGGGTGGAGATAGATAAATAGTTGGTGTCCTTCTGTCTACAAAACTTATTGTGACTTATAGGATATTCTGGTCTTCTCTCATTTGGCATTTTGGTTGCTGCAGGGTTGAATAGACCAGTAGGTCCGTTATACTTTGTTTTAGTATCATGAAAATGAAAATAATATGATGTTCGTCTTGCATATCTACGCAGTTGGCTCGATGCATGCTTTAAATGTTGATTCAACAGTTTTCAGGTTGCATTTGTAAACAATTTTTATCGATAAATCGAGTTGAAAATGGATATAGGGGGCACTTCCTCGATTTATGTCTGTAAAAACTACCATGTGATTACAACGTGCAACATTTGCATTATTTGGGAGTCTCCTATATAGATGTATGATTTTTTCAAGAATGCACAGTTCTCGAAATTTTTAGGTGGGAAATTAAATCTGGAATCTCATGAATTCTGCGCCGAGCTAAACCTTTACAATCTATTAAAAGATTTGAATAATCTGACTATGGACGGTTTCCTAAAAAGCTTTCTGTTTGACAGAATGGTAATATTTCCTAACTAGTATAAAACCATGAACGTCTCCACAAAGTATCTAAAGCCTATCATCCATTTGACAATGGGAAGTCAATGCAAAGAATGTGTTTGAAAAGAAGATTATGGTAATTATCGTACAGCATAGCAAGTGCTAGTCATAAATCTGATAGACTTAATGATGGCATTTTCTACCACAACAGGATTAAAGAAATTTACATAATGCAAGAACCAAAGACGATGTACGGTTAGTGATATATAGTCTTGAGCTTGTGTGGCAGTCACCTTCCGATTCCATTCGATTTTTCTGGTACAGCTACTGGTCATCATAGTATTGTGTTAGATTTTTGTAATGTAAATGAAGGTAGCTATAACATAGCGTTGCTTTTTCATTTGTTTCCCAAACCAACCATATTTCTAAATAGTTCTTGGCTATAAATTCAGCTACACTTTACATGCCATACGCAAATAATCAGTAATAGCATCTAAAATATTAATAACAGGACTTTATTTGAAAAGTACAAACAGGCCAAGTTTAGCCACATGGCTACTCTAACATATTACTTACCAAAATGGTTAAGAATAGATAAAATAACAATAGTATCAGAAGGTGTAAATTTTGTATGTTACATTTTTCCCTACTGATTGCCGGGTGACTGTATAAGTCTGTCAATGGATATTTCAGGTCTATTCAACATCATTCTTAAACAAAAGGAACATGGTACACAAGATCCAGTCGACCGAGGCGGTACCACCCGCTAGCTTTTCCCAGAGTGCCTTAAAAATGTTCGCATGCTCTCTAACTAAGCTATGCGGTCGGTTCTCCAAACCATTCCCTGATTAATTTTTTTGCCTCTTTCGCTCTCCCTTGGACCATGGATGGGACGACCTGCTTGAATACCTCGCTTTGTAGATCGACTTCCTTAACATCGATCTACCAGTTTCAGAGGTAGTTCTCGGTGATTTCTATACCCATAGCGAACTTTTGTTGGCAGGTCGGTCTCGCTTCTTTATCCTAGGTTGTCGAGATTATGGAACAATCTGCCTTAGGAGCCCTTACCTTGTTCTATTAACCTTGGAAAAATGGGATTAACAAAGTGTCTTTAAGCTCCTTAGTGTCTACCTACATGGACTGGTGAAATTGAATTTGGACATTAAAGCAAGAATTTAACGTGATGTCTCCATCTGGGCATTGAAGAAAATAGATTTGATTTGTTTCGTCACATTGAAAATCGAAGTGAGCTAGAAGTGACATTAAAGTTATACACTTCAACTGCATCTATATGAAAATGACCTTTTAAAGCTATTGTTGTATGGGGTATTATTGTAAGATGGTTAGGATACCTAATATTAAAGGAATATATTGTATCTAAATCCTTTTTTTGGAGGGAGGGATATGAAGTTGTTACTATTTTATGTAGTAAGCATGACATAGAAGATAGAGAAAGTTCAAGATGGGAAGTCTTTTGACATTATGACTTAAACCTAGTCATGTACCGTAAAGTTTCTTTATTCACAGTTAATGCGCCTACTGTAAATCACTTTGTAATTAATTATTTTCTATAACCATTGATTAACGTATTATTATAAAAAGGATCTGAGAGATCCTAGCATACCCTATGAGAGCACAAGAATGTATTTAAAAATTATTTTTGGAAAGAGTTACTGTGTCTCATAGATGGCGCTAGGATGTTTCAGGTCCATTTTTGCACGCCAGAATGCAGTAGGTAGTAGACAATGGTAGAACATAAGTTGACAGAGAAACATGCACTAAAGTCCTCAGCAGGTCACTCTAATCTGAGAAAGTGCTTAAATGATGCAAAAACGCAGTGAAAAACGTCTAACCGCTAACGTCTCACACTTATTGTGTTTCAACATGTAACTTCACAGTTTAACTAAAAGCATCGTTTGAGAGTAAATAGAACACTAGTGGGTTAAGCTAATATTTTGTAACACGTTTCGCATAAAATACTACAAAACATTGGAGGGAATCTCTGAAATATCACTAACCTCAATAATTAATGTAAATATATGCACCCCAGCGCATAGTTTGGCAGCAACTTCGGCTAGTGTTCGCACCAACAAATAAAATTATGATTTATTCATGAGAAACCTGCCAAAATATTCCAAAGTTTAAATGAATAAACTATGACTTTTTTGCATTCTTGTATGTCGTGTTATGGTCGAATCCATCAGTCGAGATTTCCAAATTATGTGCACTTTGTTAGTCAAGAGCTAAACGAAGTGGAAAATGATTTTGAATGTTTTATTCATCATTGTTTGTCGGAATGGTCCCGAGGATTCTAGAACCAAGCACTCTTCGGTAATTCTTTCTTAATTCACTCACTATGTGAGAAGTATTATATTATTTGGGAATAATTTTATTTCGGTAACACGCCTATGCAGTGTTTTTCGTAAAGTCTGACGGAATAACGGGTTGTCTTAGAGCGTCTTTGTATAATCAATCGCTTTTAACCAAACAACTAATCATCAAGACCCTGTAGTCTGTTCAAACAGCATACTTCTTGCAGAAAGGTATACCTAAATATGCAATAAAAAAAAGGTATGTACGTTATATATTTGGAATACCCAGGAGAGAAAGAATCTCCCAGCAACTCAAAGAAATGAAACGGTTGAACGGACAAGAAAGATGAGTAGTGCACCTCCTTTCATCTCTCCAAGCCTCTCTTATTGATGTGACACCGACTTACCAATATAGTAAGCGGTGTTTTAGAAGCCAATGTCACAACTTGAATTTGCGCTATGTTGGGCATATTTTAGATGTTCCACCACACAAGAATCTTTCAAAGAAAATGTTTCTACTACTACTCCTATACGACAGTATGCCATTTAGTCTGAAGACTTTACATTACAATCTTTCAAATCTTTCAAATTAGGGACTTAATTTCCAGTCGTTGTTAGAATATTGATTGTTTTTTTATCTGTTCTGATGTACCTGATTTGAAAGAATTTAATTAGATGTTTCTCCATCGTTTAGCGACCAATACTTCGACTATTTGATCTTTTCTTGATTATTTGAGTTAGTCTTATAGTATTTTAGATGTTTAAGTATTTCATTGTATATTTATTACAAACATTTCTACTTTCTATTTGTGCCTATATGTTAGATATACCATCAGCTGTTCCTGTAATTTTGCACTGGTCAATATCGTATAGCAGCTAATAAGCTGAATATCCACCAGATTAATAAGGGCCTTTATTATTATTATTATTATTATTATTGTTATTATTATTATTATTATTATTATTATTATTATTATTCGTTTTTGGTTGGTCTTTCACCGTTACACACGGGGTATGTACACAACAGGGGAGGAATTCACCTCAGCCTATTGCGAAGAACTTGCGAACTATGTGACATGTTTGCAAGATTGCGGCTTTCTGCATCAATGCAATAAAATGCGCTGGAACTTTGATTTTCTCTAAGTGAGAGTGAAGATTTACAGAGACTGCCCCTTCCACAGATACTACTACTGGTATTATGCAGACCTCTGATAGTTTCCAAATGTTTTTGATTTCAATGGCAAGGTTTTGGTACTTTTCAGCCTTGGTGTATTCGGTTCTGATTATGTTTACTGTGAGTGGAACTGCGATATCAATTATGTATGATTTCCGTTTATTTTTATCGATCAGTAGTATGCCTGGCCGGTTATAGTAAACTGTTTTATCGGTTATCACTGGCCTGTCCTAGTACAATAGGGCCGACTGATTCTCGAGTACTGGGAATGGTGTGTATATTTATAATATGGCGCGGTTGACTGAATCAGATTATAATTTTGAGCTAACGTGGAGTGTATTATTTTGGCTACTTGATTATGCCGGGACAAGTAAGCACTATTGGCCAACATGTTGCAGCTGGAGGTGTTGTGTTCTATTGTTTCACCTGGCGTATGGCATTTTCTACATACGTCGTGTGTATTCAGGCCTAGTATATGGCGTTCATAGTTTCTAGTTCGAATAACCTTATCCTGAATAGCACATAGAAAATCCTCCGATTCCGGATGTAGGTAGCCGTTCACAAAAATTGATAGTGAGGACTTTTTATCAATTCCATCTTTTTCAAGTGTTACAGGATATCTCCCGTGAAGGGATTTCTCTTTCCATCTGTTAAGCAGGTCAGTCGACGTCGGTATTGATCGATCTGAGGTTTCATGATTTCTGCCCAAATTCATGGGGGTGATGTTGCTGTCAATAGCTGTAATGCTCCTAATGTTTTGGCAATTGATGTTGCAAAAATATCGACGAAGCTTGGACACTTGCTCTTTGCAAAGACGCTCAACATTTATCAGTCCTCTTCCCACAAGGCCTCTAGGTATGTATACTCTTTCCGTGGCAGATTTTGGATGTAGCATAAGAAATTTGGAGAGTAATTTTCTAGTTTCGCGATCGATTTTTGCTAGGTTTGTATCGCTCCATTTAATAACGCCAAAGCTAAATGACAGCACTGGCACAGCCCAAGCATTTATTGCCATTATAAGATTTCTTGAATTAAGTTTGGTGTTGAGGAGTTTTGTTGTCCTGCTGATGTATTTTTGCTTTACGATTGCTTTTAAGTTGGTGTGATCCAACCCTGGGTTTTGTTGAAAACCTAGATACTTATAATAGTCTTCTGGGGATAACATAGCTATGTTACATATGCTACTTGCGGCGGGTGCGGTCTTACCCCTATTATATTTGTGTTGTATGGACGAGGGATGACAAATGATCTTCTGACTGGGCAAACAGCTTTATATCATCCATATACATCAAGTGGGTAACTCAGTCATTGTGCTGCTTATTTACTTTGTAACCCGCTGAGCTTCTATTCAACAACTGTGATAATGGGTTCAGTGCAAGACAAAACCATATTGGGCTAAGACTGTCCCCTTGGTAAATGCCTTTGTTGATTTGGACGTTACCTAGCTTAACTTTATTATTATTATTATTATTATTATTATTATTATTATAAAATATGGAATATTCCGTTTAAAAGTACCTACTCAACGGGAGCTTCAAAATGAGCTCTCACATAACTCTTCAATTCTGTTTGAACAAATATTCCAAGATGACAACCAGCCACCATTTTTTAATTTTCTATCTCTGAAATATAGTATTAATCCCGCAATTTCATCAGCCTTTGAGAAAATTGAATGCATCAGGCGAATTCTTCACCAGTGCTTTTGGGCTACCCCTCTCGTTCATACTCATCAAGAACTAGTACGTGCTCGGGCTCTTATGATTCCCTATTGTTTCTACTAACGAGACTATAACATGTCATTGCATGTGACCTCTACTTTAAAAACACCTGGGCGCGTACTTCTTAAACATACCTAATTGTTTATTACAAACTTAATATGCGGCTTAGCAATCAAATAGATCTAATTGAGAAAACGGATCTTAATCAGAGATTACAAATTGTTTTTGTAATGCAATTTTGTTAAAATGAGACGTACGGACAGACATATGACCTTGTATGCACTTCAACGTAAGCACGAAGTTTATTAATTTCAGCTTTTTTAATGGTCATAATTGCTTCCTTGATTGATATACCTACACTTCATCAGGACAGACAATTTCATCAACTTTAACAATGAATTATGAGGTTGTGCAATTTACATATTTTTAGAACTAAAATTATTTTCGTCTCACGTAGAATGATTCAACACCACACACATATACATTGATTGAACAGATACATTAAAAGAATGTCGTCAAGAAGGTTGACTCTGCACTTCATATGCAACACCGTCATCAATTCATAAGCGACTGAGTTCAGCGCAACTTAATTCGTTTGAGAAAATAGCTATGCACATTTTCAACAGATAAACTAGATCAGAGTTCCCCAAACTTTTTTGTGTCGTAGACCCCTTGCCATGTTTTTCCGTGTTGGGTAGACCCCCTACTTACCTGATATTGAGTTCCTGTAAATTTCTAACTGTGTTAAAAACACATGTTAATTTATACATTTATTAAATTAAAACTACTCAAAATAAAATGTTGTATCTGTTATGTAAAATATACGTAACATTAAATAAACAGGTGTCTGACTAATAAGTGCCCGCATTGGGAATAAGTACCCGCATTGAAAAAAAAATAAGAGGGATAAAATAAAAAAAAGTGAAAAATAATAAAAAAAAGTGTTTTACTTAAAATAGTACAATAAGCGAGTTCGTTTATTAATTATAACATAAACGTATGTTCTACAATAATTTCACTGTTAGTTTGATTAAATTCCGCTACTTATACGTTTAAGTTATCTAAAAATAGGCAAAAAATTAACGAATTTTAGTGTGTACCTATCCTCGAATTTTCAGAATAATTTAAAAAAAATATTTTCTATAAAGGGGGGTACTTTAAAGAAATCAATGCGGGCACTTATTCCCAATGCGGGCATTTATTGGTCAGACACCAGTAAACATAAAATAAGCTATAAATAAAAGAACATAAGCAATAAGTCAATATTTTTAGTGAGAAGGGTGAACCTGATGCTTTAACAATAAATTATCAACATTTGGCGTCAATTTTGTAAGGGTTAATCTTAAATCTCCTCGGCTATTGATGTCCAGTCTGTTTCTTTTTTTCATTAGGAGATTGGTAACAGCGCTGAACCCCCTTTCCACTAGGTATGACGATGGAAAGGAAATTAAAAATGTCCTCGCTATATTCCATAATACGGGATAAGTAACGGGTATGTTGTTTTACAGCCAGAATTGCTGATATCCGTTTTTAAACTGAACCTTAAGTTCTTCGTTTGTACTTAGTTCAGTCAGTTCCTCTTGTATTATGACATTCGTTTCTTCTATGTCACCATATGGATTAATTATCCACGGTGGTATTACCATAGTCAAAATATCCTCAAACCTAGATTCAAAATCTGAATGGAGGGCATTTAAATGTTGAACGTAAGTTGAAACGTCGTCTTCCTGGCAGCTTGTCTGTGACAAATTGGGGAACTGAGAAAATTCGCCCCGTCCAATATTTTGCTTCATTAGTTTAACTCTGGCAAGAAACGCTGATAATATGGACTTTGTTTTAATCAAATTTAAACTGTCGCCTTCTAATTGCAAATTAACCATATTACATTTTGTAAACAAATCTGTTAAATAGGCGAAGTCTGTTTTCCTCTTCATTACATTTTCTTTTAAAATTTCATCTTTAGTATCCAGAAATTCTAAAATAGTCTCAAAAAGTGCAAAAAAGCTTGTCAAACAAGCCTTTCGACAGCCAGCGTACTTCAGTGTGAAGGAGTAATTGATGAAAGTGTTCGTCATTTTCTTCACACAACTGCGCAAATAACCGCGTGTTCAACGCGTTGCTTCGGATTCGGTTTACTGCATCAATGACTAAATGAAGTGATTCATGCAATCTAACACTCAAAATTTTTAGCAACTAAATATTGTCGATGGATGACGCAATGTATTGCTAACACCCCTGACACATTTTGTTTTAAATAGCTTATAAATCCACGATAACGTCCAACCATGGCAGGTGCTCCATCTGTAGCTACTGATATTATATTTGATAAAGGAATTGCTTTTTCAATGAAGTAATCCTTCAAAACATGAAATATTGATTCACCTTTAGTGTCGGTTATCAAAGTGCTTGCGAAGAGCAGTTCTTCGTAGATTTCTTGATTCATAATAAAACATATGCCAATAATAATGCTGCATGATCAGGTAAAGTTGACTCGGACAGGTTGTATAGAGAAATGGGTCGTTTGCAAATAATTACATAAGAAGCTTTCAATATCAGAACTCATTTCATCAATCATTCCGAAAACATTTCGGAATTACGGAGATTGCACTGTAATTATATTACCGATTGCTAAGGCCCGTATCGTCAGTCATCCCTACAATTGTAGGGCGCCTTTATGACCTGCTTATTGTCATAGTTTTCTACTTCTCCGTGTCAGCGCTCTATTTTGAGGTTATGTCACAAACATCTATTTGAATCAAATTGTGTTTTATCAGTCTGAAATTTCCTACAATTTAAAAAGAAAACATATCTTTGCAATAGGAGAGCGCTGACGCTGACACGGGACAAGTGTAATCTAGAAATTTTTGAAGGAGAGAAAGAAGTATGACAATCAAGGAGGCCATAAACGCGCCCTACAATTGTAGGGACGACTGACGATACGGGCCTAAAACTTTCAAAAAGAAACTATTGAGGAGTACTCGTGTAATTTTTCATGATTGAATATTTAACTACTAATAACTAAAGTCATGATTGGCGTAATTTATCTATCTTTGCTAACTACGAGTACAAAACTAAAATTTAATAAAAAATAATGTACTTACTTTTCTCCAGCACTCTCAAAAAAAATAACACTGACTCACTATAATTTGTGTGATATACTATCTGTTTATATTTTTCAAAATATATTCTTAGCACTTTCCTTTTCAAGATTCAGGAAACGAATAAACGTATTTGTCCCACATTAGTATTTATAGAGTGACGAATTGAACAAGTCAGTGCAAGGTAGCGAAGCTCTGAGACTGCGACTCTCAGGTTTTTACAAGTTCAAAATGGATTGCGACCACAAATCGAATACCAGCATCCTACAACTTACACAATTTTATAAACATATATAATAAATTTTTTACTTCATAGGTACTTTTATAAATAATGTATATGTTTTGATATTATAAGATAGTATGATGTAAGTAAATAGGTACTATACTACTATGGTATGTGTTGAGATCCACTATCGTGGACCCCCATATTGTCATAGACCCCTAGGGGTCGATATAGACCACTTTGGGAATCAATGAAATAGATGAATCAAGTCAGCCAAATAGGCCCATATGATTAGCACTTAGACATTCCAACCCTATCGGTGGTGACTGTCGATCTGGCAACGTTGTCCCTTTCCGCATCTGCGCGGCATCACTGCAGCGAGTTCAATTCGTGCATGGTCCGTGTATATGTTTTCTGTGCTGCAGTGCGGATAGATTAGTCAGCCGAACCGGTTGCTTAGATAGCAGATATATGCGGATCGAAAATATTTCTCAATCATTCAAATTTCAAATTGTACGAGAAAATCTATTATGTATAGAATAGGTGCATAGAATTGCCGGGTTGGGTGTGTATAAAAATACTATGATCAATAAAATTTTCATATACCCTCCCCCAACCCCTACAATCCTCGAATTTCAACCTCTACAAAGTTTTCTAAAAATGATTTTTTCGTTTTTCACTTTAATGGCTTTTTCATCCTTGGTATTTTAGTAACCTTGAGTGAAAATTTCATCAAAATCCGAGTTGTACTTCTAAAGTTATATAGACGGGCCAAGGATTAGCGGACAGACAAACAAATAGACAGACCTACATACCACCGGAATGAGTGGCATGATTTTTTGAGATGTGCTGAGATGTCATATATCTTCCAAAAAACACAATACCTCAGTTTCGAAATTGTTGGTGACTACAATACTTCCTCGCCCAGTGGGTTAGGAAGTAACAATCCAACGGAAGACAATTAAGTTTTAATTGTGTTATCAAGACGAATCTAACGGCACATCAAATGTCCAAATCCAACAAGCCGTTTGGACTGTGAAATAGAAATTGTGAAGTATAAAGTCCTCCATTTTGATTTTATTAAATTTTAGTATGTGCAGTGCCTTTTGCACGGTAAAGAAAAATCTAAAGCCGTTTCGTATGATGAAACCAACAACGCCTCATATGTCAAAATTATTGAGCCGTTTAAGCTGTAGGCAGTAAAATAGAAGTTTCGAATTCAAATGTTCAATTAAAATTCGGCATTTTAATTCTACATTTAGCAGCAAGGGGAAAAACACGATTTTATTTGAAAAGTCGAAACGGAGGAACTTCATTATGGCTGAAAGGTTGAAGAGTATAAAACGGGAAAAATGTCTTTTTAATATTAACGGCTAAATTAAACATTGTTTCCAAAATATATGTTTATTTCTTATATTCATCGGCATAATATAACAGATGCATATTACTGTGTATTTTGACCACCTTGTGTGCGTCACATTAGTATTATTCAATCTTAGGATTAATTATTAGTATGGATAATAAATTTTCCACGAAACGTTTGAGCGTCCAATATAAACATAGGATACACCGCTCTAGTAACATCTGGTATTTGCAGATCGTCGCTTGAATGCAGAACTATTCTAAGTCACAAAATGCATATTTTACAGGAGAGCTATTTTTCGTGTTTGTGTCTTGCCTAACATTTCTGAGAAATTTTGGATATAGAATGCTTTACCGCAAAAAAAGTATGACTAGTCCGTGAAAGTAGACTTATATTTGTTGCTGACATTGGACTTACAGTCGTTCTGTAAGTGACCATCTGCCCTTATCATAGTTCTGCAGCGAAATGACGCGCCTCAAGCTATTACGCCAAAATATCGATCAAGACCAGTGGTGGGGGAACGCTTGCGCAGGGACTTACAATACCTCTGCATGCAATGTAGGTAACTATGACCTACAATGTCATGTTAAAATCTGAAAAACGAAGAATTTGGACATACAATAGTTCTGCATTCAGGCGACGAGATATTCGCATGTAAACTATGGTTTTTATGGTGTTTATCTTGCCATATAATAATTCACAGCACGTTTAAATGGGCCCTACTACCGTTTTCATGTCAGTTTATTTTTTTCTATACGCGAAATTCGTAAAATCATATGATGTGGATGTCGATCAGAGGCGCGGACATTTATTGATTTCAAGAAAACAATCTGCGTCAAATGAAAATGCTTTCGTTGAAATTGGAGGAAAATTTTTATAATGCAGCTCATAGGAATCCAAATGTGAATTTGCTTTTGGAAAATAATTCGGTGATATAATACGAATAAAGCATCATCTAAGTGACCAATATTTTTGTTGCATTATTTGGTTATACAGGGATTACCAAGTTTGTTTAAGTGCTTGAGGTCAATGTGTACGAGAGAGAGAAGCACGAGAAGTATGTAACAACACACGTTAGAAATAGATGGAAGCCGGCTGAAGAGCGAACGTCATCACGACTCCCCTTAAACATGTTTGGTATCTTTGTAGCCAGACCTGACAGACCCACAGACCGACGAGACTTTTAACTAAGAGCAAAGGTCCACCGGACAGCTCTGACGAATAATGGCGAATAGTAGTCATCACGACATTTACTAACGACGGTGACGCAGAAGGTCATGCAATCTGTTGCGTTGCCAATATGTTACACCAGAAAATGTTCGCTCAGGCTTATACAATAGGTTAGGTTATTGTCAAACCCAAGAAGGAGGTCAGTACAAACATTTAATTTAATATTTTGCTTTAATTTTGATTAGAATTATTTATTTCAATTTTGATGCGAAATTTAATTCAGAATTACCTTTGATTTCCACCGATGGTAATAAAATCAACACATCCTGAGTTATTGTTACTTTTTGCAACAGCGAGCGGTCGGAAAATGTCACAAACAACATTACGCAAACAAATTATCACTGCGTGCACGCAGGTGAAAACCATTTCGAAGCAAAATTGCAATGTTGTACAGTTTGGGGCGATTTTTGACCTTGTACACTCAAAATAACACCATTATGCAACCAACGCGTGAGATGTGCTATGCAACGCGGTGATGAGCTTCTATCTCTGTCTATACACATCGAACCCAAGCCGTCAAACAAATTTGGTACCTCGACCATATTGCTGCATATGACCCGACTATATACGTACAGGGTGTTTCACGAGAAACCGAATGGTAGATCATATATGGACTGACACCTTTTCTTATCTGAAAATAAAGAACTCTAAACTCATTTTTTATCTAAACACGACAAATATTCACATGACTTGGGCAGTATTTATCCGATTTTGATGAAATCTTGTAAAATATCAAAGTTACCTGAGACTAACCTAAAACTAGTTGGAAGGAGGGATGAACTCCATTTTTTAACTCTCTTTTTTATCAAAATCAACAAATTTTAAGCCGAATATAGAAATATTCAACTGTGTATAAAAAAGCCAATGTATCTTGCTTAGCAACTAGCTACATAGATTGCCTTTGGTTTCTTAGTTAAACATTTTACAAACAGGTGCTCAGAATTGAATTGCAGATGTATTTGGAGCCCAAAGTTTGAGGCGCGGAATAAGTTCCTTTACTTCTCTTATTATACAGCAAAAAAACAATGAATGATATAAATGAAATATTATGCCATCCCCCTGTCAAGAGTGACACCGAGACACTTAGCATAATTTCCCCATGGTATGTGACCTCCATTCACTCAAGCGTCAGCCCACTACGTTTTTTAGTATAATAGATAGCCTGCGTTTTCGAGTAATTAATTTTGATCATCCACCGATCTGCCCATTACAATTCCTCATCCATCGCATTTTGTAACCTGTCGTGAACCAGATTTCCGAAACGTACTGGGCCACCAGTGCAGTGTCATCAGCATATGGATAGTCACAGTCGCTAGGGCAAGGGACATCATGCGTGAAAAGTGAGTAAAGGAGAAGAACCGAACCCTGAAGGACGCCAGCTCTGATGAGCCGTACTGTCTACAAGACGTTATTAATTTTGATCCGAAATTTCCTACCGTCAAGGAAGAATTTCAAAAGTTTCAGTAGCCAGAATGGAAAGCCCTTTTGAATTAGTTTATAGACAAGGTCCATGTGCCACACCGTGTCAAATGCCTATGAGACATCCAGAAGCATGCTTGTACTTTCGTTAAGGGGTTAAGGATGAAGCCTCTGGAAACTCGCTCCACAAGCCTAACCGCCTGTAACTCCGTACTATGCTCAGACCGAAATCCAAATTACTCGTCAAGAACTAAGAAAAGATATAAATGTATCTGAATGACAGCTAACTGTATTGAGATTGTTACATATTACATACCTAGTATTAAGCCGCGTACAGACCGAAAATCCAACGCCGAGCATACGAATGCAGGCAAATATGAACATCTCCAAATCTGTAACCACATGTGCCTTGGCTTGCGTTGGAATCTCGGTCCGTACGCGGCTTTATATGACGACTTACAGTATTAAAAAGCAAATTCTGTACGGGTGAAAACGATGGAAGGTATGAAATTCAACCATTCTCCATGCTTTTCCTGCCATTACTAATTCTACAAAAACTAACCGACGGCTTTCCAAGAATTCGACGGCAGTTTGATGCCAGTCAGCATTTTCCGTTCGCATATTCAATTTCATTCATGAAAAAAGTTAACCAGATACATGTAACATGTATAAAATGTAGCGTATGTACATGAAGGTATGTTAAACCGTGTGTATAACGAGTATGTCACACGATGCTTACTAGGCAGGTAGGAGTACGACGTGACCTACACTCTGCATATCACATGTTTTATTAGTATGGACAACAGAGACTTTTTCCATGGGCGTTCAGGGGGGATGTTCTCGAGTCGCACGAAAATGTCCAAAGCTTCAGCACATGCGAAATATTCTCGCTTGCGACACTGAACTTCATTTTTGTGATTCATGTTTTCGTTTGTCACTGTGCTGTCACTTTTGTAAAGCTATTGGATTTAAGGACATGTGATGGAAAAAAGGTGGTAGTAGTGGAAGTACTAGTAGCAGCAGCAGCAGCAGTAGTGGTAGTGTATTAGTAGTAGTAGTAGATCATGCTGGCCTGCTCAAACGAGATATGTATATACATTTTTTTTTCATTACTAATACTGTCACTATGTTCGTTTGTATATGATTCGAATATTTCCATTAAGTAACGTTACACTGTATACATAAATCAGCAATCATATTAATTTTACAAATATTTTGAAATATCTGTCAACCTGACAAATTCTAGTGAATGCAATAAGAAGGATGTTTAGCCTGCAGGCTGGTTCGTTCCAGTTTCAGGTGGGAGTAAAGTGATAACGTTTGTAAGTTGTTTTAATTCTGCTCACATCACAAATGTATACAATGTGGTGTAGAAAGGCAGGTGCTGGGAACTATGAAACTACGTAAAGTTTCCTACTTGGGACATACATTGAGAGGATCCCGGCACGGGTATTGCGGATCTTGAAAAGTGACAATTTGTCGGTTTTTTGACATTTCGTAGCTTTTTTGTGACATAACGTAGGGTTTTTTACGTTTTTACGTTTTTTAGGACTTTTACATAACCTCTACGGTACACGATACCTAAGTTAGTTCTACAAGGGAAAATACAGGGGGAGCGCGGTTCTGGCAGAAAACAATCTCCTTTATTGAGGAATATAAGGAAATGATGATGCATACCCGATGCAGCAACCATTTTCCGACAAGCCGAAGAAGGAACCTTGGTCATTCTGTAGCCATTAAAGAGAAACGTGCTTCATTGCCCATGGCACTAAAAGAAGAATATCCAAATACTTCGAAATAGTTTAGTTATCAGTTTTAATGATAATAGCAGGATACAATTTTAAATGACGTGATTATTTACTTATACTATATCATAAGTAATTAGAAAACAGATGGTTTATATGTAGCATGTGCGTGACTTAACTTCCCCAAGGGAAACTGATCCTTAACTCGACTGCTACTGCACAGACAATCATGAATTGACTGGTAGAAAAAAGTCGTATTCATCTACCTTCTAACACTACTCCAATACTCTCGACATTGTAGTTGTATCTTCAGATGTTGCTAGGTAATATATCGAAAATCAACAACATCAAATTGCACGCCCATGACAAGAAAGTTGTCATCATGACCTTGACCATGACGTTGACAAGAAGAGGCACTGGGGTAAAAAACATATGTCTTTGAGCTTACACAAAGAAATGTACAGGAAGGGAGAATGGTTCCACATGTATGTGTGAGGCATATGGATATGTGAAAGCAATTTTTGTAGCCGTACTGTGACCTGCCAAATACGATGAAAATACATACAGGCAAAAAAAATTGTCTGACGGCTTGAGTTCAATGTGTACGAGAGAGTAGCGCGAAAAGTAAGTATCAATACATTTTAGAAAGAGATAGAGAACGGGTGAATGCGAACGTCATCACCACATTGCCTAGCAACTGTGACGCAGAAGGTCGTGCCATCTGCCGCGTTGCCAATATTTTACACCAGAAAATGTTCGCATAGGCTGCTACAATAGGTTAGATTACTGTCAAAACTAAGAAGGAGGTCTGTTCGAAAATTTAATTCAATATTTTGTTTTCATTTTGATTAGAATTATTCATTTCAATTTTGATTTCCACCGTTGGTGATAAAATCAACACATCCTGAGTTATTGTTACATTGCAATGCAAATTATCACTGCCAAAATAAAACCATTAATTATGCGAGAATAAACTAACGCATATTTTCTACATGCATCTCAATTCAAGGAATTGGTGTATCATATTGGCAACGCGGCAGACTGCTGCGTCAGTGTTGCTAGGCAACACGGTGATGAGCATCTATCTCTTTCTAACATATGTGTCTATACACGCTTCTCTCTTGTACACATTGAACTCAAAACGTCAGACTAATTTGGTTTCCAGTGTATAGGCGTTTTTTATTATTACTTACTCAGGGAGAGAAAACCTACTCTCAGTGGGTGGGGCATTGCGATTCATAATGGTAATTTCTCTGTTTAGTAGTTTATTTGTACCCACATTTAACAATTTTGTATATTGAGACTGGGCAGCTTTCCAGCTCATCGATGACACTTTGTTGACAGTCGAAAGATGACATAGATGGCACTAGGATCTTCCAGATCTATTGTTGGACGCCGGAATGCCGTATATGCTACGTTAATCCATCCTACAGCTCTACTGATCTCTGTGGATTAAGATGATTTTTCAAAATACTAATAAACGTCTTTTATTGAAGGCGAAGTTTAGCTTAAAGCCTTTCTGCAACTTAACCTTGAACTTAAACTACTCGTATAATTTCCATGTCTTTGCGTAGGCGACAAAAGCTTCACTTGAGAATTGTTCAATTTGATATCATATGCCTCGATGAAACAATGAATCAAAAAGAGCAAGAACCTTGCATACTAGATTATTTATGCCAGCCTATTTTGAAATCTATACACTGAGCTAAAATTATCCCTCCATCTGTCACTCTCCACCAGCTATTGTAGTAAAAATATTTACGGAGTGTTGTACGCAAACAAGTAGTGAGTATAGTTATAGTATCCCGTTTGCTGTTTCAAGAAAACATAATAAATGATCGTAAAATTCATGTTTTGGTGTTCGAATCACGAACTAGTACTAACGCATGCTTGTGACAGAACAGTGGTGAACGTGTATCATCATCAGAAATGGATCAAGTAGATAGTCTCAGTACTCTTCTACCGATATGCCAACGGACAATCCTCATATGACTTTTCCTCCGTAATGCCGCCATGTTTTGGGCCACCGTTAGGCTTCTGCTTTTGATCCTAACTCAACCAAACTTTGGACATCGAGAGCTGGATAGTATGACCGCTCCTTGGTCCTAGGTTATCGACATTTTTTAACAATCTACCAGAATAGGTTCTTTATGAGTTTTTCTAACTTTATTCGCCACAAAAATGAGCATCTTAATGTTTGACGAAGTACCTCAACATCTAGACTTTGCCTTCGCGGGCGGTGCAGTATCGGAAATGTTTCAAAGTTTAAAAATTGGGACACAGAAGACAAAAATTGCATATGTTTATTTATTTTGTTCGAAACGCTTTATTCGTACAAAAAATATCTCAAGAAGAATAAATTAAAATTTCAAAAATCGTGTCACAATTCTTCATCCACTGAAAACTTTACCGAATTTTATTAACTACGCCACTGACGAGAATCGGAAATCGCGGAAAATTTCGAAATTGAGGTACTTTCTTTTTTCGATATTATATGACAGGCACATCGCGAAAAGTCATGTTACTTATTTCTGTCGGTCAGTCCGTCTGTTTGTCTGTCCGCTAATCCTTGATCCCTCTCTAACTTGAAAAGTACCGCTCGGATTTTGATGAAATTATCACACAAGGTTACTACTATGCCAAGGATGAAATTACTTTTTGAAAATCGGTCCAGTGGCGGCGTATCTAGCGTAAAAACTAATCTTACTCAATTTTTTGACGTCTTACGAGGTTGTAAGGGTGAAAATTAGGTGTTGGGATTGCAGAGTGGGGCGAGTTTATCTCAACATAGGTATATTTATCCGATTCCAGCCCCGGTAATTTTACGGACCTGTGAGACATATTCCATGCACAATTTTCTCAATACATGTACTCTTAAAGAGGATGATAGAGAAATATATTCAATTCGCGCGTCTCACGCAACCTAACGTACATACATAAGCCTGCTACAGGCTCTGGCCGGTATCTGATCGATGGGTAGTTAGCTTACGAGGGGTGAGCGGCAAAGCAACGTTGCCAGATGGGCGGAACTGTCCTTAGGACGGGGGAGAAATGCCTAAGTCGACTAACTTGATCCACTGAAACATCTATGAACTAATGACCGCGTTGCGTGGGAAGTGCACAGACAACCTACTTGGCATCATTTTTTAATAACAAATATCGAAAGTTGCTTTTTATAAGGTGACAAACTGAATATTTCTTTGTGACACAGCAAGTAGTAGAAGTAAAAAAGTTCTATGATCTTAAAGTACGCGAAGGAATTTTTGGGGTGATTCAAAAAACAGTCACGTATTTTTGATGAATTCCCCTAAGGAAGATCCGTGAAAAGACCAAAATACTTCATATATCAACCGTACAGTCGTTAAAACCTATGGTTGTTGAATATGTTAAGTCTTGACCTTGTCACCGAAACAGAATTCTACAGTATACGAAAATAAACTTGTCGTGCACCGGCCTGCCAAGCGCCGAAACAAGCTGGCTAATGACCGAATTTTGCATAAAATAGTGTTTGTTATAATGAGATTTGCATCAAAAAGGTACTTTTTGTCTCTGATTGGAAGTAAGTCCTGTATTGTAAAATTGACAAATAAACTTTTTCCCTTATAGCCTCTGGTTTCATTTGGTTAGGTTTGGTTTACCTTATAGCTTATTACTTATCAATTTAACTCTTGATGCAAAATTTATTTTCTATAGACACAAGAACAAAACAAAGCAGGCCCCTGCCACCCTTGAGCAGTGCAGTAAGGAACCCTTACGGTTAAGGACTGCGTGACAATAAGTAGGCGTTAGATCGAACAAGGAAGCCTTTTAGAAAAGCATATTTGACAACCCTTCTGTTTCTCTCATGAATCAAGATTGCCAAGACAAATAAGGCGTCCTCCCGGCTGTCAAGCTCATGGAGCCTATATACGAGGAGAATTGACGAACGAAAAATGTCGACGCCCTTAAGACTTAGAAATACATATTCCCAACACGTCTGAGCCCTGACCTAATCGATGAGTGTTATTGTCGGTATGGAATAGGGGAGACATTTCTAGTTGACAACGTTATCATATGAGTGCGGACTTTGGAGTAATCGTACAAGCCCGTTTGACTGACTTGATCTTTTTAATTTATCTTAATAAAACAATGTTATTAAAACATAATACTTTATGGACTGATGACAGAATTGCGTGATAAGTGCACAATCAACCAATTTGACGCAATTTTTTCCGAAGGAATTTTGTGCATGAGGCTGACGTCGTTAAAATAGATATTTATTTTATGCGCATGCGCTATGACTGGTGCAACCGCGATAGAAGCGCCGCGGGCCGCGGTGTTGCAGGCAAAACTGTATGATGTCGTTTTCACAGAACGAACAACATTGGACGTCGCGTCGGCTCTTTTGATATTATAATTTAATCCGACACTCTTAACTTCCAAGACTGTATCTACATAGAGCGTGTTGCTTCTATTATATGCAAAATTATCAAACAGGCGGTTAAGAATAGTTTCGAATATGCAAACGATCATTTGACTCAAAATATTAACATGTATTTTAATATTATTTATGTATGCAGATAACATCTACTATGCTAATGAATATTTTCTTATTGAAACAGTATTTCGTAGATGAAGCTCCAAATAAGAATTCTCCAAGAGGTTCGACCATTCAAGGAATAGGGGAATAGGTAATTTGTAGTATTTTCTTCTTTGCACAAAAACAAAGCCTAAGTTGAAATGTACTTAATACGAACGTAGATAAAATGCGTGATATACGGAAGTTTTGTATGTGTATATGCAAAATGGCATATACTGCACTTTTCCAAACATTCTATCGCTTTTATCCCGCAGACTATCAACTTTATAGAATAGTTGAAGGAGACATTCTTGTTCACGGAGTCTAGAGAAATCTGAAAACACCTGACCGGAACAAAAATACCAATTTTTTGAATTGGTTTAAAGAATTGTTCAAAATATTAACTCAAATTTGAGCCTGGCAACATGCAGATTCGTTAAAAGGGTTACTTTTTAAATAAGGCTATGCAAAAGTTTGGAATAAGATTTGTTTTTTCAAATGCGAAGATACTACCTGAACTCTTACCCATTTTTTCCTAAAAGGCACTCACTCTCCATTTTCAATTGCCAGCAACGTAGCGATGGAGCAGTTTCTTCCATGATATTAATGAAATGGCTAGAAAACTACTCATTTTTCTCCCCAAAATACTCATTTTTTCGAGAGCGCTATTCTGTAGACACCCTGAACTATATACATATCGACCACCTGCTTTAGGTGCCAGAACTGCCACCTTTCGGACTGTTACCGCAGGTTATGAAATTTTCTTTTAACATATTTTGCTGAGACATTCTGAGATTATGAAATCTTATGAGTAATTACGACCGAAGTGCTTCAGAAATTTTTGAGGGCTCATAATTCCCACGAGGTGCTTTTTAGTTTGAAAGGAATTTCGGATCACCTTCATATGCTTCACATAAATTCATGAAGGCGCACATGGTAACTGGTAGGATTGTTGTCAAATAGTTGGTCAAACCAAGATCAAAGAAATCAACAATCAGTGTCACATCTGTGACAATAGTCCAAACATACTTATCATTACGGGTGAGCGCGTGTAATGACACTGAGACGACAGCATTTTTCAAGTTCATTACAGTTTTTGGGCAAGTGCACGAAAATAGAATCGATTATGGATCGGTTTTCCGTGGATTACATAAGCCGTCAAAGAAAAATATACACAGATGATTAGACTCGTTTTCATGACTCACTTCTAAATAAACCGAAAAAGTAGTTGGAGATGAAAGATGTATAGGAGATTAATTTGATTTTCTATGGCAATTTAGGTGTGATGCAATGTTATAAAAATTTCAAATTAGAGGTTTTGTTGCTAGATATAGATTCGTTGCTCAACATCAAATGGGCGATAATGATTGTCATGTTGATATAAATTATACTTTTTCGTTTTAGGCATCTGTCCTTCAGCAAGTAATTGAGAAACCGTTTCACAACGTTTTGTAAGCGTAAAGTTGAAAATGAAGTCATAACGATACACATTTCGAAAAGCATGTGGGGATTCAAAAATGCTTGTTTCTTGAGGTAATAGAACTTCACGACAGTTTTAGAATTTATTATGTGTTGGTTATTATTCCTGTTTTTGAGAATCTGTGTACCTGTTTTTTTTTCTTGAGGGCACAAAAAACAAATCAGTTCTGTCACTTCACGACAGTTTCAATATGTCCCATATTTTTCTTAAAATTATTTTATTAGAGAATTTTGTACCTATTTCTTATAATATTTACGTACATTAGTATAAATGCGCTTCCAAATTACAATTGCATTGAAAATTACTAAGAATCTACAAAATATTGTTACAAGTGTGGGTAAAATAGTACTTGAAAAACTTTGGAATAAAAGATCGATGTATGATCCATCGAGTAGGCGATTCAAAAACGCTACACTGTGTGTACATGAGCCGAAACTTGCTTCAGCGTGACCATAAAAAAAAATAAAAGTGAAGAGATCACTCTCATTATGCAAATAGCTACGTATATCGGTAACATTATTAGCATACACAGAGGCGTATTCAAAGATACTCGTTGAGATACCACCAATTCAAATAAAGATGTAAGGTCTCCTCAAAGATGAGATTTTCCTCTTCACGTGGTATAGATCTTGGAAAAATGAGCAGTTTCTTTCTAGTAACATATACACCAAAGTCTAGAGATTAGCGAGATTTTAGACTCCGCAGAATAAATCAAACCTTAACAAAACCTAGTCCGATCTTGCACCTCGATCAGATCAAACGCGAACACCTACGCGGTGCGCATCAGTACTCAATCCAGGCGTTGGTCACGTTGGTAAACAAAACCTTTACACATCGGTTCCAGAAAGAAACAAAACAAAAGTGGCACGCAACAGTATCGGACTTGTCCATATTATTTTAATTTGCGGTGAGTGTCTTCACGATTGCAAGTAGATCATTTTTCAAGATCCTTCGTGATTTCTTTTTTTGTTTGGGGCGAAATGAAATGTTTAGTGTATACAACTAAGGTGAGGTCTGTCGCAGACAACATTGGGCAGCACTTACAAGTGACATAGCTGTAATTGAAATTTCTTTTCGATGAACGGTGAGTACATTTTCATTTATGTATTTGTTTTCAATTTCTCGACATCGAACATAACACATACACATACTCGTCCATCTTTATTTTATGATCTCCAAGTATTTGTATTAGAAACTCAGAAGCCGCTGGTTTATTTGCCTGCAAAATGTTGATTTTGCAACATACAAGTTTTATTTATGATTCCAATTTTATACAATTTTTTTATACTCCAACTACCACGAAGGCCTAAGGCATAAACACCCATGGGGTACCTTGGGGCTATAAGGGAAAGGGAACTCTGGCGATGGAACACGTGTGCATGAAACATGCACACATTCTGGCCCCGCCTACGAGATCCACCGGGTGGTACCTCCGCGTTCGACAGTCAGAGACCGCCTATCACCTACGGACAATCACAACATCCATAGCCAAGAGGAAAATGTATCTTGGAACGGGATTCGAACCCGCGCAGCTCACGGCGACTGATCAGGAGACCGAAGAGTCTACCATTGCGGCCACCGCTACTGCCCAAGGCTCCAAGATCAGTCTTTCTGAGCACCAAACGTCCGCTGAGACCGCAGAAACTCACCCAGAGCTGTTGTTGCAACATACCGGTTGACTGTTATGCTGCATGCGGTATTGCTCATAGAGCCGAAATTCGAGAAATGGTACGTCGACACGTCAACACCTCAAGGGTTCCATGTTGTTTGTCTTGTGAGGGAATATAGGTCACAACAGTTTAGCCAAGCAAAACGTCTGCGCTTTTGGAATCCAATAACAGACCGAAATGAAAAACCTGGAAGTGAAAAACTTATGGTCCACCAGTCGCTTTAGAGAAGATCAATTAGATATTTATTCCAGTGAAATTCAAACAAGTTGAGCCACAATTGATAAGATGGTCATTGTTCATATAGGCTGATTCGTTTACCTCCGTTTCGTAATTGCAATATTAAATCTTCCTCCCATTTTACCCGTAGAATAAATATATATTCTATTACGAGTAGCTGTGGTAGAAGCTTCACGAACTGTGATTCAGTAACTGATATTTCTAAATCACGTGACTGTTAGGTACCAAATATTGCGGAAAATCGTGACATGATTACGACTTTGGAACTAGAACCCCTAGGAAACGGAAAACGATATCACGGAATTACGATACTAGTATTTGAATGTAGACTGACTGCAAATCAAAAGTTCTCCAATATTGTCAGAAGAAACAATATTAAAAATCGCTTTAAAGCCGCCTAAATCATTCTTCGTTGTCTTGTAGGAGGAGGTTTGAGCTTTCATCTAAACACCTTGCAACCTCAAAAATTATGATTTTTAACAGAGAGGACTGAAAATGGTGATTTCAGTCTTTCGGCACAGACTCGCTTTTAACTCAGAAACACTCAACTTACTAAGAACCTTTTTGTTTAGTGTGATTCGGAAAACCTGAAAAAATTTCTCGGAGCAGCTTGGTAATCAATTTAAAAAATTGTTCATACACATTCACTCGCAATTACGAGGTTTTTGCCTCGTCTAATATACCAGCCGTTGTTCATAACATAAATTTAGAGGCTGCAGGTCGGTAACCAGGAGCAAATTTTTTAATTTTCTTCACAAATTACAAAAAAAAATATTTTCTCCTCCCAGATATTTTTCAGGTTTTCCGAATCATTTTGAACAAAAAACGTTCTTAGGAGCATTTCTGCAAAGTTGAGTGTTTTCGAGATACGAGCGATATAATGCCTGGAACATCTTAAAATGGTCATTTTCAATGCTTAAAAACTCGGTTAAAAATTTATTTTTGATGTTACAAAGAGTCTAAATGAAAGCTCAAACCTTTCCCTGCAATACTCCAAACAGGAATTGGGGCTTAGTTTATTTCAATGCAAAGAACGAAAACCGTATAAGTACCACCATCAGATTATTAAGGCCTGCAACTACTAGATTTTGATAGTTTACTCCATGTGATTTTAATGCGGTAATTCACTTAGGATCACGTCACGCTTTTAAATCACTGATATGAAAGAGTAACGGTACCCTCCAAGATACTGGAATATAACGATATCGTCGAGGAAATCATGTCTGAAACTTTATAAAAAGCGTTATTTTCGCAAATAAAGCGTTTTTCAAATTGAAATTGTTTTGTTTCAAACTAATCGGACGTAAAATTTTATTGCATTTGCTTGCGGCAATAAAGAGTCGTGTCGAGTTTAGACTCTATAAATATGGTTCGCGCGAACTTTAGTTGTATTTTGCGGTTTCGGATTTTCGCGTTGTTTTATCGAAAAACAAGGAAATTAATCTAAAAATAAATGATTCATTTTGGGGTATTAAGTTGGATAAGAATACATATGTCATTATGTATATATTATTTGCCTATTTTCTCTCGCTGTTTGCTTGGCTTTTGCTTATATAAGATTGAAAATAACTTTTAGTAGAGTAAGAATAACTATCATTATGGTCATATATGCAGCTACGGCCAAAGTCATAAGTGTGCCTAAACGAATGTCCACAGACTTCCGATATGTGACTTTGCTGGTTTGTGCTGGTACATGCTGCGACAGCTCGTCTATTCGTAAGATGATTGTGAAACCTCAATGGGCTTTTCAAAATTTTACCAACATATTAGGCATCTTCAAAATCGGATCGCGTTCTCCGTTTTGCCATTATAAGCAAAAACATCAAGAAAATTTAACTTTTCCAATTCACAGAAGGCTGTAAGGGTTGTTATCATATGCGATTAATTTGTGGATACTGAGTAGAATAATTTTCAAGTTGTATAAATACGCTCAAACTATCTAACACAGTGTTAGTGCAATGCTTGTTGCATATATTCATTCAGCCAAGCTCTGTGGGTTTGTTATCCCTACATCTCTATATAGGTATACTACTGTGATCAAAACATAACGTGAAATTGTCATTTAAAACTCCCGGGCGTCAGGAAGGCAGGTAAATTCTTTTTTCCTAGGTTGGTACGACTGTCTATAACACTTGACAAGTGTCTGTTTGTCAAGAGGTTAAATTATTTATCTCCGAGAACACGTATTTTTGTAAACAACCAAAAGTGAATTTTTCGATTTTTACAACATATGATTTTGTTGAGCAAAGAACTTGCATAAAATTTTGTTTGCGCGGACACGGAAATCAATCGACGAGGACCACGTCCAACAAATCAAAGATTTGGTGCTTGAAAATTGTTGATTGACAATTAGAGACCTCGCTGACTGTGTTGGAATATAATTTGGCTCTAACCATTGTGAAGGATGTTTTGTGTCTTAAACGCGTCAAGTCTGGATTGGTGCCAAAGTCGCTCAATTTTTTGGAAAAGCAGCGTCGCGTTGATGTGTGTGAAACTTTGCTATCTGACTATCACGACCACTTGAAATCCATCATTACTGGATACGAAACTTGGATTTACGTATACGATCCTGAAACCACCGACCAATCCAGCGAATATCGTGCAAAAGGTGAAACAAGGCCGAAAAAACCACGGCGAAGTCAATCGAAAATCAAAGTCATGTTGACAGTTTTCTTTGATTATCGTGGTGTGGTGCGCTATGAATTCCTTCCGCCGGGCCAAACTGTCAACAAAGAATATTATTTGAGCGTTATGCGTCGTTTGCGTGAAGCTATTCGTCTGAAACGGCCGGAATTTTTGCCAAAAACTCAACTCATACCGTTCCGCAACCACCACGCGTCTTCGTCCTATTTGGCTCCGTGAGACTTCTGGCTATTCAGCAAACTCAATAGGCCAATCCGGGGCCGCCGTTTTGACATGATCGAGGAGATAAATACCGAATTTGAGAAGGTCTTGAAGGCTATACCGGAAAAAGACTATTCCGACTGTATCGAGGACTGGAAAAAGCGTTGGGAAAAGTGCGTTTTATGGGACGGGGATTACTTTGAAGAGGATGAAATTAATTTGTCAGCATTAATAAAGAATTTACAGTTTCTAAACAATTTCACCTTATCTTTTGTCACAGTAATAAATGTGGATCTCTGTCCTGCCTGACAGCGTCACATCTGAACGATAATACGGAGAAATGCAAAATGAACCAATTAATACCCGAGGAAGGTTGTAAGCGTGGTTTTATCCTCGATCTCGTCGTCGATTTTGTAATAAACTATCGTGGCAGGTAGCAAAATAGCCACTGCCAATGTCAAATCGGCAACGTCACGGCCTGCCAGCGCCTCACTCAACCTCTGACCGTCAAGCAATATAGACGTTGCATTTTGCACTAGCTGTTGGTAACATAAAACATTGTTTTATTTACTATAAGCTTCCAATCACGCTATGTATC
Source organism: Acanthoscelides obtectus (assembly GCA_963669975.1). Taxonomy (NCBI): domain Eukaryota; kingdom Metazoa; phylum Arthropoda; class Insecta; order Coleoptera; family Chrysomelidae; genus Acanthoscelides; species Acanthoscelides obtectus. The sequence continues at coordinate 70,431,722 of CAVLJG010000007.1, read as the reverse complement.
TTCGATGCCATTAGTGAATGACAGCCCACTTATATGCTTGGGAAATTTTGTTACTTTACTAGTGGCGCCACCTACGCGTTTTCGTTACGGTACCTCGTGGATTCTGTTTTTAGGATATAAACAATGGATCAATGCTATAACAGAATTGTGCCCACCCTGTAAAACTTAAAAGCTGTTTCACATTGTACGCATCAAAAGAAGTTTACTATTCAACGTTTATGATCGTTAATGCTAATAAAAGAAATTGATATTCCGCTTTTAGACGCTAAAAAAATATCCTGTATTTTGCAATTGAGGTCAATTTGTCTACGTGTAGGTTTACAGCTGGCTAATATTTTTTGTATAAACAAACTTTAGAGAGGTTATCGTACAGCTGATTGGAAAGATTATTGGACTTGTGAAAAGATATATTGCTGGCCGTATTAAACCTTTTAACCGAAAATAACTACTTGCATAGCTTGATTTACATATTGCCTAATGCAGAATATATTAATATCAATGCTGTTCCTAAAAATTATCATGTAACCATTTTTTTTCAATGCCTAAAAACTCGGTCATATAGTATTACTTTTGAGGTTGCCTATTGTATGTGTGCTGTACATGTTACATACCCTTATGACATGTACACATGGCACACTGGTGGTTACTAACAATTAAATAAAGATCCATTGAGATGACAACTCTTAGAGGTTATCAGACCATGAAGGTGCAGGCTCATTCGGGTGAAGTAGAGGAGAGAATCGAAGCGCGTCCGGTAGGTTCCGTTTCACATAATCAAATGACAGTCTCATACAGAAGCAGTGCGCAATGAGCCTGCGACCACAAACGTGATTATGGAAAAAATCGATTTGGAAAATTTCTCTTGTCTAAAGGTATATTCTTGAATTGAAATTGCTCATGATTACCATATCTAGCTTCTTCCTAATGGAAGCGATTTCACAAAATCTGTAAAAAAATGCTAGTTGAGTAGGTAGTACCGTTGCCAAGACACTAGGCATTTCGTATTCAAATATTCTTCAGCTGTTTTTCATTACTAAGTTTATTCCGTTTATTCATGAACTCGTGCTTAGAAATGTAAATATCTGATGTCTGGAAAGCTAGGTGTACGGTGTATTGCGTAACGTAATTTTTTAGCAAACGCTTTACATTACCTAGTTAGTGGATGTATCGACTTGCTTATTTAAATGTATTACATCTGTGTTGATAAAAATTAGACCTGCGGCGTTTCTTATGAAGTTTTCTTGTTGCGACAGGGGGTGCGTCTGTAAATCGTGAAAATGTAGTACCGTACACAGCAAAAGAATGTAGATTGACAGATGAAAATTTACTCTGGCGTACTGTAAAATTTTATTTTTATAATGTCTAAATTACTGTCATGTAATGACACTTGGTGACAGCCGACTGACCTCTAGCCACGTTTTTAACGACCACTGTATTTATTATCAGAAACACTATGGATACCAGGTATCCCAATTACGTGAAAAATATATATTCTGTCAGTTTTGAGCACTTTTGAGTTAGAACATAAACAAACAATCAACCATGAACATTAAAAGTGACAACACTCTTATTGCCAAGGTTTTTGAGCACGGGAAGAAAAGCGCTTTTTTGACGTTCCAGAAGGATTTCAACAAACACGTCCAACAATAACGAACGTTAAAATTGCTACAGCACGCAGTCCAGCACTATTTCTGTTATAAAATATTGTAATAAGAGATTTTCGTCAATACCGAACCTATGCAAAGTCCCGAAAAAGATGGAACAACCAATCGCTCCAGTAGTAGTGATCCCAAATTTTGACAGCTGTTGACATTTGCGAAACAAGTTTATGAATGCATCCTATTTTGGCAAAATATGATATTCATAGGTTTTTCATGTGATTAAACATATTATGATAGATTAACTTCGTTTTTAGGTACGAAACTGGTGGAAAACAGCGAGACTTCCGCCATTTTTCTTCCGATAATTTCTCTTCTATCCGTGTTCAGGAATACAGTTTTTCAAAAGCAGGTGGACTACGCAAAATGTTAAATAACCACGGCCACCTTTTTCCAGTGATTCTACTCTTTTGTATGAAGAACTTAGGGCTGCAACATTTTACTCTTATTATCCTCATCCAATGGCTGTATTATTTTTTAAATACTTTTGTATTTGAAATCATTATTTTTTAACAGCATATGTTTTCAAAACTTTACACTCAACATCACCACAAAACACGTCCGGATTGCATTTTAACACTATGGTATAGGATTCGGCACCAGCCTTAATTTTATTGGTCAATTTCAATTTATTTAACCAATAACAAGCTGGGTGCCGAAATCACTACCGGAATGTTAAACAGTGCTGAAAACAGTGTCAGAATGTTATCAATAAACTACTTCTACTAATATATATATATATATATATATATATATATATATATATATATTAGGTGAAAAATTAAAGCTTCCGCCTTTTGTTGGGTACTTCGACAAAATTTAAGCAAAGAGGACTCTTTATACTTTTTTAATTCTCTCTAGCTTTCAATGGACTTTGCCACCATCATCAGGAGCTGCAATTACAATGATAACAGTAGCAACAAAAGTGTAAAATGAATTTAAATTGACTCATCTAGTAGTATGTGAGGATGTTGCTAATTGTTGTTTACGTATAGGATGAGGGAAACGTCCAGTAACATGGTGAGAGCTGGATAGATGGTACAATGGTCAAAATTATATAAAATATGACAAGAACAAGTTAAAAACAGATTAAAAATTATTTAAAAAACATTAGAGCATTACATCGTGAAGCCACTTGATGATTGCACAAAATGGTGGTCATGGAATAGTGAGTGAGATGAAACCCTTTGACAGAAGGCCGAAGGTTGTCAATGTCTGTGTTGAAAGATGGAATGAATTGTGGGCGTGTGCCAAACGTTGCCAAATCACTTCAGATGATGTGATTTTCAGAATGTTATGTAAGAAATTGTTAAACCGACCAGAGGCAGTTGAATAAACTATATTTTAATTAATGGGAATTTAAATTAACAATTATTAATAGATCGTGAGAAGAGAATTATTATATTTCGAGTGGAATGAAATTTACTGGTGGAATCGGCCAAAACACAGATTCTATTTATGGTTGTGAAGAGTCGAAATTTGGGGAGATATGTAAGTTCTCCAATTTTACACTTTTGTTGCTACTGGTATAATTGTAATTGCAGCTCCTGATGATGATGGCAAAGTCCATTGAAAGCTAGAGAGAATTAAAAAAGTATAAAGAGTCCTCTTTGCTTAAATTTTGTCGAAGTACCCAACAAAAGGCGGAAGCTTTAATTTTTCACCTATATATACGTAAATATATATAAATTTTTCATGTAATTTTTCTTATTGCTAAACCAAATTATTAATTTTAAAATCATTAAATATCGTAATAGGAAACGACGTGTGTTGATTATTATCTTACGTATTTTTAGCGGAAGGTAAGTAAATTTAAATTTAAATTGATAACATTCTGACCCCATGCTCAGCACTGTTTAACACTCCGGTAGTGATTTCGGCACCCGGCTTGTTATTGGTTGAATAAATTAAAATTGACCAATAAAATTAAGGCTGGTGCCGAATCCTATACCATAGTGTTAAAATGCGTCCGGATTACTATTCAGAAGGTAGCTACGTATCTGCTCATCGGAATATTTGCCAGTCAATCCAACTATTCGTACCCTAGGATTAATGCCAGCAACTTCTTTGATGTCGTATGAATCACCTAACTTCTCTTTTGCAATGGAAAGCAGTTTTAGGTTATCCGCCTTGCTCTTACAACCAAGCACTATCCAACCTTCCTTGATATCACGACCTTTACCCAGATGAATGTTGGCTTTAACAGGATCAACTGACTTTAGAATGTCTTGGTTTGTGTTACTGACTGATCAGTATTTTTCGGACGAATAACAATGGCTGGTTGAGTTCTGTTGCGCAGTACATCAGAATAACGAGGAGGATCAGCTGGAGGGTTAGTCTCCTTGACAGCATGGTTCAGCAGCTCATCCTTTATGGCAAGAATTTCATTTTTGATCTGCTCAAGCACCTCAAATATTCCGCTAGTTTTTCTACAGGAACATGAAGCGAACAGAGATGAAATAAGCACGTTGACTCTCGACCACACCTTTCGTAACTTTTTGTATGTGATACTAATTTTTTATCTAAAGGACCATCTGTAGCAAAAGTAATAATGCTAAAGATACTAACTAAATCAAAAAGCTGTTTCACATTTATACTCCGGTCGACCTCTCTTCAACATCAGGCACTTTAGTACATTGGCGTAGGATTTTGTTTTACTTATGGCACCAAGGTTCTCAGGAAAAAGGTCAATATGAAAATGCAGAAAAAGTAACCTTATACTCATACTGCATGCAACCCAGTTCACGAAAATTGCTGAGCATATTCACAATATTTTCATGATCTGTTAACGTCTTGCATCCACTTCCTACAAGAGTAACAGCAAAAATGTCCTCTCTGATCTTTTGCATCGAGGATCTATTTGGATGGTTTTTGGGCTAAATAATTATTGCGTAAAAACAGAAATAAATTTTTAATATCTAACAACAATATTAGAAGCATTTTATGTTGCTTTTTCGCGTTTATAAAACTATTTGTTTACAATTTAAAATACAGGTAGACATAGTAACTGTAAATAATCATTTCACAATTTTACTATCTGTTGTTTTTTAAATATGAATATTTATATACTGGTTGTTACGCGAGACTTCCCACGCATTAATTTGTTGTTAATGTATTCTTAAAATAGGTAGCAAATTAACATACTATAAAAGTTTGTGATATGTCTTCGTACTATTGGTAACCCAGGATACCAATAGATAATCGATGTTTTTGCCAGCAATTGAAGTCAGTCAATTCCCTAAAACTCACAGTGAAAAATCAGAGATATAATGTTTGCAAAAAACAATCTTCTGTATGACGATAAGTGACAGTCCCATCAAACCATGCCAGTTGAATTATTTTATCTTCCGGTGATTGAAATATAACTTTTCAGTTGAATATGACAAGCTCTGATTGTGCTGATAATGCTAAAAATGTCGGTACCTTTAGTTGAAGCTACACTCGCCAAAAAATTCCCCAACATCTCAGAGTTGAGAAAAGTTCTAGATGAAAAATTTAGGGGAAAAGGTTTTTTATTTATGGTTAATAGTTTCTCCCACATTTTTGCTTATCGTGTTTCTCTCATTAATCCCATTCATTTGATACCCATATGATAAGATTACTATAGCATTTAATTTATTTTGTATTGTCGTGAGAACCAAGCATGTATATAAAATTTAAGCTAAATTGGTTAACTGGTTCAAAATTCAATTTTTCAGATTTGTTCCACATACATACTATCATACGTACTATCAGGTCAAATTAAATCAAAGCTTGTAAGGGTCTTTTTAGTATAGTTTTCACATCCCAGCCAATAAATACTAAGTTGGCTATGTTGCCATGGAGACGTCCTGGGGCATGTTTGTGCTCATTAGGGATATCTTTTATAATCCGTATAATGGAACAACAATTTACATATCAAAAAGATCCTGGTGTGGTTCCAAGAATTCAGTCTTAAGCTTCCTAATCGGAGCAATGTTTCCAATGAAACTCACTAGATAATTCTTCAGTAGTCTGCTCTACTTATCATCGAATTTATTGCACTGTAATATGAACAACAGACACCACAAAGAGAATATTGTAAAATCTTAAGTGAATGAGATTTTATTTTATTGCTGGTATATTAGCTAAACAGTAGTACGAATTTGCGGTTTCAATTGGTAATCGTACTCTTGACAATGAAATTAAATACTTATAAAAACAATTGATAAGAATTACTAAAATAAATTTGGTTCTGTTGTATTTAAATGGAATTGTTTACTCGTTTTAATTATTTGTTCATCGCATGTTGCAGTTAGTACAAGTCATATGGAGCTTTTTGAAAATGGAACTACACAAACCTTAGAGAAAATCTATGAATAGATATTTAAAATTTTATATTCTGTCATTGATGACGTTTGTTTCGTTTTTACTTATTTTAACGCTCCCCAGATATGGACCCAGGTAAGATCAAAGTGCAACGATTAATTATTGTTTCGAACTAAATGTAAGGAGAATAAATCTCAGTGCCGTAAGCTGCGAATAATTCACACACGAAGCTAAAAAATCGTTGATCGTGTGAGGTTGCTAACCTTTTTAAGATTTGACCAACTAATTTCTACTCCTACTATTACTGCATTCTGCAAACGAAATAACATCAGTGACAGTTCTAGGAAAATCATTTTTGGAGCGTTAGACATTTCAAAGGAGTAAATAACGGTGTTTCACATAATTTATTGTTCAACATTCAAAGATATATGATATGATGCTCACAAAATTATTGTTTAAGCGTTTTATCATCATTATATCTATCTCAGATTAACAAATGGCCACCGTTTTAACTGCTCTTTTGTAGTTTTACAAATCTTTGCCACCTGCATTCAACCCTACCCTAAAGTTTATTGAGCTCAGTACAACGATTATCAAGACCAAAAAACCAAATCCAAAACCCAAAAAAATTAGAAATTTTACAACACCTTTTCACTTTTGACAGCAACTCACTAAAAAATAGGAAAATATTTTTGTGATTGCAAAGTATCATTTTTCATTTTCATAAATCAAATAACTAATTGACATGTGCATGTTTTTATATAAATTAGTATTTGTGACATATGTAGACTAAAAAAAATTGGAATATCTTGGAAGATTTCAATACAATGTTCGAATTCATAATATAATTGTCAAAATAATCACGTTCAATCCTAAGTCATTAGAAAATATTTATCACTACCTAACGCACTCTAAAATAAAAGCTCTCAAAAATGTATCCAACACACAGAACCAAAAAAATCCAACTTCAAGTCATAAATCACTCAAGTTTGGAAGTACTACTGCATAAAAGCTCTCAAAAAACTCTCTACGAGTAGCTAATAAATTATACTGAATCTCCGAGACCTCTTCCGGGTTTTCGCAACATAACCTAACACTTCCTTTATAAAAGAATATCCCAACATAAAAGCGAAATTCGACAAAAACACTCACCGATTTCGTTCCTCCTGTCAATGTCCTGTCGTTCACCGCAAGCTCGCGTCCGTCCCGTTTCCGAAAACCCGGCGTTTTTCAAAGCTCTCCAAAAGCGCACGAACGCGGAGCGCGGCAAACCGATCCACGGCCGACTAGATTTGAGGAGCACGCTTTTCGCACTGGCTGTAGATGCGGCTTCGCGGGCTCGCGGACGCCGGCAGTGCTGTAATCACAATCAGTCGCGGCTCATGGTCGGCTAGATGCTCGAGTCGGGCTGCGGTGACCAACCGGAATGCGGGAAGCACGGAGAGGAAGAGATCACGGAAGACATCCGAGTTGTACCAGGACAGTTTAGAAAATTCTTGGTACAATGTTAAAAAACTATTTTAGGTTGCATGATTTCTTGTAGATTTGATTGAATTTCTTGTATAAGCTATGTTTTGTAGTACCTTACAGTAACTTGGCTGAGAGCGTGAATTGTACAAGAAACCATTTAGAATATAGAATAATAGACTAATACCGCGCATTAGTGTGCAAGAAATTGGTTTCAAAGAAAGAAGAGCTATATGCAAAATAATGCAACAGTTAGTTTGGCAATTAACATCTTTTAACTGATATTTTAAAGCAACAATAAATTAATCTTAATGCTTCGCTTTTTTATATCCACAATAAGTGAGGAGTTCACTTGAAAATGTATCTCATCTTAAACTGACCTTGAAGGTCATGATCAGGTCCGTTGGCAAGGTTATACTTAAACTTGAAATTTTCCACAATTTACATTTCGGGAATTAAAAATAGATGATACCCGTTAAAAATTCATTTGATCTTCAAGTAACTTTGGTGGTCATAGTCAAGGTCATGGACATAGGTATCTCAACATAGCGTGTCTTGCTTCTTTGCTACCTGGTGCCAAAAATAAGGTTTTCCACTTCAGCAAATCTTCAAATAATCTTGAAAGTCTTAGTCAAGGTCAGGTTCTAGGTCACCATTAGATGAATCTTTTCACGACTGTATTACACAACTTTTTTCTTCATGATACGTATTTTTCAAGGTGCTATTTTTTTTCTTGTCTCTACTTTCTTAACACCCTCAAATACCAATGAAGATCATGGACAAAAATAAACTTCAACGTAAAATGTTCTGCTCTTTACATTTCCGGTGTTTCGTTCAAGATCACTCATAGATAAATATTTTTATACATTCTTCGTTCTACAAAATATATAAATTTATGCGGCATTTCATTTATTTTTTGTAGCACCAGACCTTTATTTTGAAGAGTTTTCATTGTGGATTGGTGATTAGACAAGTTAGAAATGAGTGAAGACGGCTTAAAATTGATAATCCGAGTATTTGTTTCGATTTTAGACAGTCGGATTCTGACATTGACAGTTTTAAGTTTGAGAGAGAATCTTGAATGAACTATTCCTTGTACAATTAATTGTGTGAATGTGAAATAGTCATTTTTCAATACATAGCAATGTTTCTTTCAAGATCTTGTCCCTAAAATTGAACCAAACTTTCACGGGACACATAAAAACTCTCAACTAATAATACTGAAACTCAAGGCTAGTGCCTTAACCACCATTGATATCAAACCTAGGGGATACAGGATATAGTCTTTGGTCACGGTATACGATCAAGGTCCCTAGCGTACATATTTGTCAGAATGCCATTCATGTTTGAGTCTTTTTATAAACCGTTTTCACTTACGATGCTGTGGAATTAATTAATTTCTTTGACGAAATCTTTATTAGCACCTTTTCCAAAAAAAACTATAGGAATTATTTATTGACTGCTGTTCGTTTTCTGTCTTTCCCTGATATGGTGAAGTGACTCCAGGGCCCTCCAGGCTCTCTGCGTTTGGACATTTTGTCTAGCACCCAATTATTTCCTTTAGCCTAGATTTAAGCTTAAGGTAATAATAAGTTATATGACATGGTTGAATGTGAACGGCCATTGGACAGACCGCCATTTGTAACTGTACTTATGGATTTGTTACAATAAAGTCGATTGAATGGAATTAAATTTTATGTGTGCTAATACAAATAAGCAATCGTCAGACATAGTTTTGACAGACTCAAGACCGAACTAAGACTTTTTTGTTGCCGGATAACTACAGAGCGTGAAGCTCAATCCAGTTTTGTATGGATATGATAGAAATGTGCTATCCTTGGCTCCATCCCCTGACGTCGCTTTATACTTCAAAGTTGAGTCACTTATTTTAACAGTGAGTAGATCTGATCAAAAGAAATGTTTTTTTGTTTTAACATTTTTCTGGTAAAATTAAAGTAACAAAGTTATTGCCCTTTAGAAGTTTGAGTACCGCCCTGTATCAATAATAATATTATGTGCTCGTGTTTGGCAACAACGGATATAATCCGCCTTATCCGTTCATCGCATCGGAAACAAAAAAGCGAAAGAACTTGAAACGATGTTTTTACTACAATTATTATTCAGTTGTATTCAGTCAATGTGTCAGTCGGTAACTCGTGGTTCAATAGTGGTGTTTGTTGCGTGGCTCAAACAAAATAAAAAATGGCACATGTTTACGAAAATGCTGAACTTATGGACATGATTCTTATTCTTAATCGAGTGCAACCAACCCCTCGTGCCTTTGTTAATGTTGTACAAATGGCTCGTGAATCAGGTGACTTAAGACCTCACAGGGGAGGGCATGCCGGTGCTCCAAGACCGCACGATCAAATACAGGTCCGCACTGAAATACTTGTCGGGAGGATACTTTATAAAACAAGGTAAGATTTTTTTTATTTTTTTTTATTTTTACACACATATTTTGGTTTATCTTCCTTCTACAATCATTATTTGAAAATTAATGACTCAACTTCAAAGTATAGCCAACAGAGATTCTGATATCGCCTCTTTAGATACTAGGTTGACATTCACCCACGAAGCTATGGTGATACATGCAATTCTTTCTCCATCTTGGTGAAAATTGGCTAATCCTGAGACTTTTTTGGTTATAAAAGTGTCATACTAGAAAATGTCTAACTTACGTGAACGGATGCATATTTTACAGGTTACGTCATTTCCAGAACCAAGTAAACATCGGATTGAGATTGCACCCGTTCCTCCTATGAAGGAGCTTTAATTCGGATCGCATACAAAGAACAGCTTTTGGAAAAATGTTCATAGTACACTCGTCGATCTCCGGTATCAAATTTATAAAAAAATCGAGTCTACACCCAGAACAGAAATACGCAAGGATTTTGAAAATATATAATGTATGATTAGCGGACAAAATTTGGCAGATCAAATCGAATATCACTTTCAAAAAATTATGAAATATTGTGGAGAGCAGATAATAGTACTTTTGCAGCTTCTTGCTGATTTCAGCGAAGAACTGACATTAGATTCGTGCTCTATGCATCCAGTTTATCTAAGAACGTAGATTACAGGAGATTTTTTTATTTTTACACTAAGGTAATTTGAGACTAATTTGGAGTATAGCCATCAAAAATGGATCCGATTAGATTCGTGGTCTACGCACCTGATTCACCTAAGAAACAGGTCATAGTCGATAATGTATATTCAGTTTACCTAAGGGATGAAACACAGGGATTTTAAAGAAGTTCACATAATGCGTCTTATAATTACTACACTGAAAACCAAATACCAAATACCACTGACGTAATGTGAACGATAGAGAAGCGTGAGAAGCGTGCAATACGTGTGCTAGAAAGAGATAAAAGCACCTTGTGACAAGGCCACGGGCGCCATCGGCGCATTCTTTCTAACGTACATATTGGACGCTTCTTCTGCTTGTCTCGTGTATATATTACGAGGTCAGTCAAATTTGATGGCTTTATATGGTGTATTGTGCACAAGTTCGTATTTCTATAATACATTACGTGTCTCCAAGTGAGACAAACCCAATACACGAATATGCCATTTTGGAGTGTTGTAGGCTGAATTTGAAGTAGTGCATGGGCAGCTTAGGCGCCGAGTTCACCCTGACTTCCAAGTATATGAAACGAGGTGTGATCAATTTTAAAAATTATGGTGGATGTGCTTGGTAGGATTAACATTATTTGAATTTATGGTGAATGTGTAGCATAATGTGATCCTTTAAAAATGTGTCGGCGCTTATAACTACACCTTGCCGTTATTAACACCGCTTTTTTAAAAAATGTGGCATTAGTTATGATTCACAGAGATACAACAGTTGACAAAGGAGTGAATACATTTTTAATAGCTGAAATAGATTTTTCACACTCATTTCACTTCCTATGCCAATTGCGCGAGGAAGTATTGTAGTTGCGAAAAACGAAAAATTGACATGTAAATCACGAAAAACCATTCCATTCCCCCCCATCAATCTGTCTGTCGATCTGACTGTTGTTTTGTCATCTATTCGTTTACCCCACTATTACTTAGAAAGTACAGCTCGGATTTTGATGAAATTTTGACACAAGGTTCCCACTATGCCAAGGATCAAAAGGGTTTGCAATTTTCCGCGGGGTTACGGACTAAAACCGAAAAAAATAAAAATCACTCTAACTTCATTTTTTGACATTTCAGAGAGACTCAATTTTTGGCGTTTATATATACTCGGTGACATTAGAAGTGTTACACCCAGAAAAAATAATTTCTAAATTGTTTTTTGGCAACATAATCACTATATTTAAAGCATGCTGTGGCAACAATGTCAACGTTTTATCTTTGTTTTTGCTTACCTTTGTTAAAATGTTATCTCTTACTTTTTGTGAGCTGAGTAGTACAGATATTTTTAGTTATTGCCTTTCCATTGACTAGTGTTATCACCATGTTAGCGACTTTGGCAGGGGTAGAATTATTGCCTATCGAGATGTTAGTTCGTTCTATCAATGTTAAATGTACTGTAATGACGGTGTGTCGTGTGTGGATAGAAAAAGGTAGAGGAACAAAAATAACGCCATCTGGTTACCTTTCCCCAATTATATACCCTGTTATGTAAATTCTCCAAATTGAGTTTGGTAAACAAAGCTCGACTCTATAAAATGATCATTGGACCCGCCATTACTTATGTATGTGCGGCTTGGTGTTTTCTGGCCAAGACATACATGCAAACTCGCCAAGTACTGCAAGGCAGAACCTTACGAACATGGGTTGTCTCAAATCAGACCTTGACATTCCTTACTTAATGAAACATGTCAAGCTTCAGACTCAGCGACGTTATCGTCAAACGGAATGACACAACAACACCGTCTTGCGTTACTCAGAGTACAGCAAGTTCGTAAGCGCCCAAGACTACGGCTTGCACCGTGGTCAAAAATTAGCGAGAAGTTTTAGTAAACCCAAAATTAAACTCAAAAAAAGCCAAAGTCAAAAAGCCTGGGTGTTTCCTTTTAACACTTCTGTTTCTTTGTTCTTCTCCTTTTTTCCTCTCTTTCACTCTCTTTTTGCTTGACATTGCCTGGTTTCTAGGCAAAGGTCCGACGGACCGCCAAAACAAACAAATGACGAATAGGAAAAAGAAAAAGAAAGGTTAATTTCCTCACATCTGGAGACTTAACCTTCATGTCAGTGATGGGCTTATATCCTAAGGACGTCAAGATTCATGCGTCTAGTTTTACGGCGAAATCTTACGCTTGAACTTTGCCAGCCTACAAAGGCAAGTTTTCGAGGCAAAATATTAATATTCTATTAACATATGTATATTTTTTTGAAGCTACCCCATTCCTGTTTAAATCCGACCGTTTATTACATACATTGAGTTGTGAGTTTAGAGGGCTTAGAACAAAAACACAATTTTATTTGTAATATCCATGTACTTAAGTAATAGTAATTGACTTAACATATAAGAGCATTAAATAGCACATTTTTGAGCACATCTTACGAATAGGAATACAATACTGTAAAATAGAATTTGACCTTAAAAATAAGTCATATATATTTAGATAACAATCGATAAAAGTATTTACAAAAACAGTAGAATAGTTTTTGGTGAATATCCTGGCACGATCATAGCAACGCTTGTACTGTGTCTTTTGTATAAAAATAGAAATGTGACATTTGTAGAAAGGATCAGGTGTCTAGAGGTTGTCATTCGGTGAGGGCAAGGGAACGTTCTCTTCGTAAATGATCACTGAGGAGCTGTACATTTTCCTCTTCTTTTTTGCCTGAAAGGATAACAATGATTTATGAAATGAATAAACGAAAAATAAGGGGATCCTCGCAAAGCAGGAGTTACTGTTGAAGTAAAGCGTGAGGAGGACAAGTCTCAGGAATTCTCAACATGTCCAGATCAAGGTCACTGGAAATTGTTTCATAAAATATTATAGAAGTATGAAAGCAAAGTTTCCGCTATATAATAAGGTATCTTGAAGAGCTGAATTCGTATGTGACTATCAAAAAACGTGTAGTAAAATGAGACTTCTTGTCATTCCTAGCACCAGATTGCCTTTAGACTCGCAATCTACGTATCTGGTTTAGCCAGGAGCAAGGTTCTATCCAGGACACAGATACGCAGTGGTTTTTGAAAATTTTAATTTTCGCTGTGTCGCTTGAGTTATAAAATAGGCCGCCGTAAGTCCTAGTATCATATCAGTAATACTTCGCGCCTATTAGGCATATTCCGCAAATGTATTACCCCGTATATTGGCCTTCAAAAATTAGAATGATAGAAACATTTTTTATAGAAAGTACACTAGCCGCTGCTTGCTCCCGGGCAAAGATCCAGTCGACGAATTTTTTGCTTGAACAACTGAGGGGAGGTCAGCGATTCCGCGGCTATGTAACAATTGCGACTATAGTACCAGGGCAATACAGTTTATTCAACACAAATAATCAGACAACAGAGTGACAACAATAGAGCTGTAGTTATTCAGATGTGGAATAACGAGTAAACGTTCACCAGTCTTCTGCGACAATGAAGTTTTTTGTGGAATAAAGCAAATAATAACAGGGCCAGAATCATACTCATTATATTACATGACCATCTGTAAGAGTTTCCATAGCCGACCAGCAGTAAGCCTACCAGAATGTAAGAAACTTGATTCGGATACACCATGCGTATTCAAAGGTCATAACTATGCCAAGGACCAAGGATTGTATAGCCGACAAACATCAAAGATACCAGAACCTACAATGCCAGAGACTGATATGCTGAATGACAAAAAAAGGTAACACCTACGTATGCTTATTAGAATTCAAGAATTTTTTACATATCGATTTGTCTTGAGCAACAAGTGAAAAAATGAACAAGTTTTTCTGTTAAGTTTTTGTGGTGGCTTCGTGTATTGTTTGGCGATAAAGAAGCATTCAGTTTTTGTACATTTACGGTGTCAGTTAAATGTTAAATTTCGTGTAGCTTATTGAGAAGCCTTTTTGTGATTGCTCAAAATACCTAGAATGCGTAGAATTTGCCAGGTGTCCCAGCTAAGTGACTTTGAGAGGGGTCGAATTGTCGGGTTGCTGAAAATTTAATCATTTTACTAGTAAGGAATCCTGAACATATACCTATGCCAAAAATTATTAAAGTCGGATATACATAGGTACGTAGGTGTTTACCTTTTTTGGTCACTCCGTATATTATACATGACGACGTTTGTCTATCTCGTTGTTACAAGCGACGTCTGTCTGCAAATTGGTACTGCAAGTAAATTTGGGGCACTGAATTCCTCAAGAAATCGTAAGGCAACGCGGGGCTAAATTCAAGGTAAAAAAATGGCCGCTTAAGAACCGTCTTGCCTGACTTACCCTGGAAACAAATTTTCGATCAGGTTACAGAAAACCTCTAAATGTCATAAATAATACCATAAAACAAACTTTATTTTTACCACAGCATCAAACATTTTTCTAATACGGTAAAATTAGCTTCGTAACCGTTCCACTTTTTAATGCGTCCAAGTTAAAAAATTAATCTTAAATACCTTAGGGATGTTGGAGTTGGTAGCGTCTTCTCCACTGCTGCTGCTTGACGTAATACCTTCCTCTAGCGTAAGCTTTTTGGACAGCCCTTCTAGCTCCATATCAAGGTAAAGCTGGCTCAGTTGGTCATTCACTAACACCGGCTGGAAAGAAACAAGGAAATCTCATTATTTTTTCTCTGATAGGTGAACACCAATGAATTTTAGCGAGCTTGCCGTTTGCCAGAAACCGCAAGCTTCTACAAACGTTTCGTTATCTTTTAACCGTTAAAATATTTATAAGTGCATTAGAGCGAGTACGACCGACGTCAGGCATGATTATGATTATAGAAATTATTTAAAAATGAACAATATGATTGTAAATTATCATAACAGAGCGACCTTGAAGCGGCATTTGCTTTTTGCGAGTCAGTCAAGGGGCATGTCTTCAGTTACCATTTTTCTGCCACCTTTAGTGAGCAAGACGGCGGAAATGTGAAGCTCCAAACTTCGGAACTAGACGCGCGACGCCGAATTGTTTTTCTAAACGGACCTGAACCTTTCAAGCAAAGTTCATCCCTCAGCTTTCCTTGTAATTATTCCTAAGACTTCGCGTTCGCAGAACTTTTTCACATCAGAAAAAAAATACCATAACCTGCTACAGCTATAGTCCGAAAACCGATAGGCGATGGTCGACAGGTATGTTGTATTAAAAGGCTACTTGAGAGATGAGCGTCGGCGGGATTCGAATGCGCATCTTCTCCATTCCGTGGAGCAGATCAAACCAATTAGTCTAGAGCACCAGCTCCCAAGCTGTCTTGGTGCCCCATCTGGCGGCGTTCAAGTGAAACAACTGGATTAGTAGGGTATCTCCAATCGCTTTCTAGTTGCACCACGCGGCCAGGTGAACACACACTACGGATCATCTTGCGAAGACAGTAACCTGTACAGGGAGTAGTAAGCAACAACTTGAGAGAGGAAGAATGAGCGCCGGTGGCGTATTCACAAAAAGATCGGGGAAGACTCAGTGTTCATGTTCAGGGAGATGTCCGTCTTCAGGGAGGAAGGAGGTTATCAAGATTGAAGAGCTGGGGAGGGTGGCATTGTCTGCTGCAAGGGTTCTTCTGAGATCGAATGCCCTTGTGACAATTGAATAGCGGAGTCAAAAACATAAAGGTAGTCAATCTTGATTCGCTCAGAGGGGGGGCTTACATTTCACAAAATGTATACCACTGTGTATTATTCTAGCTTTCCAGTTGATTCCCAGTTGATTATCAATATTTAAGGGGACAATTCTTGGGTCCAGATTAAGAACAATACTTCATATGAGCGTATGTTCCAAACGTCTTAACTTTTGAGATACAGATCAGTAAGGTTTTCAAAAATAAACCATTTGTCACGCAACTAACATCTTAAAATAAAAAAAATTAAATCAGTATTCATTTATAAGCAGATTTGATCTCTTGAATTTGTTTAGTCCGACGCGCGGTTTCCACTTAAACAAATAAAATCTATTTCTCTGCATGGTCATATTGTCATATTAACGATATCGATATCGCATTCAAAAAATCATCGATGGAGTTTGCTAATAAATGAATGGAGATTCCTAGAACAATTTTTATTTTAAGAAAAGTCAATGGCGTGCCATCAATATCTGCCAAAATGCGCAGGTAAAATTCCGCACACATGCCACTTGTTGAAATAAAAAATAATGTGGTACTATATATTACATGATACATGTATACCAAATTTCATTAAGATATCTGAAGTGGTACTACAGACATTAATAATTACTGATTTATTCTTGAAAACTTCTGTATACCGGAAGTTAAAATGCTTACGACATACATTCATATGAAGTTTTTTTCCTCTTAAAACGGACCTCAAAAGTCACCCCCTTAAACATTGACATTCAATTAGGAAAGTGTATTTTGGGTTAGGCCCCCTTGCCCCCTAATGTTTGGGAATATTAATTTTTTTTCTTATTTTAGTTTTTTGTCATGTAGTTAACAGGTCCTTATGAAAATAAAAATCTTTGATAAAAAAATGTTACCAAGCGTATACTATCATAGGCGGTTGTTGCTTTCCTCTACAGGGGGCGTTTACAGCGAATGCGTGTGGCGTGGACTAGCAACTAGCTAGTACACAAGTCGTTTTATCGATTTTTTAGAAAATAACTCCGTTTGTTTCCGGTCGAATCAGTTGAAAGCCGTTATCAACGATACGGAACCCAAACCGAAAGATCTATTTAGACGTTTGAATTTGCCGAGGCATGCCAACCGTGTAAATGCTCAATTAGGAGACGAATACTAGAAGCGTCGCTCCCGCCATACAAGCCTTAGCAATGATATGGGGCACCCAGCTTACAGGAGCCTCCGCTTACGAAAAAAAAATGCGTAAAGTGTTATTCAGAATCGTGCGCAACCTTTAAGGCCATACGCTAAATAAAAATATTATCAAGCGCTAAACTTTGATTGTACTGCTTAGTGATTCATGCTTAAAAACGTTCAGAAGGTTTTTAAGCATTCAGAAACAAATTTTTAGATGATCTGAAAGCTATTTCAATGTTTATTCATTAATAATACCGCTGCCATTGAGAAGACTTTCAAAAATGTAGCATCGCAAAACTAAAAACCTATATCTGCATTACCAAGATGTTTGCATTCACAGTGCTTCCCCTCCTATAACTTCCCCTCTTACACTTTTACAGAAAGTTATCTCTTGTCGATGATCCACCCTCTTTGACTAAAAAAAATGTCTGCACCCTTACAAATTTTTTATGGGGCCCCTGACAAGCAAGCTACGCCACTGATGCTTACTCTGATATTTATTTTCGCAACAGTTGAGGTTCAACTAATTTTGAAGAATTATTTACTTAAGCTTGTATATTCACCTGGGTGATCTGCTTGAGAGTATCAAGGTCGGCCTTAAGAATATCCTCAATGTCCCTGACAGCCATTTGGTACCGGTAGACTAAGTCATGTGAGACCTGAACAGATTCAAGCCATGGAGGGTCCTTTTTTCTCATCTGATGGCATCCACCGCGAATACTCCCGCTGCCTCCATTTTTTCTCATCAGATTCTGTTGAACAAAATATATTTGATTAAATATGTATACCCAAAACAAATACTTTATAGTATACTGCTTGAGCAGTATTAACGAAAAGCGTACATAAGCAGAAACATATATATGAAGAGAGAACCTACTTAGCTAGCAAGACATAATACAACTTCTACCGAGGTAAGATGAATAGTGGTTGACCGAAAAGTTTTGGTAAAGGATACCTAAAAGGGTGTTTTGGCCTGTTATAACGACAAAAGAACAGCGTGAAGTAGGGTGACTCTGCACCTCCGATTTACAAATTAGCCCCTGATAGAAAAAAGTCACATCGAACCCCAATCAACACGCCACATACATTGGTAGCTAACTAGTGTTTACTAATAACGCTTCTAAACGGGCCATATTTTCAACATCTGCAACTGATCGTGACAGATTTATCTTCTACCTTCGCTGCGTTCGATGTGGGTATTGAAAATACTTCAATTAGTAGAGTCGTGAAGGCAAATGTACAGCGAAATATATACCTGAAATATGTCTAACTGGTGTCTAGAATCAGCAGAGATAGAGGCGCATAAATATACTAACGCCAAAAAATCGGCATATACTCTCCTCCGCCTCCCAGGGGCACGTTTGTAAATCACTTGATAATGTAATACCGTACACAGTAATGGAATAAAGATTGACACATGACGTTTTCCTCTGGAATGCTCTGTAACTTAATTTTTAGAATGCCTAAATTATTACAGTCATGTAGTGACTCTTGATGACAGCCCACTGATTTTTAACTACGTTTTCTGCGGCCATTTTTTTATTATAAGAAAGGACATGGATACGAGGTAGCCCATTTATGGGGAAAATATATATTCTGCCAATTTGAAACGTTTTGATAAGCAAATGAAGTAAACAAACAACACATTACTTTGTTCTATTTCTGAACGCATGAAACAAATACGTCAAGCAATTACGAACATTGAAATTGTTGCAAAAAGTACAAATTACGTTCTGTTACAATTCACAAACGCAGCCCTGCACCCACCATATCCCAAATCTTTACCCCTCAAAAAAAAAATCAAAAATGAGCAGAAGACTCTGAAACGTCAAAAACAAAGAATGAGCGATTTTTATATTTTGCGTTTTCTCCCCGTAGCTCTGCCGCTCAATTTCGTCCTTGGCAGAGTACTACCCTTGACAAACTCTCAGTCCGAGCGGTACTTTTCAACTAATATAGAGAGGTCAAGCATCAGCGAACAGACAGACAGACCGTCGAAATTGAATGACGCGGCTTTTTGAGATATACGAGTGTTACGGTTACGGAATATTAAATAAACTTGATAAATGACTCACTAATGTTGTACAATACTTTTGGTACGACAGTTAGCGTAGGAAATAATTGTCCGTATTTCTATCACTTTTCGTCAATACTCTCCAAGCAGAGATTCGCGGTTTTACTCGCGTACATTTTTATCTAGGCTCCTGAATGGTGGCTTGCTCATCTGCAAGGATGAATCATCTAGGTCTAAGTCGAATGGTTTTGGTTCAAGTCATCTCCGTTTGGAGAAAATGGAAAAATGCCTGCAGAGTGGAACTTGTCCTTGGTTAGATTGTCCAGTAGAGAAGTAGTTACTGCTTGGTATGGACTATTGACAAAGATACCAGAACTGATTTATTTTCCAAAATAGTTATTCCACAAAAAGAAGAGTCTCTATACAAAAAGTTCCTTGAATGTTCAGAGCGCTCGTATAAGATTTTGTTTAGATTTTTTCACCTAAAGGTGTTTGTAAGCCAAACGTAAAGCTATTGAAGTTCATAAAAATGTTAAAAGCTAAAAAGCCGACTGTAGTGATTAGTATAAAAAACACATTATAACACAGAAGAACAGAAAGTAGCTTTAAATCCAACATATTCAGCTCATACAACAAATATTAAGGAGAGAGCTGTCTTTCAATGGAATCAAATTGCTAAACAATTCATGCACCAACATCTATACGATGTGCCCTACGTGTTTTGTTTTAGATTTTGAGTTTTCACCATGTTTTGACCACGGACAATCCAATCTTCAGGGATCTCTTATGGATTATTCTATATATGGAACTCACGAAATGAGTATCCAAACTTTAGCCAACAGAACTTTCACCAAGATATAAGAAATGAATTTTTTACTCCAAACAGTTTTTGCGTACGGAATATTCCGCGCGCTAAACACAAGCGCGCGTGGGCCATAGTGCGTTATTGCTAATTAAATAATAATGCCTCAAAATAAATTGTACTCAAAATATTCTTAGTGACTTTATAGGGGATGGCTTGGACTTTAATTTAGGCACTTAGCAACATCAAAAATGATAACTTTTGACCGAGTTTTTGAACATTGAAAACGGCCGTGTTGCCGGGCGATAAGGACATTATCAAATATGCTATGCTTCTAAGTCTAATCAAATTATATATTGCCACGAGTGTTTACCCTGTAGCGCCACATAAATGTCATATAGGTCGATAGATATCCTAAGCCATATCGGCTGAGAAATGTGAATATCGTCGGCAAACAATGCACACGTCTGATTATTACTGCCCTGAGATCAGTCGGGGCATATCTCTCCTCGAGGGACTGGACCTTCCTGAGCCAAAAGGTAAAAACCTTTTTAATTTATTGTACTTTCAGTTGCGCGGCGTGTTAATACACCTTAATATTTTATTTTGTTGTGTTATAATTTGAGCCTCCACACCAGCGAGTCTGCTCATCCTAGAGCAAACTTTACCCCCACGTGACAGCCGTGACAATATGGTCTTATATCATGATGTTATACATGGTATCCTTAAATTGTGACTTTCCTTTACAGAGCGTATAAGTCAAGCAACAATAAGCAAGTTTTCCTAGCAGCACATACTCCAAAGCTTGGAAATAAACGTGATATAAATTTCATAAAATCTCGGAGGGGCCAAGCCCGACCCTGCCTGCTACGTCACAAGGTACGATCCACGATGTTTAGTGGTACGACTGTATCAGTATCCAAATCAGGCGTCGCGCCACGTGTAGGTTAACCTAGCTAATTCACAATCGGGTCTAAGAAACCGAAATCGGCACTTCCTATAGCAATAACGCAGTTATCGATTTGGTGTTAGTTTACGACCAGTGTATCCAGATCGTTCCGATGTTTTCATCTCGAGCTGTCTAGATAAGCTTACATCGTACAAAATCAGTCTAGGCGGATACCACGATAGCCTCAAATGTTGCAGATGCAACAACTTCAACAGTATTTAAGACAAGACTTTACGTTTTGGCTGCTGCAAGTTAGCAAGCTGGAAGTTATTGCATAAAAACCATATTTGGAACATTTTTTAAATGGAATGGGGGATCGTGTGATACCTCATTTTGTAGCTCCTTATGAGTAGTTTATAATTCTAGTTCAAAAGATGACCACCTCTCAAAATAACGAAGTAACATGCCTTCAAATTTGAGCTTTTTTCGGTACGCGATCAATGTCATGAAATTTTACAGTACGTGATGTATCGTGATACAGGAATGTTTCAATTCTTCAAAACCCAAGTACACCTCTCCTATAAACATTTAGTCTGGGAAGTTGGCATTTTAACATTAAAAGAACGTAGGATTTGGCTAGTTTTAAACATATACCAGTACGCGATGTAACCAAAGATTTGCGGTCGGCTCATACTCGTAGACTGCTTATTTATACGTTGTGGACTAGTGCGACGCGACCAATCTGTGGTAAGCGAATTCGTAAATGCATGGGAGGGCTGATATGTAATTTGCTGCAGATTAGCTTTGTAATTTCACAAGTACGACAAGCACCAGTACTCATTCTAAAAAAACAAAACAAAAATCACACACCCCTACAGCAATATCGGAGTAGTCCATATTATTTTAGTTAACGGTGAATGTCTTCGAAATGCTACCGAGGCCTCGCGAGTGCATGTAGATCGCTTGTGAAAATCATTCGTAATTTCTTTTCATTCTTGGGACGAAATGAAATATTTAGTGTATAAAATTGAGGTGAACTTGGTAAATACTGGGATATAAAAGTACTCGACCAGCAATGGCATATTCCATCGAGGTATGTAATATTCTATTAAACAATCTCTTGGTTCATGTTAAGGCCCATCCAACAAACGTGATTATGAAAAAAACTTAGAAAATATCTCCCACCCATGCGAGGATTTCTCCTTATCTATTTCCAACACATAGATGTTGATTTTTCTATCGTGTATCCATAGAGTAAAAACTTACCTGTTTCTTATGGTGGTCTGCCTTCCTTGGAGAGTAGAATGGGTTGGTAGGATTGTAGTCGTCGTTAGAACCACTACCAGTACCAGTATCTGTCTTCAAGAAAGAAGAGTAGGAAGAAGAGTAGCAGCTACTAGATTCGTCCATGGTGGTAGAGTGGTTGGTGGCATCCAGTCTTTGTTGCAATATGTCCACATGCTGTTTTTTCACACACTGCAAGTTAAAATATTTTATATTTCTGATAATTCTGCACCGTAATGGAAACAAATACAAGCAAAACCAAGTCAACAGTCAGTATACATAACCAGGCAAAGAGCTAATACCTCTGTTGGATTTCAAACTAGTTGCGAATAACGTGTTTCAAGAAAATATTGAAAAAATGTTTGCTCTTTGAAAGCATCGACAAGATTTGTCTTCCAGGTCGGGGGGTACTTTAACGGGTCAAGTAAGCAAGCTGATATTCGGGATAATGAAATTGATGCATGAATACTGCATATAGCACTGCAGCAGTCGGTTACTGAAAAACTCGACGTTAGACAATAATGACAATTTCAAGTTACGGTACAACTGACCTTGGAATTAGACTGAAATATTTTCAAAATAGTGGTCTATCCATTTTTGCCGGAGGTAGACTCCAACTTGTTCATTTTAAACGTAATACGTTATATATTATTTAATTCTTGAAATCTACGCAGGATTCTAAACACATTTCATGTGTAGCATCCTACACCTAAATCTAACCGTTTTTCAAATGTACCAAACTTTGTGTAATAAATTACAAATGTAGCTCCATAAATGCCTATTAATTTTCAGTTTATTTTTGTCTTTGTCGAACGATTTGTAACTACTTTCTTACAGCAGCGGTTGCATTTTCATTTGATATTTTGATAATTAATATAGCGAGGTCAAAATCGTCCAATGAACATTGAATTGTAGAAAATCGATAAACTCATTTTTTTTCAAATGGAAGCCACCCATTTTTATGATCTCAAAATACTCTTATGCAAAAGTAAGGTAAGCTTTGTATAAGGGTATCTATAGTGGATACCAAATAAAACCCGATGCACGTCATCGATCTGGAGCTGTGCGCTGTTGCCAGAATTGATATGAGCTTTTTACACCGACTGTTAAGTTGTTTTGGTATTTTGGATACTTTATACCACTTCACAGTAACTTTTGTTCTGAAAAGAACAACTTTTAATTGGCAAGGCAACGATTCAAAGCTCAAATAGCGCAAAACTCACAAACTAAACAATAAAGAACTAATAGTACGACAAAAGGACAATGGCAACTGATGTCAACAAATGAGAAGTGGCAACCTCACATTTCTCTGCACGGCACTACCAACCGAATCGAGACGGGGAAATTTAAACTTCAAGTAGAAATGTCACATTGAATGTAGTCAACTGTTGGTAACCATGATTTTTATGAATGACATCACCTATGACGTGCATCGGATTTTATTTGGTATCCACTTTACTTCCCAAATTTGTAGTTTACATACGGAGCATGGTTACCCATGGCGCCGTGAATCATTAAAACGTTGTCATTATATATCGCTTTTTCATATGTGGTGCAAATGTTGCACATAAAACAAGAGAGAAAAGTATATAGGATGTTGCATTTAAAATACGTAAGTTGGAGAGCTATTCTGGAACATTCTTTTAAATGGAATGGGGGTTATGCGATATCTAATTTTATTAATAATAATAATAATAATTACTTCTAAATATGGCGGACTGACAGGTTGTCAAAGATGAGCGTTTTTGCACTTCTTCCATTGGAAGGATCTATTCGAATATATAATAAAATGTGAAACACTCTCTTTTAAAAAAATGTGTCATTTTTAAACTGAATATTCCATATTCTATTGCACATCCAGATAGACGCTTCCAAAAAAGAATGTTGATATACGACGACTTACTATAACATTTTGATGATTCGGTATTGAGTTATAGGCGATACAATGTTCAACTTCGACAGCCTGCCAGTTAGTTATTTTGAAAGATTTTGTATTCTAGGATTATAAAGTACTCACGAGAACCTTCAAAATATGGTACCACACTACTGCTCATTCTATTTAAAGGAAATGTTCCAAAATGGTGGGCAGTCATCATCTCGAAGTTTTCATCTGTTATTCTTTATGCATCAGTTTCATTGCCTCAAATTTCAAGTTGCTAGCTAGCTAGCAAAAAATATGTAGGGGAGTCAAGAAGCACTAGCAAAATCAGAAATGTTTGTTAATGCCTATTATTTGTTTAAAAGCATTGGCATGTTGATGTAAGCTACGATTGACGAGAGAAGGTCTGTGTTCCAAACCTTAAATGTAGCTTTAAGGGCTTGTCACCTGTTTTCGCCTCCAAAAGAGGCGAAGGAACTTATTTTGTAGGGTTCCTAGTATAAACAAAATCTCAGATACGGGGAGGACGTTCACATGACACATAAAAGTGCAACGTAACAAGCAGACGCATCACAGACAAGCCAAAACCTTTATATCAATAAAGCCAAATTGTAGATTATATGGAGACGTTGTTTACATAGTGGAACCCATTTAATTCCTTAAAACCTTGAGTACCGAATTTAATGACATTGAGATACAGCAGAAGCAAAACCTCATAAAATCTGTTTTCATAGTACCATTCCTTGATACGGCCATTTTTGCATGTCCAAGTAATAATTTGTTTTTAGTTCCGATATGTAAGAATTTCACTTCATGCCAAAAACGATTCCACTAAGTAACAACATCCACATTTTCCCTCCACCTTTTTAAATATATATATGAGAACGTCACCACACTAATTGCAAAATACAGAGTCCAGGAGAATGAAACACTATACACACGATACCCATAGAGATATGTATAGTGACTATCATTTAACGAATGGCAGGACCTGTTTGGTGTTCTATTTAAGGCAATTTTTGGTAGAATAATTTCAGAATACTGTCCTATCAAGAATAATTCATTAGATATTCTTTGATGCTTCATTTTGCCACCTTTCATGCATTCAAATTGTGATGTCAATTTCTTCGAAGGCCAGTATAATTCTTTAAGTCAAATAAAGACGTTACACATAGCTTTGAAGGCGATGAAAATATTGCCCCTACGTTTAAAAGACATTCGTAATATATACTGCTTGTATTTCAATTTGTACAGGGTGGTTCAAACATTCATGGTGGATAGAACGTGGGTTCAAAACTAACACGAAAAGTTGATATAAACATAGATCCTAAGATGCCGCCTTCCCGAGATACAGGATGTAAATGGGCACTTACAAAGGAATTTTGTAAATTCAACCCAGATGGGAGTAAAGTGGGAATTCACAATTTTTTATGTTTTTGTAGAGAATTTAGAATATTTCAAATTAATCCAGCGTTAAAGTAGGAGTATGTTTTACCTTCAATTTTATCTTTAAAGTAATTATTATTACCAAGAGTTTTAGAAATTATGTTATCAAGGGGAGGGTGTTGAATATTTCTACGAGAAACTTTATCACTTTTCAAGTTTGTAGGTAAATTTATCTCGAACACTATTTGACATATGCACATGAAATTAGGCAGAGAGGTAGTTTATGGTTAGCCGAGAACTAACTTCATGACAGGGCTGGATCAAGGGGGTTAAGATGATTAGTCCAAGATTTCGAAAACTATTATGAACATTAAATTTCGCACAAAACATATCAGCTAAGAACAGCTGTTAAAACCGGGCCGGGGTCTAATAATAACTATAACCCTATAAAATCAGAAACATACACGTTAATCACGAAATCTCGTAAAATATTTAACCTATGAACATGAGATTTTTTTTAATCTAAGGATATATTATGTTAAAGCGAAAAGATGCACATTAATTAAGAAATCTTGTAAACTATGCGACCTACCTACATGAATTTTGGCAACAAGGTAGCCTGTGAACAGGACATTTCAGCTAACAATAGATTTTGTGGCAGGGCCGGATTAAGGATTGAAGGGCACGTAATGTTTGTTTGAAGATGCTTGGAGATTTCTACTATCTAAAAATTGGCAAACTGATAAGTATGGATCGATTAACCGGAAATTTGGCAGAGATATAGCTTTTTCAATGAGAAAATTTATTAAATTTGAAATTCTAATTTCAAAAAATTGGTAATATTATTGATGTGTCAGCTGCAAGCATGCAAGATGACTGTCAATTTACTAATGCAATGCAATTATAGCAATTCTCAACAATGATATTAGAATAAATTTAACGCTTACGAAGTCACGGGTAACAGCTAGTTTGATCAATAATTACGTTTTGTCCTTATTCAGTCTCATCAGTGGCATTGGGACATTTGAGGACCTATGTTTATAGGAACTATTTTCGTTGTTTCTGGATGTACTTTCTAGTCTAGAAACAATAATACATTTTTCTGAGTCACTAGGTATTCAGCCATCGCCTGCCGTAGTCACTATAGATACATACCTCTATCAGGGTATAGCCAAGCAGCAAAATGAGAGAGTTTAAGGCACTGTGCACCATTGCTAATTTGATGTGTCTTTGTGTACGACGAGATCCGCGTACAAATACGTTTTTCGCGTAGCAGTTACGAACGTTGCATGAACGCCCGCAGGGACATGCCGTGGTGTTCCCTGGGAATCCGGTTGTGCCTTTTGAGCCTTGAAATATGCACATTTAGCATGATTTTGTGTACAACTTTGAGGATTTTCAGGGGGCAGGTACGATGATCAGCCCTCTGAGAAGAATTCCTGCTGGCGTCCATGATCCATCCTATCTATTTTTGTGCTCGACTATACGCATATAAAAGTGTGTTGGTCTCCGATATTAAGACGGCACATATCACTGACGACAACAGACGAAACAAAACGTAACCTTTTTGTTGTTGTTTTTTTGTTGTAGGAACATATCCATTTCGCTGTTCGGAGGACTAACAATGGGTGAACCTGGCGAGCAGACTGACTGTATTCCCAGATCACGACGCGAACATTCGGACATTGCCTAAAACCATCATATCTGTCAATAGTAATCCTCTACGGTAACTTATGTACCCTTTTGTACTAATATTAACAATATAGTCTAATCATATTCGAAAATACACAAGATTTGCGAAATAATTGTAAAGTCTAGTTTTATTGATGCAAATTGTTCAAGGGGGTATTCAAAACAAGAACGCATAAAATGGGTACACCAATTTTTGTGGGAAAACTTTTTATTCGACAACAAAGAATGAAAAAACGTGTTTTTTGGGATTCAATCGAATATGTTGTCAGGAACGAAAAAACTCTTCATATGGCCGAAAACCCAGGCAAACTGAAGGTTTTGGCACTTGGAAATGCGACGATGGTTTCTCGCAGATATTCGAAATTCTTCAAATTCGTAGGATTCATACTTCTTAATAACCACAACAAATTTGGAGTAGATTGGTCAATTGTTTATCCCACAACACCTGTTTTCCGGCCATCACAACTAGTTTATTGAGCGATATACAGGGTTAGTGCGGAGGGCATTTTATAACAAAATACACTAGTTTACCTTATCGATATGACTCGCAAACTATTCCGGAAGATAAATGTTATTTTTTACGTTTTTTCTTCAAAACAAATCCAAACATTTCGTATTTGTGAGTAATTCGCAACAAATGATGAGTAATGAGTAATTACTCACAAACACGAAATGTTTGAACCTGTTTAGAAGAAAAAAGCATAACCTTCGTTTTTCGCATAAAAATAACATTTATCTTTCGGAATGGTTTGTGATTCATATCGTCAAGGTAAACAGGTGTATTTTGCTATGAAATGCTCTTCAAACGGACCCTGTATACTGTTCAATAAACTAGTAGTGATGGCCGGAAAACAGGTGTTTTGGGATAAACAATTAGAAATTCTCAAAAAACTACTTGACCAATATACTCCAATTTTGTTGTTGTTATTTAGAAGTATGAATCCTAGGGATTTGAAGAATTTCAAGTAGTTGCGTGAAATTATCGTCGCATTACAAGTGCCAAAACCTGCATGTTGCCTCGTTTTCCGGCCATAACATTTTTGCTATAAGTCTGATCTTTTTTCGTGTGGTCTCATTTTGTAGGTCTCAAAAATACCTAAAAATCTTATATGAAAAGTTTGTTCGTTCCTGTCAACACTGTCGATTGAATCCCAAGAAACACGTTTTCTCAATCTTTGTTGTCAAATAAAAGGTTTTCCCACCAAAAATGGTGTGCCCATTTTATGCGTCCATGTTTTAAATACCCCCTTGAACAACCTGCACCAAAAGAAGCAGACTTTACAATTATTTCGGGGAAATTTGCTACTATAATTGGACTAATAAGTCTGGCAAATGATTGGTAATGAGAGGATAAAGTGAGTCAAGCAGGTTGAGTCAGTACTTCCTACACCATATGTCATCAATTAGATTGCGTTCGGTTTATTTAAAAAAAAAACGTGTTGTGACAGGAGCCAGCGGTGAGAAACCCTGGACAATCATCATCGGGCGGTCGCACTCGAAACGTGTTAATCTGAAGCGTGAGTTAAACCTGCCAATTTCAATGTAAGTATGACCATTATATCTAACAGGTGCCTAGTATTACCTGAATCAAAAACTTCTCAATAATAAAACGTCTTTCACTAATACCAAAGATGCAAACTTTACCCCCAAACACCAATTTTGAACCTCCCCTCAAAAAAGGAATGAGCAGTACAAATGTAAATAACACTAAAATTTTGAGAGTCAACCTCATCTCCCTTCAACCTCCCTGCCTCAATTTTTTATTCTTTGAAAATAATTCCAAAAATGAGCTGAAGTCTCTGAAACGCCAAAAAACGATCCTTGAGCAATTTTGTTTTCTCTAGTAGTTCTGCCGCCACTCGAACGTTTTTCAAAATCTACGAAATTGTTTGCTTTTTTGTCAAAATTTCTACAATATCGAACAGTATTTCTCGCGTTATAGAAAAATCAAGATTATCGAGAAGGTATAGGTTTTTGAACATCACTAAATTAAACTTGCTAATAGTTGTTATTTATTCCTGGCTTTTATGAACCGACCTTAATATCCAATAAGCTTAATCAATTTTGCGATTCTTATTATCACTAATAGTACGAGTTACGATGTAGTCTATCTAAATGCAGAATTGACAAAAACCAAGTAAAATTTCTAATACCGATATTACACGCAACAAGATATTTCTTAGGTTAGCACAAATCAGAGTCTAAAATCTGAGAATATGTATATGCATTCAGGGAATTGGTTGTAACCGCTACAATTTCATTTCGGTATTCTTATTTTAATCTATTTAACAAGGTTGTTTCAATGTGGACTAATGTGTTGATGATCACTTAGCTGCCTCTAAATCGCTGTAATATGAATATTCCTAGTTATATCCTTATGGAATGCACGTGGTTAAGAGGCGACCATGATTTCCTGAAAAGTAATTATGTATAATGAACTAAACAATGTTTTCGCTAAACCGTTATTTGGCTTTAAGTGTATCCCTCAATATTACAGTATTTGAATACGTATAATTATCTCGATATTCTGGAAACACATACACGTTCTAATATCTTGTTATGTATGGTCAAAAAAATAAGTATAAGGTGCTAATAAAGGAATGAAGACTCATTTGGTTAAAGAATCTTTAACGAAAAAGTTGAAGCTTACGGCGAGCTCGAATTTCACTATCGGCTTGCCTAGATGTGCTCATAAGACCTAGGATATGGTCGAAAAGTGCATGACCACATCAGAGCCTTGTGAACATAATATACAAAGAATCTCAGGAAAAATGGAGAAATACTAAGTCATGCCTTCATCAAACGAAAAAGATGCCGCTGTATGTATAAATTTAACCTGCTGCAGATATAAATTTCTTCATTTGATAGGAATAATAATTACCCGGTATTCCGTCACAACAAGTGAACAAAACTCGGTACGTTGGAGTCATTTCGAATGCCGATTCCGAATACGGCAAGCATAAAATCATCAGATTAATAATATGATTCACCCAACTAACAAGTTTTGGTCGAGAATGCAAATACGAAAGGATTTTTGAAAATAAATACAGTAATATGCCTTTAAATTTAGTTTCGAATATACCATTCGAAAAATGCTGAAGTGTCGCGGATCACAATTCGGAATATGAAAATAAGACTTTTAAGGCCTCCGTCAATCTCAGCGAATAACTGACCAGGTACGTGATTTACGCACCCGTTTTATCCAAGAAAGGGATTTAAGTCGAAATTGTAGATGGTCAAGATTTTTACGAATACCTTTTCTCTTTAATAGCATCTATAACAATAAGGAACACCATGTACGAATTCGTCTTCTTACTACGCTTTCGCGTAATGAAGTTTGGCGATCCCAGTGGCTATTTGGGTCTCGCAAACATCTGCACCGAATATGTCCAAAACTGTGAAGCCGTACCAACCTCGAAGAGCTAGAAATTCTACCGTCTTCTCGTAGTAACGCCGTCGTGACTGGAGCTCTGAGCAACAATGAGACACCCTCCAAACTTCGAGGCTTACGCCATCTATCAAGCTTCGATGATGAAGGTTCGAGTTATGCGTTGAATGCTTCTAGATTCGTGACTAGAGAGAGTTAACGGATGAGTCAACAACGCGGACCAGCGTAGTTCAGTCGACATAACCATACATTACATTAGTTGTGAGTAATGAATTAGACTTTTAAATAGTAAAATCAGTATTTTAATTACACGAACAATTTTTTTCTTGGACCACGAGTGTTGGGCATTATTCGTGGTAACCTAGTCGAAACTTTGTCTATTGTAACTCCTAGATAGACTAGTGAGTTAGAAGGGACGATCTGTGTGCCGCCCAACATGGGATCACCTGGTTCCTATTTTTTCTGGATGCTTTAGCAATTCTCTCATCTATCTGTCAGTTCTCCTCAGTGCTAAGTTCACTCTCAACATCAGCAGCTCAGCGTCTCTGGCCATGGCTATAATGGCAAAGTCATCAGCAAAACCTAACTGGTCTATGCCCGGGGGCATCCTCTGCCTTAACGGCTGTATCGTCCGTCGTTTCTACATTTTTAGGACGCCTTTATAGCCTTCTTGATTTTTGTACTCTTTTCACACCTTCAGAAAGGCTGAGATATTTCTAGATTTCTACTGTTCCGAGTCAGAGTCAGCGCTCTCTTATTGTTAAGTTGTGTTTTCTTCTTCAATTGTAGTAAATTTTAGGCTGATAAAGCAGATGATATAAATCAAAAGCATGGCAGGTATTTTTGACATAACCTCAAAATAGAGCGCTGACATGGGACAGTAGAAAACTACGAAAATCAAGGAGGCCATATAGGTGTCCTACAATTGTAGGAACGACTGACGATACGGCCCTAAGACTCGATCGTAGAGAATATTCAAAAGTAGTGGGCCAAGAGGTGAGCCTTGCCTTATCTACCACTATTTGTCTATCTTGGAAGTAGCTGCTAATTACACTTGTATGTTGAGTAGTTTTAGTAGTAGTAGTAGTAGAAGTGGTGGTGAGGAGGCGAAACCTGGCAATTATTCCACCTTTGACCCTTTTTGCCAACCCCATAGTACCAACACTGCGCTATTCCACGAGCCGTCTACTGTTAACTGATATAACAAACCAGCTCCAGCGATGATATTGCACCCACGTGCGTAACATAGACAACACACCACCCAACAGCCTTAGCAAGGAATTAACTTCCGAGGAAGAGATTTGAAGCGTGAGCCCCGGGTCAGCGCCACCGAACTACCGAGACTCTCTAGTTGGGGGCAACGCAATGGATAATTTTTGTCCCCGCTCTTCAATTGTCACAAGAACATCCGCTTTTAGAAGAGCACCGATGCCTCCACCCCGCCCCTGCTCTTCAATCTTCTGTCACAGATACCCCCACCTCCCACGAAGGATATCTTCTTGAACAATTTCGGAGGGCGCTAGAAAATAATTTATTCTCAAGGAAGACGAAATAAACTAGAAAAGCTTTGACCTAAATACTGAGTTTTTCTTTTTTCCGGTAATTACATTTGTCTTTTCATTATATTCAATACACATACACATACAAGCATCGCCCATCAGCGAACATGTCAGAGTCTATAGATTTTACAAATTCACAAAACGATGGACAAGTTTGTTATGTTTCCAAAATATCGAGAAATTTGCCATGTTCATACAGTAAATATATAACCACAGGACCGCGCTACTCCGTGCGCTAACACCGACCCGTTCCAAGAGATGACACAGTACTAGCCCATTTAAACTATGCACTAAGCCAAACCTTTAACTCAACCTCATACCTTGATCACTCGTGCTGTTCTAGGCCCTTGTATAGCGCAAATGGCACTGTGTAAATAAGCCAGTATTGCGTCATCTTTTAGCGCAGAGTAGAAAACATAGCCACTGAAATCCCAAACAGCTAGTTCTAATTGACATTTGACAGTTGAGTAAGCAAAACAAAGCCTCTGCATGCGGTGACTCAGTGATTACCTTGTTGGCAAGACTGGCTGAAGCTACGCTGCTCATGGCGCTACCCGGTTCTACCTTAACAGAGGTCTCTTGAGAAGCCCGCCTCTGAAACCTTTGTAAACCACTTACTACAGGCTTGGACACATTCTGCTCGATCTGCTGAAAAAGATACGCAGCCCAGGGCCGGATCCCCGAATCAAGTTATGAATCAGTACAGATGCTACGAACTGGCATGCATGAACTACGTATTTGATACCGGTATGCTAACCATCAGCGACTTGTTCAGTTTATCTATCAGTTAGTCTACAAGCGGACTGATGCAATTTGAGGAAGTGAACACGTTGAGCTAATGTGAAGCGGTACAGTGATCTTATACTGATTGACAGTAGCCGTAGAATAGCTTTGACAGAGCGCAACATTTGAACCACAAGCTATCAACTCCGTTGGGCCAAAGGCGGCTGAGGGCAACCCTTGACTCGTTCATCCAAGGGTTTTGTTTGCTAATAACACTTTTATTGGCAAACCGCCTTTAAATTTAAAAATAGTCGTATAATAATTCCTATAATATGGGCATTAGAGGGGCAAATTACAAAGTGTACCGAATCACCATCAGACTTAAAATTCCACCACTCAGTGGAGTGATTCCAGGAACTTAACTCGCCAGTGCATCCCCACCCTTCAGTTACTACGGTACCGTGTGCCGCCACCGCAAGATTGAATAATATCTAGATATACCGGCTGCAACTTCGAACTGCCTCTGGTGTAAGCTCTTCAGTTCGACTAGGCCGCAATAAGATGGCCTTACACGCCGCTTGACCTTGGATAGGGCGATTCTGCTTAACAAGAACTTAATTTAGCCCCTTCGCTTAGAAACGAGGTCCTAAATGGGATCGCCCATGACACAACATAACCGACCGAATCTGTTCTTGATGCCCATTCGCTCTTTTACGCTGAATCTGTTAGTCGATCCATTTGAACTGACCAATCAGCGACAATGCTGCCCCCTCTGGCTTTCGAGCCACTAGAATCTATAGTCCAGTCGAACTAGGATATTGTGTGATAATAATGCCATTGCAGACTGACAAAGCTATCCCATGGCTACTGCTACTCAGCATAAGGGTGCTACAGCTCTTGACCCGTTAACGTTGGCTGAATGCGCTCTACCTACTAATTGGTAGTTCCTATCCATTCACAATGAGGCTCAGGCGCAACTAGTCTTCTTGTTATACTGAAACACTTTTAGATAGTCAATAATAGTTTTTATGTTTAAATTTCAATTAGACCTCTTGTAGACTAGCTTCCAACAAAAAAAGGACTGCTAACAAAAAATTCTATTTGTGTCTGCTGCACCCCAATTATGCTCAAGCATTCCATAAAAAATAAACCAAGATATATCATAGCCAAAAAAAAATACATTGTTGACTATGGCCATCAGCTATTAGATGTAAAGTCCGCCAAGAACGTTTCGATAGGGAAATGTGTTATTTTTGGTTTTGCTTTCATTTCAAAGAATCTAATATCATCTCAATACGATTTATGGCTTAGCTCAATTGCTGTATATCGCTTGCTATTGACTGAACCTGCTGATAACTGGCACAGCTCCACATACCCTGTTTGATGTACGTAACTCCAGTCAATCAATCCCAATGTTTTTAAAATTTGCAAACCCGTCCATTCGGATAACACCTAGCATAATGGCTAAACCATACTTCACGCTGCGCCAGTTTGTGCAACTGAACGTATTCATTGTTGACTTCGAATACCTATAGTTTTTGTGTCGGTGCCGTGATAGCTGACTACAACCTCCAATATCTTATCTCCTGTAAGACTAATACATTTTCCATGAATATTTTTGCACTTTTCCTCGTTTTTAGAAGTGAAGGCAACTGTAGGTACTGTCCTGTTATCATTATTTTATTCTATGGCCTAACCATGTCTTTGAATTTGTCCATCAAATGAAACCATAGTTGATAAATTAGTGACTTTACTGAATTTGGACTGCCTCCAAAGTCTTTTCCAATATACAAAACCAAAGAAGAGGCGAAACGTTTTTTGAAGTTACAGAGAATACAATCAATTTCAGTTAATTGGCAGGCATACTTCAGCAATCGATATCTGTTAGCCATTAGTATACATGTGCATTTGTCAATAATATATCAATATGAATAACTGAAATATTGATAAGGAATAGAATAGAACACTCACGGCTGCCAAGTGTTGGTTTGCCACTGTAGGCCGTGGTCCGTTGCCACTGTTGTGAAGAATAGCGGCACTACTGTGCCCATTCATTTGAAGAGAATTCATTGCTGGATTGGCAGCTGTTCGTACCGATGTGGACAGTAAGTGCATGGGCATAGGCATAGGCATTACAGGTAAGGTGGGGCACAACATTGGTGAGGAGGGGTATAAGGTTGAAGCGGCTGATACTCCGTGGTTGTAAAACAGTCCTGGCATGTACTGAACTGAAAAAGAATGTTTGAATAAGGTAATGTATAGTGAGACGCATTCATTGATGGAAGTTATTTGTGAATAATTACTTCTATGATCGTATGATATCCACTGATGTAGATAGTGTTTCCTCTTAGTTTGATAGGGGCAACGCGGGTATTCCACATAGATCCTTTTTGAGTCCAGTGCTCGAGCAGTGCTGCTCTCGTTCCAGAAAAATGAACTGTGGATAAGTTGGAGGAAAGGAAACTATACTGCACTGTACCAAACAGGATAAAGTCGAGCAAGCGTCAGTTTCTACTAAATAGTCGACATTAGCCAACATTGTTCTACTCGTATTATTATGCTATTTGTTGAAAATAGCAAGAACCCGATTTCTCACGATCACATCTCGTTCATTGCTAAAGTCAGTACAAAAGAACATGGGTATCTATTTGAAAAACCGAAAATACTTTTCACCCTATAGTGGGCCTAGACCGAGGCTGTTATTCTTATATCCGGGAATCTGCTGCATCAACTACACACTGTTCATTCTTGGCGCGGTTGAGTAGTGGAGGTCGATTCACGTAATCTATAACGCTTCCTTGAGAATTCAAACCCACTTCACTTTTCTACCGATGATACGGGTACTTTTCTAAAGCGCTAAAAAAAGGGGAACGCTCCAGGAAGCGTGATCCTTCCTGGTGTTACTGAGTTTTTCTTCCTTTA
Organism: Acanthoscelides obtectus; assembly: GCA_963669975.1. Taxonomy (NCBI): domain Eukaryota; kingdom Metazoa; phylum Arthropoda; class Insecta; order Coleoptera; family Chrysomelidae; genus Acanthoscelides; species Acanthoscelides obtectus. The sequence goes on along the minus strand of CAVLJG010000007.1, from coordinate 70,395,928 downwards.
CTGATCTTAATCAGTACAAAAGTCTTATTAAGCTTTTCTTAACTCCTCATGGTAGTCACGATAGAAACATTTAGGTTTTGGCTTTTTGACTATATAAATTGTTTCCAGCTGTAATAGTTCTCAAACAAGGTGCTTTATACGAAACTATGATTATGATTATGAATTATTGTGGCTATGGTAAAATTTTATAAAAATAGTCTGGACGAAAAATGTGAATCAGCCAATCAGGTTCACTTATATTTGGGAAGTGATGGGCTCATTACGAGACACTCATTAATTTCATCCAATCTATAAGATATTCAAACAAAATAAAGATTACTTTTAATAAAGTCGTATACCTTGCCACTGACAACTATGCTAGTAGTTGCTAAGATACACACGGCATCTAAGAAATATTTCTGTATCGACATACCTTGGTATCTAGAGCCAGAATTTATGATAGCAGCTGGATCACCATACTGGGTGGTACCTGCAACCGTCCTTTGAGTCGTCGGAACAGCTGGTAGATAGTAAACCGGGAACATGCCAGGTGTGGCAGCGGTACTTAAACCTCCAGAAGCTGTTGGGCCCACTGGTGTGGTGTTTACGCTCGCATAGGTGTTCTGCAGCGAAGATGCTGCTACTGAGAATGGCGGCCATAGGTTCACTTCGCCCAACTGCAAAAAATTTATATTTTAAGGGTATGTTTTATGATACTGTACGGTTTTGGTGTGCAAAATTTCACTTTAGCCTTCTGTTATTGAACAAGGAAACTAAAGTCCATATACCAAGGTATTTCTTGGTCGTTGAATGTGAATATGACCATAAAAACGGTTTAAGTGTGATAGAGAAAACTTTTGAACAGAAAATAGAACCACTGTGCCTTTTTGTCGATCCCAGGAACCAATTGACATCAGATTCGGAATATTCACACCGGATTTACCCCGGAAAGAAGTTGGTTTCAGGATCATAGGTGCGCAAGGATGTTTTGACATTGTCTCTTGGGATTTATTGAAAAATGCGCATTTTAATTTTGGTCCCCTGTTACCACAAATCAACACAATTTCTTTTGCTAAGGTGTATTGAGAATCTAAATGTCATTAAAGAGCGCTTAATTGCTGCGGAACTCAATGTATGATAAAAGAAGTTGGTGCTAACACCAAACTGATATTAGATTCGAAATTTGCGCACCCAATCTACTCAGTAACCAAGCGTGTGCCAAGATCAGTTAATATTTGTACATACGCAACAATGTTTGGGATTTTTATCTTAGGAGGTTTCGAAGTATTAAGGTATTGCTATGCAAAATTTCTGTTTCCAATTTCCGTTACTGGAAGTGAATAAAACTCCGCATTATAAGGTATTCTTGGATGCTAGATTCGAATATGATTACTTGTCATGAAGTCGCGTGAAATAGGCCTCCTGAGACGTCTGATCGGTCCTATTGCCAATCAAATCTATGCATCCGATTTACGCAGGAAACAAACATACCTACTAAATTTTCATTACCATCACTTTTTCTACAAATACTCAGAACTCCGTATACGAAATTATTTGCGGGCCATGAATTGGAGAATCACAAAGCTCTAGACACGATATTCGATTGGGAGAGGGAAATAGCTTAACCGTGAATAGTAGCCACTGAGGAGATAATAGATAGCTTATAGTCCATGAGTCTTTGACCTCTTATGACCGAGATTCTGGCGGTTCTGTAAGATTTCTTATAGTATACGGTTTTGCCGCACAAAATTCCCGTTTTTCGTCGCATGTTACTAGGAGTTATTGAGGCTCCGTATATTAAATTATTTTGAAGAGATGATTTCGAATTTGACTACTAAAAAATGCTGAAGTACAGTAGGGTCGAATTTAAGGCAGAAAATGGACTCATTAGGTCAGCATTTTAGTTCTGTAACCAAATTGATATCAGCAAACCATATCCATAGATATGCAATGATTTATGGGATTTTTCTTGCTTTTTGTTCCATGTTACCACCAGAAAATATTCCACCCTCGGCGCCTAGTGGGTTCCGTCACCAAAGTAACTTAAAATAGGGAATTTCTGAATCTGCTTTAATCAGGAAATGAGTTAATGCCCCCAACATAGATATGGCAGGATTTTTGCAAACTTGATTCCTAACAAAGGTGACAACGTGGGGTTTATTAAATCATTTTGGGACAAATATGAATGTCAATAATGCATTAAGCAATGGGGTGGAATATTATGCAGAATATAGGTAAATTAGCACGTCCTACAGGCTTTAGCCCAACATTGACCTCGGATTTGGAGTCACCCAAATTGCTTAGGAAACAACTTTACGTCCAAATCAGAGATGCTCAAGGATTTTTGACAATGTTTTGGAGATATAATTCATGGTAACAATATGATAGTTTTGTTAAGCTTACCCCAGCTTGGTAAGACATTTCCCCATTGCAAACTATTGGTGTGTGCACCTGACGCTGGTTCTTGTAGATGTTCACTTGTTGCTTAGCCAGCTGTTGTGCATTACCGTGATTGGTGCTCGCCTGTCCCACTTCCTCTTTTTGATTAGCCACCCCTGATTTGTAGCGATGTTTGGAGATTTTGTGCTGGTTGTCACTAGCGCCTTCCGGGGAATAGGAACAACATCTGGAAAAACAATAATATTTTGTCTTGTACAAAATTATACGAAAAAACTGGGTTGGGATAGTGCTAGATTTCCTTCTTGACATTAAAGTGAAAAAACTGCGGCGAAAAACTGATTTGTGATTTACGTACCTTTTGACACCGTGAGCTGGAAGTAATGGTACTGGAGATGCATGGTCCATCCTGTGATTGATGTTAGCTCGCTCTAATGCGTGGAACTTCTCAGTCTTCTGATTGTAATGGTAAATTTGGTTATGATGGTGGTTATTTGAATGGGACTTTTTGTTTTCTTTGGTACTGAATCGCTGTTCTCGATGTTTCTTCAACATTATTTTCTCCATGTCCTCATTGTGTCTGAAATAGAGCAAAGATGTAATTTTAATTCAATCCTACAATTATTATAGTCACACATACATAAATAATCGAGTTATAGGCTTTATGAATAAGATTAAAAAATAAGAAAATGGCATATCTCGTCGATTTGATGTTAGTTTATGGTGAGCATCTGCAAGATGTTGCTAGCACTTCGCGAGCATATTTATTCCTAGATAGCCTCAAAAGTCAGAAACTGAGGGATAAGTTATACAGTTAATGTTCGGCAACAACTTAGAGAGCGGAAATTTCTCAACGGAGTTGCTTTTAAAAGGGAAAGTCTTTTAAAAAACTAGGTTGGTACGGGAAGCTCACCAAGCCCCATCGGTTCTCATATGAGACTTACCTGGAGAGAAGAGACTCGGTGAGGTGTAGTGGCTTGAAGCTCTCTTTAGATACGATGTTGTGGCTCTTTGCTGTCTCCATATTTGGATTGCTGGCAGAACTCATGTTCTCTGCACTGCCACTCCCGCTGCCACTCATATGACCGCTGTTTTGTATAGGCGACAGGCACTTGTCATTCCTGGATAACAAATGTTTTATTCTAAGTTATATTTTCTATTGACATTTCAGGGCAGTGCAGTTTTGCCATTGATTTTATAACTATATAACGTATATGAATACTCTGCAGAGAAGGTAAATATTGTTCTTATAAGCTTAGCTGCACAAACATACAAAAAGGAGTAGTGGAAATTTGCAGTATGTGGTTCATTATGATCTCTACCCAATGAGCGCAATGTTTGATAGTGAGCAGTTTTCGAAACATATGACGATATGAATTTCAATTTAAAATGTATTTGTACATTAAAACACATCTTTACACTATATAATCTATGTTCATGTACAATATGCAACTACTCATCTGTTATTTTCTACATATACTACGCGTAAATCACGCAAAACCAGGTTCCGTATCACCCTAGAAGCCCTCTATACGTTTGAACACATATAACATAACTAAATGCTTGTACCTGTCAAAGTTATGATTTCTATGCTTGTTTATGCCTTTCTTTATGTCAAACTGCATGCCAGATGCTTGACAAGTCGAGACAACACGGCGAAACGTATATTCGGTCTACTATGGCTGACACAACGCTAGATATCAAAATTCCTTATCTTTGACCGTCGATAGCTTAAGTGCGGTCCTTTACCGAACTTTGAGTCCCATGGACTTTTAATCAGAAGATCGTCCAGCATATTGCAAATTCAGCCGATTCCCCTGTATCCGTTTTCCCGTACGTCTCGTGTCGTATTCTTTGAGTCCAATTAAAAAAAAAGCCGTCACTGGTGAGAATCGAATTCACGACCCCACATCTTAGGAAAAATGCTTTGATCGTCCAAGTTCGGTGGCTATTGCCAATTGTTGATTTCTCAAGAACTTGTTTAAATAATGAAAACATCCTGGTGTGGCAGTTGCGAATCTACGTTGTTCCAATGTCATTCACATAAGTGTTTTTTGAATTCCCAACTAAATTTAGGACATTTGATCTGCTCCTACTTACTGGTTGTTCCCTGGATTATTCTGCGCCGAATTCTGACACGCTTGCTGGTAGTGGGTGAAAGCCGAAGGCTTGGCATCCGACTCTCCACCAGAATCAGTCTGTATCAAAGCTGCACCAGCTCCACTGCTTCCAGCACTCTCATCGGACACGGTGGTCTTGGGTTTGCTCTCGAAGAAGCGTTGTAAGTTCTCATTGTAGTTCAGCTGGTTGTAGCTAGGGGGCGTCTCGCTGCTCGACTTGCTGTCATAGTATTCGTGGTGGGGGGAGATCTCGCCCAGCATCACTGAGTCACGTTCCTGCAAGAGGTGATGTCCATCATGGAAGGACTGCTGTTGGTTGTGTGGCGATGTGGTAGTGGTTTTGGTACAAGACTGTTTGTGGCGATAGTGATTGTGGTAGTCATTGTGATAAGGTGGAAGATCATCTTGAAGGTGCTGAATTGATTGTTGTAGGTTCTGGTGGTCAGAACATTGTGATGGTGGCAAAACCAATGCCGGTGCTGGCTAGAGATAGCAAAAATACATCGATACATTTATAGGTTGTCCACATAACAATATAATATCATCATCGTGACAGAAAGAGTAGCAGAACCTTGGTAAAATATTAGCTTGCCATCCCTGGTTGCCGTGGAAATAAAAAAAAATTATAAATCACAGGTAGGTCAGTGCAATGTTGAGGTACGGAGTTTGAAACAAAGTGTTTGGTCTCCTGAAATACTTCCTTAACAAAAATTTTGTGTCTATGATTTTACTAAGAATACTCGGCCTCGTAAAAACAAGCTATATTGTCATGTCCAAATGTTGGTGCTTACCGATGTGGTTAGGTCGATACGTGGTGGTAACTCTAGCTGATGAATATTGACTTCATCCATCAGAGTTTCCATGAAATTGGCCAGATCTTTGCAACGTTTCGAAACCTCGTGCTTAGCAGCTTCGGTTGGTCTTGGCAGTTCCTGTTTTATGAAAATTTTATATATTATAGACAATGTACAAATTATTGTTTGTGGTGATATTACTGTCACATAGCATGATGGACATAATATCTTACCTTGTTCAGTAAAAGTAAAATTTCGCCTTGAATAAGCTTGCTTTCTTTCACAACTTCCTCAGACACGTTTTCGATATATTTGAGAGAGCACGTTTCGAAGATATCTGGATTGGGTGGACCCTGCAAAATTAAACATTTATAAACGCGTAACAAACACGTATCGGGAACATAATAATCACTAGTATAATTTAAACATTACCATATTCTTCATATAGAAACAAATATTATTACCTCTAGGACTCGATGCAGTCCAGTCACAAACTCCAGTTTTCTAGACCAAGGGTTCACGAAGCTTGACCATTCGGTTTCTACCATGGCGTATCCGCCATTTTGTACCGCGAATCGGTATGGTTTACTTCTAAGCACTGATCCAGCTATATGACACGTCTGCATCACTATAATAGAAATTTTAATATAAAGAATAGATAGAGAATAAGAAGAAGAGAAAAGTCATGACATAAATGAGCATAGAGCTGCCACAATAGTGTTAAAATAGCATAAAATTTAAAGAAGACGAAATGATACACGAATTGCTTGAAAAAAGTGTGGTAGATTATTCACACATAATGTGCTCACCAGACTCGTAGATTTCCTTAAGGAATGGCATATCTTCGGGATGGTAGAAATCAAAGACTGACTTGCCCAGCATGTCCTGGGGTAGAAATCCGAAATTGGTTACCACATCAGGATCCACGTGACTAAAGGTGCAGGACGCAGTATGACGCATCCCGAACTTCATAGACTTTTTTCTCTCTCCTGGAACTGATAAGAAAGTGTTCAGTGAATTTATGAAGGACAGGTCACAGCCATATTTTGCTTTCTTCGTCACAGTAGGTTTTTCAAATTTAAATTTACAGCGATAACGCTACATGTATGACAGCAAATAATGTTTGGAAGCAATTGATCAAGGACAGTGCCTTGTGGCACTGTAACTTTCATAATGAGGATTTAGAAAAACTATGGAAAATACAAATAACAATAATGAAATAAACCTAGTATCTTCTAACCTTTATAACACGTGTATACTGGGATAGCGATGACGACCAGAAACATTCCCCTATTGATATCCAAGCAATTGCTCTCAGGGGCTGGCTCAGCAACATGTTTAAATTTGACATTTAGTTGGAATGCTTGATATGACACACCTTTGTCCATCACTCCAAACCCATTTGACCTCAAACCGCGGTATTTTCTTAGACACACGTAGAGGCTATTCTTGTAATCTGAAAGTAAAGAATATTGAAAACTGTGAAAATATTGCTAAACAACGTCGAATTTCTTATTTTTTGATATGTCCCCAACCTTCATCCATTGAGTTGAGTCTCCAGATGCTAAATTAATAATTCTATTATCAATTTGAGGTTTATACTTCAATCAATTTTCCTTACCTTTGTATTTTCTTTGGGCGTCTACCAGAGGTAAAGCAATGCCTGTGGTGACCTGACTAGAGAACGTTTCGCGGTCCTTAGGATGAACAAAGTCGATGAAGGAACGGCCCAGCCACATATCCTTGGGGAACCCCAGAACAGAAGTCAAACTGGGCGTCGTGTAAAGCACCACACCGTCGTACATAGAGATCACGCAGCAGAATCCATTCTTAAACAATAAAAGGCACAAATATGATTTCAAATTGTTTAAAATTAACAAATATAAAGTATGCTCAATATACAGGGTGCCCAAAATAAGGACTACATACAAGAGGATCTCAATATCTGTGGGAGATACAGCTTAGGTTCATTTAGGGAAAAGTTGCGTCCTTTGGGGCGTATTTACATGCCGTTGAAACACTTTATGGACTACTGAGATATGTAAAAAAAAATAAAATTTGGCCAAATTATATTTATTTTTTTTCTGCCTTTATTTTAATAAATATCAAAAAACTAATTAAACTTTCCCATTGACACTTTTAGGCACTACATGATGATGTTTTGAAATTTCATAGCATCATATGGTCCGACGAGATTATGGTCACTAATAATGGTATCTCTAATAGCCGCAACACTCATTACTGGGCTCAAGAAAATCTCCGGACTAAAAAACTATCCAAACATCATACGTTTTGGGTTTAAATATGTGATGTAGAATTCTAGAGACCAAAATATTAGGACGATTAATTTACCACAACTCATTAACTGCCGAACGGTACCTTCAATTGTAGCGACATGATCTAGAAAACTGCCTGGATAATTTACCTTTGGCATAGGTTAATAGCTGTTGGTTTCAGCAAGACAATGCTCCTTCGCATAACTCTAGGCAAGTTCGAGAGTATCTTTCTCGGAAGCTGGATTGCTAATTCTAGTGAAGTGTACTGGCCAGCGCATTCCCCGGATAAAGCTCCTCTAGACTTTTTTGTTTGGGGCCTTATTAAAAACCAAATATCAGCATACTTTTGAAACTGAGCAGCAGTTACGACAATGTGTAATGGAAGCATTTAGTCTGATTACACCAGAAATGTTGCGTGATGTTCTGAATTCTACTGTTAGAAGGTAGATCATCATCACTTTATAAAAATTTACCCCATCATATCATTATGTATATACTAGTAAAATCACATAGTCTTACAACGGCTAATTGAAATAGAAAAATAAAAATCTCATTTTCTCTATAACTAATAAAACAAATGTAAGATGTGATATATATCCCCATGCATAGGAGCCTTGTCTTGAACACCCTTTATATAATACTATACAACTCCCAATACAACTTTAGGCTAATTTTCTTGAGATTCGGCGGAGTTCGAGCGGCTGCCACGTGTACTTGTGAGCTATTTCCAATAAGTCAGAATTGGACAAGTTGTGTTTTAAGCATCTTGTTCACAATAGTCTTGTTAATCCAGTCAAGTTAGTTAATTGTGTAAGTCTGAAAAAGTGAGATTAAAGTTTTGTTACCTCTGGTAGTGTCCTATTCATCATTTGCTCATTTCCCTCATTTTCAGAATTAGGTGGCGGTTGCGCAGTCCCAGTTTTTGAAGACTGTTTATCCTCCATCTCCTGGACATGTTGTGCGGCATTTTTGTTCCACTGGCCTGCATTGTCAGCTTGCGCCTCCTTCTCCACGATGTCAGTTGTAATCGGACTCTCCGCTACCGTACAAAAAATGGACATACCACGGAGGCTGTGTTATATCGAGATTCAGCTTTACAAACGCTAACTATCGGCCATACGGCTTCAAGCGCAATATTTTGTACATATAATTGTCAAGTTTAAGGACGTTGTTTTGATTTTTTACGAGTCAAGTAACAATAAATTCATTCAATAAAAACTATACACATCATCTCAAAGTATAATGAACTGGTGATTTGGGTAATTTTTAGGTAATTTACGCATTTATGGGTATTTTAGTATTTTACTTGTTAAGAAATCTTTTGTGTACTATAATTCAAACCACAACTTTCAAGGTCGAGATAAACGATCTCACTTTTAATTGCACAGACTTTAAAGATAAAAATTACTTTCTTCCGGTAAAAGCTGAACCGATCTAGATCAAAAAAATTAAAATTTCAAAGTGCCATACCTCAGCTAAATAAATATACATTTAGGCAAATTTAACGCATTTCAAAGGGCAAGGCTTGTACTATGAGAAGAGAACTATGGTTTATTTTAAAGAAATAATTTGCAGTGCTACATAATCTCAAATATAGGCAAAAATCCCTATTTCTGCACATTTAGGTTGATATATCTTGAAAACTAGAACCAGTTGAGATATTTGGGCTACGGATTCGGATTCAGTGTATCAAAAACTTTCGGGAAAGTATACTCTGATTGTTGGATAAAAATCTTGCCAGCATGTGTGATTGAAGGACGAACAAAATAGATTTTTTTTTTAGATGTTAAGTATTTCTATTACCTATGGTGGAAGTTGTATTGTTACCAGGCATAGTCAAGTCCTGTTGCAGCAAAACAAGAGCATCAAGTTGTTTGTCGTCGATTTGCTCAGCTTTTTCAGCAACTTCCTCAGCTACCACGGCGTCCTCGGGTGCTGTTGGAGGAACTACCATTTCCACAACTAAGGATAAATAGCACAAAATAAGTTGGTTGAACGATAACAATTTATGAGGTTCATTCCTAATTGGTACGCCATCGTATAGGACTTTTTAAGCTTTTTATTGTGTTCTACATATTTAAATAAATATGCAAGGTAAGCCAGCTTACAATCGGTTGATAGCTCGGTTATTTTTAAAGATATCTGAAATAGCTTTTTACAAAAATTGTAGGCAACTATACGCTCCCTACTTGAAAAATACAGCGCACCCTACAAGGTGATTCGTAGCTACAGTTCAACCCAAATATACGTCTTTTTGAATGGAGTAACCTATATTCTGAAAGGCGTCTTCAAAGCAAGAAGGCTGGTATAGGATATTATTTTGGTTTGGATTGTTGCTGCTGGATCTATGGGGTACTTTGTCCGAAAATCACTCAACTTTGTTAGCTTGTAATTTGGTATAGATAGAATTGCAAATGTTTTGCCAAATTAACTTAATATCCCACAGCGTTACAAGTTTTTCCAATTGTGTTTGTTTTTCTGTGTAGGATATTTATGAACGTAAAATGCACCCTTTCTGAAATAAATCAACTGGAACAGCATATATATGTTTACGATTTTGGATTAACCCTATTAACTTTGCTTTGGTATTAAATTTCTGAAGAGGTTAAACCAGTAAATTCTTCAGTTACTTGAGTTATCTATAAATTGAAATTTTAAATAAATAAAAACCACATGATTTGTTGAAAGAGAGCATTTTTAGTGACCGGCTACAAACCTTCATTAAAAATCCTCCCTTTCCACGAAATATGTATTTATTTTGAGCTGTAATTTCTGGAAATTAAGTTTAATCCTCCAATATGTTAAACCAAAATAAAGCGTACGGAAAAATTAGCTCAAAGTCGATAAATATACAGTGTTTCATTTGATTTTTCCAGAAGCAGTACAATTGGCCTTTAAAAACACCCGGTATGGGTGATGCAAGAAATTTAAAATACGTTTAAATGAAGAGAGTTTCTTATATATGAAACTCATTTTGACGAAGAGTTTGCTGCCCTTTCTGCTAAAATGACTGTTTTACAAGCTGTCAAATTTGAGTATCATTTATATGAGGAATGTATAGTAGCCTACAGCTTTTGTGGCCAACTATTTTAGATACCTTCCAAACTAACGGAGCTATAGACCCATTACGCACTAAAAACTCATCCTGTAGAAACGATGTTTAGAAGCAGACCGTAATTTCAGCTTATGATTTCAATCAAGCTCAATGTATGCGTAAGAAAACTGTAAGTTTCTCAATTTGTGCTAATTTAAAATAATGATATACCAAAGATAGGACATTGATGAGAAGTTTGATGTTAAAAATTATACACGTGCATCAGGTAACTCACCCATATTGGTATCGGTGGTTGGTTCTTTAGCAATTTGAGAAGACGGATCTTCCTCTGGAATGGTTACGATATTACTAGTTCCTGATGGTACTGTAGTCACAGCTACGTTAGAGTGACTCGAGCTCGCAGTGCTCTTCAGTTTCTTTTTAAGATCAGCCCTATCGTCTTTGGTCGTACGCTTGGTAATATCCAATCTAGAAAAGAACATGTCTTGTTTATAAGAATCGACATTACAGGAAGAAGTATTTTATTTTAGATTTTCATTGTACTACTTTTAAGAACTTGATATGTCGGATTTGTGTGGTTTAAAAATTGTCATTGATGTAAGTATCTCAAAAATCAGAACAACAGTGGAAACATCGCCTTCAGGTTCCAAACACCAAAATTAAGATAAAGCTTGTGAGCTCTTGACTCTTGTACAAAAATGTCCTCAATAAGGTTGACTCTGCACTTCCCACGGAACGCCGTCATAAAATATAATGTTCGGCACAGGTTAGCTTCTCTTAGGAAAAAATTAACCACGAACACGTCTAACGAAGGATTTAAATTGATCAAGTCATTTGAGAATGTTGTGACCTAAACATATCTTCTCTGACCTGCGATCACCCCCAAAGAGATTAGTAAATTAATTGGCCTTAGCAGCAAAGGTACATTCAGGTTACAGGCGAGTGGCGTATATTTTACCACAAATTGGCTGAAATTCTAATAACGCCGTTAGGAATAAATTTAATGTTGAAGTCTTTTCAATTGAGATTGTCCCCTATATCTCAATTGCTCTGAATTATAGTTCATACGGCGTTATGTCTGGAAATAAACGAAACATAATCTAACTGTTGAGATATTGGTCAACCTACTTGACGCCAGTTTTTAATCATCTCAAAAGATGGTGAATGTGCAATGGCCTAGAACTGATAAGCAAAGTATCAAGATATCTCTATATGTATATTGAGTTTCAAAGTGGAACAGCTCAATTTCTAAATGATTTCTAAATGTGGTGTTGGTAAATTCTTATCAATGAAGATGCTTTTAAGATTGGTGACGGTTGTGAAATTGAGCATAAAAACGTTAATCTAGAAACTTACGTTCCATCAGCGGTAGCAGAGGCCTGTTCAGCAGATTTCGGATCAACTGCATCCGTAGCTCCTGCTCCACAGTATCCGCTACTGCCACTCGAATTGCTCTCGCTATGCTTTGATTTTGAGCTAGCGCTATAGACCAACAAATAAAAGGTATAACTTAAATCTGCATTATAACCTTTAGTGGTGCACTAGTTAATATTGATTAAATTATTATTATTTAAGCATGTATCTACAAGTAAGATGTAACAATCTGGCTCCGCTCCACAAAAGGGAGTATGGAGTATGGTGGACCACTGTAACATTTAGTTTTGGTCCGCTGCTCAAAAGAATATTCTGATTCGATTTTTTGAATAATTTTATTTAAAAAAAACGAATTGCAGAATATACATTGAGTGCGCGTTTGATTAAAAATTAAAAAACAAAAGTTTGCATTAAGATTGCATTAAGAATACTCCTTAAACTGCTTTGGTAATCTATTAAAGGATTTGGATTTTTAAAAATGGCATACCTATTTCTTCAGAAGAACCCAAAAAGCATAAAAAAATTTTCAAAGTGGAAAACTCAGTTTTTTTAATTGTTTGAAAAAATTGTTCACACAATTTATCGCAAAATTTTGGACCTGTGGACATGAAGATTCGTTAAGAATAATCCTAAGAATTATTCAAAGCTGAAAAACCAAATTTAGAAATTGTTTAAAACAATTATTCACTCAATTTTTGACAAAGTTTTGGATCCAGAAACATGCAGATTCGATCCAATGAGATGTTGCAAAACAAATTGAATATGACTATTTTTCCGATCAGATGCTAAAATACTTCCTGGACTATGTAACATGGCATTGTTCGATCTAAATCAGCTTTCCGTTCAACTGGCCTATAATAATATATTTGAACCATCTGTCAAAAAAGGACAGGCGCCTTCAGGCAAACTTTATTTTTCTTTTTATGTATGCTACTGACCTTTTTCTTGAATTGGTGTTGCTGCAGCTATTAGAATAGCCAGAATCAGAGTTCCTCGTGATCGCTGTGCCGTTGACAGATTCCATGCTTTCTTGATGTGTCTCCACTTTGGCGCTTTGTCTTAACCAACGCGATCTGTAACAATATTCCCATGTATATACTTGGTTCACGGCACAATATGCATTCATATATTTGCAAGTCTACGATAGCGTTTCTGGTAGAGCGAAATGTATAGACAATTCAAAATATACAGCATTAACTTATCAATGCTCAGCACTATGGAGCACATGCAACTTTACAGTCCAAACTCTCTAAAACATACCAACGACAAAATATAAATGTACGACTATGTAAGTATGTATGTAAAGTTACATCCAGCCATCAGTATACTCTTTCAACCAAGAATCTGCTCGGATCAAAACTACTACAAAAAACCAAGTGTGTGTGTGAGTTGTGTGTTGTCTATATTACGCACGTGAGTGCCATAGGTTGCTGGAGCTGGCTTATTATATCTGTTACCCGTATATGGCTAGTGAAGCAGTGTCGGTACTAAGAGGTCGGCAAAAAGGGTCAAAGGTGGCATAGTTTTTTTGCATACCAAAGCAACCGCGCAGGCAGAAGCGTAAATGACAGGACACCGCAGCTGTTTGAAGGAGCTGAAAGAAATTTTGTTAATCCGATTTTTGAATTGTCAAAGGTTAGTAAAACTGGGAAAAGCCTCCTCATGTAGATTGTTCCACAATCTCGTTACCCTAGGTACAAAGAAGCGGTCGTATCGACCAGTTCTGGATGTACTAAGTTCGGCGTGGTTAGGAAGGGAGGCTGAAGTCAAGTGGGTATGTCCGGCAAGCACATCGCGCGGCGGCATTATGCAGGAGAATTCTGAGGAGCAAACCCCGTTGGCTGGATATCCTAGGTCCCGCCGATGCGAAAGGGTCCCGATACTGTCCGTTAAAGAAGGGTTATCGATCAATCAGATATTCCTTCATTACTGTTGTTTGGAGAAGATAATTTTTTGTATATTATACCTTCCAATATAGCAAATTAAGCCAGAAGATGACCAAAAGTGTGCACTAAGACTGCTTAATTTCGGCGACAAACATACAGGCTTGACTCCTTCTAGCCCATTCGACTTTGTTAATACACCAACGTTTTTGGGCCCTTACTATGAAGAGAGAAGGACTAGTCATTCCCAAAAACAAAGGAGCCCAACAGAAAAAAAATCGTTGTCGAGTCGTACCTTTCATCTTATTCAACTGCGGCAGCTGAAGAATCTACATCTGATTGCCATTTTGTAAATGCAAAAAATATAATTGAGTGTCAATTAATCATATTAAATGACAACTTCCCTGTTTTGTGAAGTAATTGTAATGTTTGTTTTCATCGATGCAAGTTGTTCACTGGTGAAATACGAAAATAACCATGTCTCAACAAGAGATGTAAGCGGATTTCAAACGTTTGAGAATGAAATATTTTTTAAAATTTATGTGATCACTTTATTTAAAATATCTTGCCTTATAACCATATAAGTCAAAACTAATATCTCCTGTAAAAACATATGTCTTAGGTATAAGTTATTTCAGTATTATGGGTAGATTAATAGCGAATGAATTCATACTTCCAAAATTGGTGAATGCACCACAACAACTAAAAGTAGTTATAGTCTTAGAAAATGGTGGATGCGCTTCGAGGGTCCTATGTAATAATTATGCTCTTAGAAAAATGGTGAATGTGTATATGATTTTTAGGTAACAGTCACTATCTTGGTTACATTAAAAAAAGAAACATAGTTTTACAAGTAAACAAAATAAAATAATATGTTTCAACGGAACAAAGAAGCGCAAAAAAACAAAATAATGTCTCAGAGGCCAATTTTCAAACGTAAATCAACTAAAATATCAAATTTGATTAACATACACATTGTATAGCAATTTCAAAAATTGTATAAGGTCTCCGTCAACTGTTGAAAAATAAAAACTTACGCAACATTTTAATTTTCATACAGGCACAACGTAGAATGTATGAGTGTATAGATAATTTGGAATAAATGAAAATAACAAAGTAATGTAACAACAAAACTAAATAATATAAAAGTATATATGCGTATAAAGTTGCGTTTTTGGCAAAAGGAGGTCACGGAATGAAAAACCTAGAACCTCTTAGGGTGAAATTCTCGAATGTCAGCTCGCAAAGTAAAGTAACAATGTTGGCTACAATCACGGTGTCTGACAGTTCTGTTAATTAACACTATAATAACATCGTGATATTTTTTGAAGAAGTGGAGGTTTTGTGTGAAAAAAACAAGCTGATATTACACGAAGACAAAGCTACTGCAATAAACTTTCGCATTTAGAAAGTTGTACCTTCTGATATCCCTTTACCATGAATTTGTATACAGCCACTTGTTTGTTGTAATAGTGTCATTGGTGTCAACGTATTTACGTATATACGTACGTGAATTATGTTAAAACGTAAACAAATTTGAGATGGAAAATAACTATGATACAAGACAAGCACCACTAAGTTGAAAGCACGTTGTGTAAGGACATGTGGCAATGTATAATGCTCTACATATAGATTTGAGAGGTATTGATAGCTACTGTACTTTTTGAAAATCGTATTTAATTAACCGATAATTGTTTTCTTACCTGTTCATAGTTAAAAATGGTTTGTTTTAAATATCAGCTTTTAACACAACTCTAACTTTGTTCATTATTTAATTTGCGCTCTACATATGCATTGATAAGATCACTACAACTTTAAATGTTAATTAAATATCCTGATTTTGATTAAATTGTCTTAGA
This sequence comes from Acanthoscelides obtectus, assembly GCA_963669975.1. NCBI lineage: Eukaryota > Metazoa > Arthropoda > Insecta > Coleoptera > Chrysomelidae > Acanthoscelides > Acanthoscelides obtectus. The sequence goes on along the minus strand of CAVLJG010000007.1, from coordinate 70,380,191 downwards.
GCATAAATATTATTATGTTTATCTTAGATTAACTCTTGAAGTTGTAATCATTCTGTCATCCTTGTTCCTCTTTTATCCCTTGCCATTTAAACCATGTATTTGACTTGATAAAATACTGCTACTGTTACTACTAGTAATAGTTAGAGGTGAAAGCAGATTTGGAGAAATATCTAGCTAGCAACCAATATTTTATTGCTTTTATATCGTGAGATTGTTAAAAACATTTTTTTATAAACTAGCCATCAACTTCCAATAAATAACCTTCTAAACAACTTACACGAAAGTTTGAAGGTCACACAGGCACTATAGGGTACGCGGTACGCGGGGGTCGGAAACGTAAGCGATTTTCGAAGAAGGGTGAAAAGGGAGGATAGAAGGAAAGAAGAGGCAGTGATGGTGGTCTCCGCAGAAGCCGAACGTGGAATGCAACGTGAGATGCTCCACGGGCACAAGGCATTCGAAACTCCAACTCACGGAGGTCCCCCCACTCTTGGAGGGTCTCAGTGTAGATATTAATAACGACCAACTGGGAGGCTGAAGTTTGGAAGTTGGAGAAGGGGGTGTTATGGAACAATTCGAATGTTTTCTTTTATTTGTGGAGGCTAGCCACTTATATCATTGACCTTTGCAGCAATCAAGTACACATTCAACATGTGGACATTGTCTTTACTTGCTCGCAGTATTTTAATCGTAGGGACTTTTCATGCTTAGATTTTTGGTGCTATTTACATCACGAAGTCGAAGTCACTCATGGAGTTACGGAAAGTTAAGCACGGTTATGAAAGCCTCCTTGCGTTGCGTTGGTGTAGATTAACTATTTACTTGTATATGTTTTGACCTTTGTGGTTAGCAGACAGATAGTTAACATGCAGTTGTTTTTACTTTGCATCTACGAGTAATGCAATTGCGAAAACGTACAGCTGTTAGATACTTCGTGATATTTAAAAGGTGACCAATACAGAGGTACCTTTTTAAATAATAGTTAAACAGAACTAATAAATTGTGTCGGTCATCTCTATTATCAAATAAAGAAAGCATTATCCATTCGGTTTTTAAATTACGATTTCAAATGCTAGTCGTCTTGTGGTTAATGTTTTTTGTTACACCGAAGCAGCCACGTAGGCGGTAGCCTAAATACCAGGGCACCGCGGCTGCAATGAGGAGCTTTGTTAATTCGATTTTTAACTGCCTGACGTTAGTAAACTGAAAAAAGCTTTCTCAGGCACATTGTTACTCAATGGCGATACTCTAGGGACGAAGGAGTAGTCGTGTCGGTCTGTTCTGAATGTTCGAAATTCAACATGATTAGGATGGGAGACCGAAATCAGACGGGTCTGTCTGGCAGGCACATTAATTTAGTTTACGGCCCGTCGATGCGAAAGGGTCCCGAGACTGTCCGTTAGAAAAGAGTTCTCGATCAGTCGGACAGCCCTCCTCTGGACAGCATCAAATATTAATAATGTAGTCGGGGCGGCAGCACGCCAAATGTGTGAGCAATACACGAGGCTAGGTCTTATCTGAGCCTAGTACAGAGTGAGCAAGTTATGTGGAGAAAAGTACCTCTCATCTCTGAACAAATAGCATAGGCTTTTCGCAGCAGCTGCGACTCTTCACGCGATGTGTTCGTGCTAGATCAAGTCCTCGGTGATCTCGACACGACCAGATTTTTGGTAGAACTTGGCCATCCATCAAAACCAGATAATCGGAGGGGGCTTCTTGTTAGTCGAGGTACAGTACTGTGTTTTGGAGGCATTAAAATATTGCGCCCTCAAGCAGTGCTAACCTCCAGGTCTCTCATCAGAGAGGAAGTCGCTGCTAGTCTTCTTTCCTCCAGCTCACCGGCAGAAGTCAGCTTGTCCCTTAGAATACCTGCATGTACACTGATGTCGTTAGTAAATCTGTGGATCGGATTGATCGTACAGGAAAGGAGGTCGTTTGTATGTTAGAGGAACAATGTCGGAGCCAAGACCGATCCCTCGGGAATACCCGCGTTGGCATTGAGGGCTGAAGGGGAGAAAGCTTATCTGGGAAACCATAGGACGGAAGCTTATACAAGAGGGCCGCATGACACAGATGACTGAACGCTTTCATGGTATCAAGAGCAACGACATGAGCCTCACAGTTGCGTGGCGTAAGCTAGGAGGGTCCCGTGGATCGCTGGTGCCGGAAACCATACTGCCTGTCGCTAATCAAACCGTGACGCTCAAGGTACTCAAGGTACTCCCGCCTGATGCACTTCTCCGTCACCTTACTTATCACAGAAAGCAGAGCTATGGGCCTGTAGTCGTAAGTGTCAATATTAGATCCTTTTTTGAAATGTGCTGGACATGAGCATGTATTCAGTTTTCTGAAAAAGTGCTGGATCTGTAAGCAGTCCGGACCAAAAGCTTTGTTACAATCATAATAACTTCCGGTTCCCAGATGCATATATGCTTAAAGGAAGATTGCTAGGGAACAATTCGAAAATTTTCTTGTGTTTGTGAAAGTTAGCTGCTTATATAGACATTTGTTGCAACAACACACGTACTAATGTGCGGGGTACGGTTTCTCCTCGGTGCATGAGTGCTTATTTTATTCATCAAAACTACTTTGTAATATTACGAAAACACATCTTTCGGAAATTTCGTTTGTTGACTTTTGCAAGTATCCGGTACAGACCTTAACTTGTTTTTCGTTTTTACTTTCCAGGTATTGCAAATTTGTTTGATATTTTTTGATGTTTCCATCTCTTATTTTCATTAGTCGGTGTGTTAGATGGCTTTGGCCGTTATACCAATTATCATGAAACATGAACAACAACACATCAGCCGTTGTACAGGGCGATTCGGAATAAGTAGCAATATTTCTAGGGTAGAATGAGTGAATTTATGGATCGTGAAATTAGAGGCATTCCGGCAACCATAAGAAGTCAGCGCATATGCCGCTTAAACGGGCCCTTATGCACCTCTACATTCCTTAGACCTCAACCCTCGCCTTTCTAGTGAAGTCCTTGAGTCCAAGCTCCTTAACGTCCTGGAGGTCCAAAGTAATGGACCCCAGTATAGGCTGCCTGTAGTAACTCAGAGCTTCACAGCGACACAGAACGTGCGCCGAGGACTATTCCTCTACCCCGCAGCGCTCACACAAGGGATCCTTAGTCACCCCCATCACGTGCAGGTGGCGCCTTAACGTGTTATGGCCAGACAACAGTCCCACCAGCAACCTTAGGTTGGCTTTGACCAAAGAAGCAGAAATGTCCGTCCTTAGCTCTTGGCCCTACAATGAGTTCCTGTGTCTGGCGGAGATGTCTGGAGATACTTTTCCATTTCTGAGAGTGTTGTCTCGCAATCAATCCAGTTCTCCATTTTCTTCCTAACTCTTTGCGCGGGTACCAGGACCAACGAGCTTGCTGGTTGACCCTGTCTTCATCTGAGCGTCCGCCGTCTCATTGCGCTTTATCCCAGTGTGCCCCGGTACCCACATTAGCGATACCGGATGCCTCGATGCGAGACAATTCAGAGCCTCCCTGCATTGCAATACAAGGCTGGAAGTAATCTTACAGACACTTAGTGCCGTAATTGCAGCCTGGCTGTTGGAGAAGGGTGGCGTTGATCGTACTGCGCTTGTAATGCTAATACAGGCCAAAGGCTGAATTTTATTTTTAGGGTAGAAAGTGTGTCCATTTATGCCCTATAAATATCGTCACGATTTCCTGAATGATCCCCTATATCAGAAAATTGGTATATAATGTGTTTTGAGCTCCCTCAGCTTTAAATGTAGACAAAGCTTCTTTGGAAAGGTCAGGATTAAAAAAATCGAATCTTAAGCTTTGTGTAAGATGTTAGCTAAATAAATGGTTGAACTTGGATGTTTTTGTTTTCAAGCTTCTGACCACTTTGATCGAACTTTAAAAAAATGCTTCGATATGGTTCAAACAAAACAAAAATACTTTGATCCTACTTTAAAGATGCTTCAATGCGCTTTTTCATCGATCAGTATATAAACATAAGGAACAATCGAAATGATATTTTATTATTTAAAACATTCTAATTAACCCTACCCCAATAATAAAGGAGCCCTGTCGTCACGTTTTTTGGAGACGGGTGTGATTCTGAGAAAATATCAACACGTTGCCTGGAATATTCCCCGGAAGCTATTTTTAGGCTACCAAGTTAGAGAACGTAGACACGGGGAGACAATAATGGTAGCATATCGCTGAATCAACTTGCATTTTTTTTGATATTTGCAACTGAACTGGCAACGCATGCCCATTATCCACCACACAGGGAGATAGATTATTCGTCACATCCTTCACATTCGTACATGCAAACGACTATTAAAAAGGAACCAATGACCATACAAGTGAGTCACTCTTAATGGTCTTTCCTGTTTAAATGATATGTATCTACAACCTACAGTTTGAATAAACATATAATATTTATGGTCTAGTGCTGTAAAGCATCTTTAGCGCCCGCCATCTTTATATTACTCATTAACTAGTACCCTGGCTGATATAGTACGGTCAATTTATTTATTTTTATTTACTAAATTGATCAATTATACTATTGCTGGAGCGGTCCTAGTAAACATCATAAACGCTCACTTTACGGCCAAAATGCACAAAAATTTACAAAGAAAGACAAGTAACAATCGTGGTCACGTCCACAATAAGGAAACAGGGGCAGTAATAAAGGAATTGGTAAGCAGAAGCGATTAGCATTTGTTTTCACTGTTCGGTGCCTGATGAAGCCAATAAGCAGAAACGTACGTCTTTCGGGTTACAAACCTTCTATTTCCGCACCCGTTCCTTTATTCAATATTTACGTGAAATATGAAGCCGACTTCTAAAAAATGCAAGGATATTGACGCCAATTTTTGTCAGTGACAAATAGACAACCCTGTGAGAAAATACATGAATGTGATTCCAATACGTATGATAAATCTGTCTCCATGCTGACGACACTGACTTGGTGGCCCACTTAAGTTCTGGGAATCTAGTTCACGACTGGCTGGAAAGTGTTGAAATGGGCGAATCGGTGACTGATCAAAATTAATCACTCGAAAACGCATGCTATCTATTGTACTAAAAACATAGCGGCGCCCCGTCTGAGGTTTCAGTGAATGGAGTTCTGGTACCATGGGAAAGTATTTCGGTCTCACTCTTAACAAGGAGATGACCTGGCATCAAATTGACGCACTTCCTTTTTTTGCTCTCCCTCCTTCCTTCCATCCTTTCTTTTTTCTTCCCCTCTTTCTCCCCGACTTTATCTGGTATCTGGGCAACCAGATCTGACAGACCTAGTGTCTTACAAGACTTTAATCAAGAGCGAAGGTCCTAATGACGGCTCTGACAATGACGAATAAAGGAAGAAGTCAGATAAAAATTGGTGTAAAATACACTAGAAGAATATGAATTTGGTTTCGCGTGATGTGTCACTATGAAGAACTGGCAAGGCTTCCAAGAACCCACAAATCCAAAAACGTAGTAGTACATGCAAACATCTGATAATGGATGGCACTTATGCTGTCGTATTTTGATAAACTTTATAACTCTAATGAACGATATTCTTGCTCTGCTTTCGTTCGTTGTACACGTTAAGCTGACACGGTTAGCCCTCTGATGGGCGGACAAGCAGATTTTAGGTCAGGCCAACTAGCCAAAAACAGAGCCTGTACTAGAATAAAACGGGTCTATTATTATTAGTGAATGAAAAGGTGTTATGTCGGGTTCATGCACGACTTAACGTAATCTAATTTAAGGAACAGCTGTTTCTACACCAGTGTCCTCCACATGTTACGCCGCCAAATGGTAACTATCTAGTGATTTCCAGTGGTGGTCAAACGTTTTGGTGATGTCACACTAATTTTTTGATATGATTCGGGTGGTTTCTAAACTCGTCTTACCCTTGGATAGCCCGATCTATGCTGTTTTATGCTCGTATTGACGTAATTATAACAATCCTGTGGCGTCTCGTGTTCCACCACGATTTACGGAACAAGCCAGGCGGTGAATCATTCTGTTGTTTTTGTTTGAGATGTTGGTGAATTTGCGGTAGAGATTTGTTTTGGTGTTCGTTTTTGTGTGTGTTTTTCTGTGTTGAACTTGTTTTTTGTGCGATTAATTGAGGATGGCCATGCCTAGAGCATAAAAACGAATAGCCGCGCTGGCATTAACACCTGACATTAGTGAAGAGGTACTTGCCAGAAGGCACCTGAAGGCAATCGGACATCGCCAGAAAGCGCCTAATGATATCGTTGCAGTAAGTATCCAAATTAGTACACTTTTGCATAAACGTCTAAATATATTGAGGTTATGATCATTTTCTTAATTCAAGGTCACTTCTCAAAATGAAGTTCAATATATTCAACTTTATCTTGAGAACAAACCAATCGAGATCAGTAGCGTTGGTCAGCTGATCGCTACAGCTGAAATTAGAAGATGGGTACGAGCCATCGATACTGTACCAACGTCGATAGTCGATATTTATATTGTGATATTCAATCGCTTTTATATCGCTCTATGGCTGATGGTTCGGTGATAGTTGTACTTGTAAGAAAATAATGTTAAAAATTCTAATAAATAAAGTCAGTGGTCATGTTTACTTCATCCCGTAACAAAGTGCGTAAAACATGGGTCCTAAATTGCCCCCTTACCAAGATAGAGGATGTTGAAATTATATTCTAGAAAACGAAAAACAAAAAGATGGAATGGATTAAGATATGATCTTTTGTGCTTGTAGTACTGACATCATAGCTGATAGATACAAAAGTTTTCATGTCTGAGACTGTACCAGTGATGACGTTGAGAAACTATAGTCCCTACACAAGAAAAAAGAGAATTTAAGTCTATACCATGTCCCCCACGACATGTTTTTCTAATATCTCACAGAACAGTGTGAAGGTACTTTGTCATTAACTACGAACCAGGTATACACCTGGCCAATGCTGTTTATTCACAGCCCACCAAATATGTAATCTATTTTGATGTTTATTGAGGTAAAGAGATGAGTGGCACGTAAATTTTTTTGTGACATCTGTACTGTTGGTAATAACAAATCTGGTAAAGCCCAGGAGAAAATTAAGGACTGGTGTTTGGTATCACCAATGAAAATTTGTTTACACATACATGCTTTCTCTGACTGATAATTTTGGCAATCAAATATATACTGCTAGATTGGAAATTTATACATAAGTACAGAGTAGTATCATCTGAAGGGGCGTGGTGAGATGATTATATTTCTGTTTACTGTTAGCTGACCAAATATGACAGTGATATTATGCCAATCATTTTTTTCACAGTATCAACATCCTTAGAGGAGACAGTTGGAATGAAGATCAACATTTATTTTATGGATGCCAAATTAATTGTCAATGACATCAGGAGTTTGTTACCTAGTTTGAAAAAAGAATTTGTTTTTTACGCGTTTTTTTTTTTGTTGAGGACAATTTTGTTTGCTTTCACCCATTAACAGTGTGTGCAAAATTGTTTTGATTCACATGTCAGATTATATTTGTATTCCAGTCAGTCCTCTACCTACAGATGTATTTTTTGTTATTTTAGTATTTGTGGTTCCGCAATAAATATGCATGATCAATTAACAAGAGATAGTGCTTGCATGATATTTCACTGATCAGGTTCATAATATAGAGAAACACAACAATTTTTGCTGGGTAACCTTTCAATTAAACGTCAAAGTTGGAAAAGTCACGTTTTTGCATGTATTCAAAAAACTATGAATTATTGCTACAGAAGAGTTTTAGATGATGAAACTACCTTTAATCTGAAAACGCATATGTCCAATTTGTTGCAGCGGTTACGTTGCTTGTAAAAAATGACTTTAACCTCAAAAAATTTGGTGGCCAAATTTATGATTTTCAGAAGATGTTGAGTATTTTCACATTACTTGCTATGCACTTTCTGGTTAAAAATTGAGAATTTTTTAATAGAAAATTAACGGCTAGAGGGAATTGAACATATAAGGCCTCACTTTGAAAGTATTCTGCTTTACGTCTTACTTCTGGAACGGGTCTACCAATACTCGATATTTTTTGGATGTTTGGGAAACATTTATTTTTTAAGAATTCGTGAATACATTTGTCCTGGAATATGTCTAATTACTAGCTTTCAATTCTAGATCATTATTAACTATATTACCAGAATCGGTGGCATCTAGCGGTCATAGTGATTAGTCGACTGTTGACGCGAATTGAGGTTTCTTTTATACCCAAGCAGCTGCGCAGGCAGAAGCCTCAATGCCAGGACACCGCGGCTGCTATGAGGATCCCTAAGAAATATTGTTAATCCGATTTTTGAGCTGCCTAAGATTAGTAGGACTGGAAAAAGCTCCCTCTTGTAGATTGTTCCACAATCCCGATGACCTCGGGACAAAGGAACGGTCGTATCTGCCAGTTCTGGATGTACGAAGTTCGACACGTTTAGGATGCTAGGCCGAAGTCTGGCAGGCCTCTCTGGCAGGCACATCGCGTAGCGGCATCATGGAGGAGATCCCTGAGGAGCAAAGCCTGTTGTTGTAGCGGTAGAAGAGAGCTAGGTCGCCGATGGTTCGCCGGCGCCGGTGCGAAAGTTTCCCAAGACTATCTGTTAGAGAAGAGTTATCGATCAGTCGGGCAGCCCTCCTCTGAACAGCATCGAGCATTAATAATGTAATCGGGGCGCCAGCACCCCAAATGTGTGAGCAATACTCGATGCTAGATCTTATCTGGGCCTTGTATAGAGTGAGGAGGTCATCATGCAGAGAAAAGTACTTCTTATCCCTAAGCAAATAGCCTAGGATTTTGCCAGCACCTTTCACTATTGACCTGATGTGTTCGTGCCAGATCAAGTCCTCGGTGATCTGGACTCCGACCAGCTGAAATGAACGGCTCTTTGGCAGAACTCTGCCATCCATCGGAACCGGATGAGCGCTAGGACGCTTTTTGTTCGTCAAGGTATAGTACTTGTTACTGTGTGTTGTTACGTTCCCAAGCAGTGATAACCTCCAGGTCTACCTCGTCGGAAAATTACGACGGTTATCTTGCGGCCAGAGAGGAAGTCAGCCACCCATCTGCAAAGCTTCTCTGGGAGGCCATAGGATGAAAGTTTGCATTAGAGGGCAGCGTGCCACAGCTAATGGAGCGCTTTCGTAATATCAAGAGCAATGACATGATCCTCACCAAAAGTTTGGAGGAGTTTGTGGGTTGCTGGTGCCGGAAACCATACTGCCTGACACTAATCAAGCTGTGACGTTCGAGGTAGTCCATTTATGCACCGCTCCATCACCTTACTTATAACAGAAAGTAGAGCTGTAGGCTTGTAGTTGCAAGGATCGGTCGCAGATGTAGAATTTCTAGCTCTCTAGGAAGGTGACGGATGGATAAAATATCTGGGAGAGACGCGAAAGAACTGGAGCAAGCTCCGCTGCTAATCTCTTCAATACAACGGCAGGAATCAAGTTCGGACCAGAAGCTTTGTTGATTTCGAGCCATAAGATAACCCGTCTTACGTTCTTATGTCTGAATGTTTCTTCCCGCATAGTGTAGGGAACCCTTTGAATGGACGGCACTTGGGCGTTAACGGGGACGTCCATGGTGGAGTTGGCAGCAAAGATCTTGACAAGCACTTCCACCTTAGCCTTTGAGTCAGTTACAGTCGTTTCATCCTCACACGTAAGTGGTGGAAGGCTACTCTGTGAGAAGTTCTTTTCAATCTGCTTGGCCAGCGTCCAGAAAGACCGACTACCATTGCACTGCGAAATTACTCTGGTCCTAACTTTTATATCGTGCTGGTCTTTGGCATTGCGAATCGCTTCGTTATATTTTTTTCTGGATTCTATAGAGGGGTTTAGTAAGAATATTCTGTGTGCCTTGATTTTATGCTGGCCAGCAGATTCGTACGTTTTGTTGAGCCAGCCGTTGGACCGTGGTTTTGCTGAATGAGGGATGTATTCTTCAATCCCAACGTGATTAATTTCGGTTATCGACGAACAGTCAACCGATGCATCCACGTCAGCGAAACAAACGTCTCTCCAAGGAAAGATAGAGAAGAAGTCTCTGAGCCCCTCCCAGTTGGGATGTCCGTAATGCCAAATTTTGCGGCCTGGGCGAGTTTCTGCTGCCACAGCGGCTTCTGACCGAAACCTAACCTACACAACACCGTGGTCTGACTCACCCAGGGGAGACAGGACAGCAGTGCTGCAAGGGACAGGATGCGTGGTCAGAAAGTGATTAAGCAGGTTACTGGCTTGTGCCTAAACGCGAAGGAAAAAGGTATGTCTCGTCACCAGCTGAGTCTGTCCTTTGGTAATAGCGAAGCTTCAACTGCACGACCTCCTGCATCGGTCTTGTTTGACCCCAATCAAAGCTCATAATGAGCATTAAAATCACCGAGGAGGACCTGAAGCGGGGTGATTGATACTCAGGGAGTCGTCGTGACAGCGAGGTATTCAAGTAGGACATACCAGTTATGGTCTGAGGGACAGCGATAAAGGCTGCAATTAAATTTGGGGGATGGTTTAGAGCTGAGACAAAGCCACAGAATGTCCTTCCGGTCTGATTCCAAAGAAACATCTCTGAAGCAGGAAAGCCTATTACGGACAAAAGCCACAACTCTCCCGTTCTTTGTCAGATTGTAGTGCACCTTATAATTTGGGAAGCTAAGATCTTTAATCGGTGCAGATTTTGAGATTTTTGTCTCCGCCAAGAAAAGCATGGCGGGACGATTGGATTGCAAGTAGTGATAAACAGCAACATTGTTGTTGTTAATCCGGCAGATGTTCGTGAATCAAATTTTATCATCGATGTGGTTCCCTCGAGTCCACCCTCCACCCGTACATTCCGAGAGTGGACTAAGCTTATGCCCGGAATTCGTAGTACGAGAGGGATCTATCATTATTAATTTCTTTGTGCGTAGCTTAGGTGTGGAAACATGCGGACATTTATAAGACACCCTGGAAAAAGCTAGCGTGTGGTACCGTCTCGGTCGACTGATCCTTGTCTACCACCTTCTTTCTGTATGTTAATAATGTCGAATAGACCAAAAGTGGTTCGTTGGCGGACTTTACCGAAACCCGACAATCGGTATTGATGTATTCCTTAGCGCGTGTACAATCACTTGAACGGGAAGAAGTTGTATAACTTCCGAAACAAGCATTTGCCACGGCCCCGCTCAATATGGGTACAGAGGTGAGATATCTTTACTAGTCCAATAGACATGTGCTGTCGTATTTTGATGCAAGTGCCTCTATTGGACAGATGTTCGGGTGAGTTCATGTTGCTGCCTGCTTAGGGTTGTGATTAAATTACTTCGCAGTGACGTACAGCAATAAAAAACGCGTGTGAAGAAAAGTGCACGTGCTCTTTTCAGGGCTGGTATACAGTGTCCATGTGCTTTCCGGCAAAGATTGCACGGTGCTATGAGCAGCTTGCAGCTTTTGGGTCATGAACATGCTGATAGATCGATCAATCGCAGATATTGTACGACCTCCAATCTAACGAGTATTTTTGTGACCAGTTTGTATTATTTTTATCCATTTCCCTTTTACAATGTTACATGCAAATAACACGTGGTACACTAGATTAATTTGGAGCATAAATCCAAATATACGGTGGGGTTCGAATTTGGCTGATGTAATATGTACGAGAAAGAAGCGGGAGAAGCGGCCATATCTATGTTAGAAAGAGCCGATATCGGCCATGAACTTGTTAGTCAGATTGCTTGGTGACGAGGTGCTTCTGTCTCTTTCTAACATACGTATTTCACGCTTCTCGCGCTTCTCTCTTGTACACATTACGATGTTAGGGGTGATTGGTTTTCAGTGTAGAAAGTTGCCGGTAGGGCAAAATTTTAAGGCAAAGTCTTCCTTAGCGGTAAATTGACTCATATGTTTAAATCTATGCACACCACTTCCAAAAATTTCTCATAGGAAACCCCAAATATTATGTCAATAAAAAATGATGGTGTGGTTGTGCCGAATTTGATGCATGGGAAACTTAAAATTATTAAAGTGCTTTCTGGGCTACAAATTTCATTATTATCCACCGTCGTGCCTCGGGATTAGCGACACACTTACTAATGATGGTCCTTGTCTGTGTTATGGTAATCAGCGTAGCAAATGAACTATCACTGAACTAAATTCATCATTCCTCGAAGAAATCGTACACCTGTTTACCACGAACGATTGGCATTACCAGCTTTATCGCAATAGCAGATAATTGTGATTTTTATCACGATAGAGTCAAAGCTATGGTGTGTAAATTAAGTGAACACTATTATTTAATTTATAACATTTAAGGCATGTAGTAATTTGCTCATTTGCTTCCTCAATTTTTCAAGATACTATTCGTACTATTATTTTAGTTGAAAATGCTCTAATCTTACGCTTTGCTATTTAGAACATTAACATTCTAGTTAGTTGAATATAACTATAAATAGTTGTCTGCAAATGCGTTTTTGACAGCGTCAAGTTAACGAGAAGTTCATCATATCTTTATGTTGCAACCTTGCATCTGTAATTCTTAGATATCGTGTCCTGTGCGTTTTGTGCGCTCGACGTCAGTTTATTGTGTAATAGCCTCGTACGTGACATGCGTGACAGCTCGTGTTTTTTTTAATGAAGTTTTATAAAATAGTTGAAATTTGAATAAGTCATTTTGCAAACATTGCTTGTACATATTCTTTAGTAGTAGACTCTATGAACGGATTATAGGCATGGTGGTAAAGAAGTTGTCAAATAATCAACCTAAATATCTGTTAAATATCGTGTTTGTCACCATTTTTAGCATCACTTCAATAATCCGCGACCCAAAATTAATGGTCTTCTGCAGCTGAGAAAAATATAGGGCAATTCCTGTTGCTAAAATTTATCATAAACTATTTTCTGGCCTTCTTGCCTCTCCGTATCTGTTATACGCTGTCACGTCGTAATCCATAAACATGTTCCAGCTTTGATTTATACAAGGTGGCCCAGCCATGTGTGGACGGAATATTACTCTTAAGCAAATACATTTTGGGAAAATCTAATTATGGTATATTATACAAGACATTTAACGGCACATTTCTGAAATATTGGCCATTATACAGGGTGTCCCAATTTCGACCTACATATCAAAGTTGTGATTTTTCAAATGAAATGCCTCAAATTTTATTGCATATTTGGATAAACCAATTCAAAAGAAGAAGATCGGTATAACATACTATGGGGTTTTAGTAATTAGCTACTGAGATGTAAGGTGTTTTGTCCAGAAAAACCGTCCCCTTAATCCGCCATTTTGAAATTTGTAGCGCTGAATTACTTTTTCGAATTTTCATTTTTGCTCATACAGGATGGTCAAAAACGCGAATTGTACTTTTTCTCAAAAATTTCAAATCATCACCCTGTATATTTGTGTAAGTTTCGATTTAATTGTATAAGCTTTTTGGGTATAAGGTTTGATTCAGATAAAATCACTAGATTTTTAGTTATTAAGCTTTTAATAGAACAACACACCAAAATTAAGGAGAAAAAAATCACTTCATCCACGGAAACAAAAGACAAACAGTGGGCTAGTTCCATATTGCCACTAAGAGTACAGATTTGGCGTAAAAACTAATAACAGTCAGAACAGTATAAACTAGCTTCAAGCATAATATCGAAAACAACTATAACTACAACATAAACAAACAACTAACACTACTCAAGACCTAATCTACAAAATCTGCTCGAAAGTATATCCACCATGTTGAATACATTGGATAAATGACCGTTGCACATCCCTCAGCTTAGTTCCCTTATGTTCAGAAAAGCATCCTTAATCCTTTCTTTCATATTTTCTGGGGTAGATGGTGGATATCTATAAACCTCTTGCTTAACGTAGCCCCATAAAAAGAAGTCTATCGGTGTCATATCTGGTGATCTAGGAGACCAAGATATAGGCACATCATGACCGATCCAACGACTGTTACTCCAGGTGTCCAAATAGTTACGCATACGATTATGATAATGCGCAGGTGCGCCGTCGTATTGGAAGTACATATGCATCCGAGTTTTCAGGTTGACATTCTTCAAAGGCAAAGGCAAATGCTCGACCAAAAAATTCAAGTATTCTGTACCTGTCAATCTGTTGTCGAAAAAGAAAGGCCCGATAACTTATCTGCCAATAAGTCCTCCCCAAACATTCAAGCTCCATTTATTTTGGAAAACTATTTGCCTAACCCAGTAAGGGTTTTCCGTCGCATAATAGTGCATGTTTTGCTTGTTGACAACACCTATGCTGTTAAAAGTTGCCTCATCGCTAAAAAGAGCCTTATCCAGGAAAATAGTGTCTTCACTCACTTTATTTAGCAGTATTCTGCTAAACTCCATTCGAGCTGCGAAATCCTGAGGACGAAGTCCTTGATGGGTGATATGGATGGTACCTATGGTTGTGAATAATCATTTGTACAGAAGTTCTGCATAAATCAGTTTCTGCTCCAATTTGCCGTGCACTTAAATGGGGATCTTCCTGCAACTTTAATAGAACCTTCAACTGGTGCGCCTCATTGGTGGCACTTGGATTACTTATACATTGTTTACTACACTGCACTGCTCCACTTGATTCAAAACGTTCTCGTAGTGTGGAAAATGTTTCCGGCCTTGGATGTCACATATTAGGGTACCGTTGCTTATAAATGCAAGATGCTAGGAAACTATTTCTTTGGGATTCGCCCAAAACGAACACCATATTCACCATTTCTTCTTTAGAAATATTTTCAAAGAAGCTTTTATTATAATGCTCACTAAGCTAATTTTGACAGTTTGGAACTAATCAACAATTTATTTGTTTCCAATGATGATGCTATATTTTAGGGAATTAAGCCGTTCCATAAAAGAAAAAATAGCCGTAAAAACTTTGAGAAAAACTAAAAATCGCGTTTTTGACCACCCTGTATGAGCAAAAATTCCAAAAAGTAACAAATAAGATAGAGGCTCAGGTGCGTAAGTCTTTTTTGATACAAAATTCAGCACTCGAAACTTCAAACTGGCGGACTGAGGGGTTGCCGAAGTGGGGGGGGGTTCTAGACAAAACACCTTATATCTCAGTAGATAATTACCAAAACCCCATAGTATGTTATATCAATTTTCTTCTTTTGAATTGGTTTATCCAAATATGCAATAAAATTTGAGGTATTTCATTTAAAAAATCACAACTTTGATATGTAGGTCGAAATTGGGACACCCTGTATAATGGCCAATATTTTAGGAATGTGCCCTCAAATATCATGTATAACATCCCAAAAATGGATTTTTCCAAAATGTATTTGTTTACGAGTAATATCCCGTCCACACATGGATGGGCCACCCTGTATTTATCAATAAATTGATATGAATTTGTAAATTTTTGAATGAACGGCAAAGTCTGTATCAACAAACGACAGGTATAGCTACTTACTGTTAAAGTTAACTACCGTTTTACTATAAACATGATATTGGAAAAAAACCTTTTCATTTATAACTATAAGTTGAGACCAAGGTCATATTTAACCCGCAACTAAGAAACCAGGCCTAAGGGGTACTAGGGTCTTGCTATCCAATAATAAAAAGATGGTATTCAAGCTAACCAGTACTTCCCAAAATATTGAACCGTAGTAAGCTAGCTGGGCTCCTGGCATTGGAAGGTTATACTAAAGGCTATCTGGTACAGAAATAAGATGCATAGATGAATGAAAAGTATAGCATTGCACTTCAACTTAATAAAGTGGAGTTGTTTGCGCAAACATCTTGAACCTGGAAACACCGCAGTCACCCCTTCTTGATCGGGAATGACAATGTTCAAAATTTGGTGAATATCGGTCCACAACTTCCCAAGGTATTTGACCGTTTCCAATCTTTTCAATAACCGTGTATACGTTTTACATAAACATATTTCTCCCTTTACATGATATTCACCTAGATACAAAAATAATTCCAATATGGTACATAAACAGAAATATAACAAGCGGTAACAGGACGGGTTGAGAGTTGGCGAAATCCAGCTTCAGTCAAAGCCAGAAGCTGGCACATGTAACAAAAGGGAGGATTTGTGCATGTAACTAAGGGCGAATCAGTGAATTGGAAGAGAATACAGTGTTTGGTTTGTTATGGTAGCATCAGGCCTTATGCAAGGTGTTTATTAATAAGCAACGATTGTAATAGGTTATTAATAGATTGCTGGTGCTCTCAAATAAGGAGTCTATATTTGGAAACTGGTCTGATTGAAGAGACGGGGACAGGAATAACATGAAAGCAGCTCATATACGTACCCACAATAACACTTTTGTCTATAAATACTGCTGGGCCAGGATATATAGAATTTCAGAAAAAGATTAAGTTCCTCCTAATTTCTTCAACTTGTTTTTGATAATGATTATATTTTAAAGCATGCTGTGACAACAATGTCAACGTTTTATCTTTGTTTTTGTTTAAATTTATATATCTTAGTTTTCGTGTGATAGCATTTTCTGATATAGCTGAGAGGTACAGATATTTTTAGTTATTGCCCTTTCATTATTAGTGTTAAGCATAACAAAATGCCCCAAATTATCACCATGTTAGCGACTTTGACAGGGGTGGAATTAGTGCCTATCGAGATGTTGGTTTGTCTCAAGAAATTATTTTTTCGGGGTGTAGCACTTCTAATGTTACTGATTATATTTCGGCACGTATTTTAAAAAGTGACATTATGTCGATTTTTTGTGACATTGTACCTATTGTTTTTTTGTGACATTATGAAGGTTTTTCCACAAGATGTTAACTTAGCGCTAGCTGATAGACACGTTGTGAGCTCGTTTTGTAGTTGTACGTGTTGCCTAAACGTCAGGAGGCTTCAGTTATCAAGGTTTGGTTCTGCTGTGATGTAAAATCTGTTTCAGAGATGGCATTACTGGAGGTCTAAGCTGTAAGTTGTATACTATAACTAGAAGGAAACGGGAATGCATAGGTGCTTAGGAGGATTTGTGTGCTAATAATATGTGTTGATAAATCCATTGGATTCTTGTCTCAAATACACTTATTTGTGATTCAGAGTTATAAATTGGTTGCGCATCCACTTTTTCTTATCTATTCTGGAAATTATTCATGGAAAATTATATTTACTGAACACTGTCGAATTACAAGTCATATACATGCTAACGTTAATAACACACAACGGAGGCGCTTTGGTGATTCTCCGTAATTCTCTTCAAATTTTTTTAAAACACAAAAAAAACGTGAAAAATCGTAATATATAGCTTTGTACATAACCTGTCTCCAGAAAGGACAACATATAAATAAACCGTCGGGCACAGCTAATAGATATACTTCATTGGCAGCATATTCAGTAATGATTTTCTGACACAGCAAATATCACTGATTTTATACACATGCAGACCAATACACATAACCATCCAGATGCCATCTTGCTGTTCAACCAACTTTCTTCTCAGAGATGAAAACTTCAGACTACCCGGCTTCTCAAAACATATGCAACCAACAATCCGTGTAGCTGAGCCATTCCTCCATAGATGGACGTTAACAACGATCCTAGTGAGCAAACGTGGAATGACTGTTTGCACCCAAAAAACTACCTAGACTGCAATGATGACATTTTATAGGTTTTTTTTGACGTTTTATAGGTTTTTTACATAATACTCGACCCAAGTTTGGCCAAAGTACCCAGTCTGACAGCTAGCCGGCCTGCATACAACAGATAATAGTGTCACACCATAAATTTTACAAAAGATACTTCTTTGTGAACAAATGTAACTCGACACTTCAGCGTGGGATCAAACGAAATGCTTGTTCAGGTTGTTCCAAGGATACAATATCCATGAAGGTTACACATCACCATGACAAAACTTGCACCTTACTTATCTTTCAAAAAAAATCACGAATCACTCACTCCATGAGAATTATGTGCGATCCTTTCTCAAAATGGGACTACTACATAGAGAAGATTTCATATTTTGGTACTTATGGATCTCATTAATCAACAAATCGTGAATCATGAAGCTTGTAATCGTACTCTATATCTGTCTAACTTGTACAACCATTTCTATTTTTATTCGAACAATCCATAACAAGGAAAACACAACCTGCTGTTGGAAATAACCGAAAGCTATTTTTGTATTGTTACTGTCACTCGCAGGGTATAGGCAGTTTACTTATTAAAACCCAGTTGCCTAATAAAGCAGATCGACCACGGACAAATGGGAAGCTAATGAAGCTTATGTAAAATTGAAAAAATATAATAATACTGTTAATAAAGTCCTATAAATCTCCACTGCTCTCTGCTATCGACGTTTCCCTTCCACATCTTCCAATTTTAAACTGGCAGCTTTAATATTGTGTAAGTGTGCTTGTATAAATATTATCATCTAATTCGGTCTAAGAGAAATAAAAGAAAAGAAAAAAATATTTGAGGTAAAACTCCTACAAAGAAAGTTCGTTCTACTTTGAAAATACGCTAGTTAGTGTTGAAAATTTGTAAATAGTGTATTAGCAGCTTTACTCGAACAATATTCATATCTTGTCCTCATTCAGTCTCATCAGTGGCGTCGAAATTTACAACAGCGTGCACCCTACTAATGAGACATCTTAGGAACTTTTTTATTTCTACATGTACTTTCGACTCTATAAATATTGCAATTGTTTTCCGAATCACCCCGTATGAATTAAAAACTAGTCTGAAGTATCGAGAATGTTGGTCAATCCACCAATGGATTTCTTTCCAAAATCACTGATTTTAAACAGCCTCCTGATTCAGATTTTTGCTACTGTTCAACATTTCCTCCAAAACCAGGATGTAAAGCATCAATTTCAATAGACATACGATACACACTAACCGAATAATATATTTTTTTTTCAATTGCATTAATTGCAAGATTGCCAGGTCACCTTATTGAAAACTTTTTTGGGTAAGATCCGAACTCAACGCTTTTCTATGAATACTTACTAGTTAGTGGCAATAAATATGACGTAATAAGGACAAAAAATAACTGAAACACCTTTAATTACGTTTATGGTGATATTTTGTAGGTTAAATCCTTTGCTCGATTGCCAAGAACACAAAATGCCGGGCATTAAAATGGAACGATTACTAGATGAAGTTCATATACGGGGATTCAGAAAAACATGGCAATATTTCTAGGGCCTACTATTCGTTCATATACGGGGATTAAGAAAAACATGGCAATATTTCTAGGGCCTACTATTCGTCATTTGTTTGCCTGGGCGGTCCGTAGGACCTTTGCCCATAATCTAAGGCCTAAAGAAGGTCAAAAAATATATATAAACGTCAGCCTCAGAGATACAGGGTGTTGAAATTATAATTTCCAAATGGAAAAAAATATATATATTTTCGGTGTGGGTTAAGATATCGACTTAAAATTTTGTACATCTTGAGACTGCATGAGCTTTGCGAGGCCCCTTCTATTTCCCAGTCAAAAAAACAACGTTAAATGAACGAGCTGAACTATACACTAATACAGTGTGTACCAGAAATCGACGTCAAGCCGGAAACGTGGGACAGGCCAAGTCATAATAGTTATCAGAAAAATATACAAAAAAATCTAAGTCGTGTACCTTTCAAATTATAGGCATTAAAAAAAAATTTGAAGAATTGGAAAATTCAACACCCTGTGACGATCTCATTACTGCAAATTTTAATTTTTTCTTAGACGGAGTCACAGACAGTGTCATTCTACGTAATGACAGCAAGGCAGATAGCAACGCCACTTTTACTAACTTGTGAATCTGTTTATTAAATTCGCAATAAAAATTCAAACTGTAAGTAAACTTTTTCTTTCACCGCTCCCCAATAAAAAAATCCAGTGGACTTGAGTTAGGTAAACGGACTAGCGAAATTGTACCAGGATATTCCGAATCAAGATATTTTCTAACTGAACGTGCATAGCGCACCAGGCAGATATATTGCTGATACCATATGTCTCTGTAAATGCTTAGTGGTACGTCTTCCAATAAATTTGACAAACGATTTTGTAAAAAGTTTAAATAAGTTTCGCCATTCAAGAACTCTGGCAGCTCAAACGATACAATGATTCTCCCATTTAGAATTCCGGTCCACATGTTTACTTTGAAACGATACCGTGATCTATCTTGTCTCAAATGTGGATCTTCCACATGACATTCGTGTAAGTTGTGTAGATTCATTTAGCCATCTTTTTTAAATGTCGACTCATCAGTCCATAAAATTATCTCTAAGAATAGCTGATCTTCCCGGTGTCTCAGCAACATTGATGAAATTCAACTCTACGGTACGGCTGCTGGAGCTCGTTCTGTAGCAAGAGTCGGTGGGCTGTACTTTTGGGCACTCCCGTGCTTGCTTCTACTTGACATTTGAAGTACTCGGGTTTTCTTAGACTGCTTGTAGTACGGTGTTCTCGTAAGGAAAGAAAAATCATCCTTCACCATGTGCTTGATTTGGGAATCGCCCCTCTATATTTTTCTGATAACAATTATAACGGGGCCTGCCGTATTGGCGTACCGTTTCCGGCTTGACGTCGACTTCTGGGACACCCTATATATTTGTATTTGCGTTTCAGAATTGTCTCATTACTAACACTAGCCACTATTTCCGCTTCAAATGATATTATTGAAAGAGCAGATAGTATATCTTGGCTCATCGTGGTTCTCAAGCAGAACTTAATCAACTTTAGCTTTGAGAAGCTTTTCTCAATAGAAGCTGTACTGACATGATTTTGAGTGTTATGAAAGCATTTGCACATAATTCTTCCAAAATGTTCTTTAAAATGTACTGGATAAGTTGTCTTGGGTCATTGACAGAGTCTGGTGAACTGGATTTTAAAGGCTGGAGTGCTTCATATAGTTCGAAAGGCTTTATGCCTCTATTTTCACCTTTCCAAATTAATTCTATATCAGAGGTACTTGAAATAAATTGTTTCAAATAGGATTCTTACAATTAAGGAATGGATCTCAGCTCAAATCAATATTTTTTAGAGTTTTAGAAACAAAGCATATCATAGCGACGCCCCTCAGTTCAACTTAGATGGGTTTGATCTAAGCGCACCTCTTTTGGAGTGGATGCAAATTTCAGATGGCCATTTTTGCTTTAACATTTTCTCGGCATATTTAATTTTCTTTGTTGTTTTGTGGTTTCTGCTTATGTTTGATTTTGATGTTATGTTTGGATTTGTAATTAGAATAGTGGAGGAACTAAATGTTCGGTCGAAGGAGAGGCAGTCTGCAAAATAGAAAATTGAATGTGACAGCAACCGTACTCACAAAAACCTATCTTTACTGAAAACAAATATCGATAATAACCATACAAGAATAATAAGATTGAGACCCTTACAGTCGCTGGCCAAAAGCTCCCTATCTATTATCTTATTAAGCCCTATAAAGCTCAAAAAACTATCGATGTATCCACACATTGATATTCGTCTCAACGATGTTTGCATATACCCTATTTCACGAGTATCCATCACGCTTTGACGTCTACTGAAGTGAACAGCTGATCAGCAAGTGACATTTTTGTGTTAGCCTGCGACGTTGGCAATAATAAATCGGGTATAAATCTAGCAACACTTGTTTGTAGCTTTTTGTTTTTTGTATGCAAATGATCTTCTCTAGATAAAAGAGCTGTTAGTAAGGAATCAATCTGTAGCATACAAAAAAACAACAAGTAAAATACCGCCGTGATTACCTGACGTAGACGAATTTTGAGATATTACTAGATAATCAGCTGTCATTCTACCGTGATGGATTCTCGTGAAATAGGGTATACATACATAAACAGAAATATTTAACGACTACAAGTTGTCGGCTCTGGATTCCATTTCTCTTGGTCCTGGGATTGCCCAATGACCGAAAAATAGGATATTTTTATAACATTTTTGCGAGACCCCCTGAGGCGCGAGGCCGTAGGCAGAGGCGAATCTAGATAGTATTCTGGGGGAGGGTCCATCTGATGAATTTGAATTTTTTTTGGGGAGGTTGAGGGGGGATCAGGATCTATGCACGTCTCGGAAGGTATTGCGATTGGAAATTTAACAGCGGGTGGAAGGGTCTACGTATTGAAGAACACGTTCCAATTTTTTTTAACTCGGAATCAGCACGAATCCACGTGAAAAAAATTAAATTATTTTATGCCCCGCTTTTTTTAAATAGTTATTAGAATTGTGATTTAATTAAATATTTTTTATTTGACCTAGATTGGTTTAACCCACCAGTTGTTCTAGTAATTTGTATTAGCAATTTTTCGAGCTAGACACAACTTTGTTCTAAAAAAAATTTAAACGAAAACTGTACTGCTATATTTTTAATAGCTGTTATTGTATTCTGTATAATATTGATATTAATTTTTATTAGATTCGCTTATTGTGAGTACAAACCACTAACATAAATTACAATCTCACCAAGATACTTCACATTGTTTTTCCGGTATAGTAAACATACCAAATGATCGAATCCCCGAAACAGAATTGTAGCAATCTGTTCGGAATTAGTCCTCCACTGAGTGGACACCTTAAGGTATAAAAGGAAAACCTGGAAATGTCACATGAATGACTGAATAACGTGGAAGCTATCCTGCCAGTAAACAATGAAATGCAATTGTTCTTGCAACTAAAATAGTTTAGCAATGATTATGATTTATTTCTGGATATTTGGGTCGATATTATATAACTACACTACCTTGGATTGATTTTAGAACCACGTTTAGGTACACATGCAGGTATTTTCTGCAATACAGGTAAGGTACAATCTTCCATGCGAAAATGAGGTATGTATTGTATTTACAAAGTTGCAATAAGAAAACCTGTCGTTTTGTCTGTGTTTTCCTCTACAATGTTTCCTCTAGAACATACGTATACTAATGTAGTGTTCATGTTCGATGTGAATGGATTATAAAATCTATAAACTGTTTTATTCTGTTTCATATTAAGAATACAGCGTGCCACAATTTTCATCGATTGAAGCCCACTATGTACTTACGTGAGATATATTGAAAAAACAGAATTCACATTGTGATTACGCATGCTACAGTTTGCAACTGAATCATGTCTTTGGCTATTTTGCCGAGCCGTGAAAAATTTTTAATTTTTAAAATCATATGCCATATAATTTTAAACTATTCCACATTTTTCCAATTTTCGTTCATTTAACAACGATCTGTTACCCATGTCCTGATAAATAATTTTTTAGTGAAGCTAGAAGGTTTTCTCAAGAATTAAAAATAATAATGCAGCAGTTTCTGATATCTCGCAATTTAAAGTATAAAAAGAGTCTGACTGATAGAATTTTTGTGATATGCAATCACTATGGTGCTTTTATGCCTATGTAAATAAAGAAGGGTGGCAAACAAAAAGTGTACTTGGAGAAAATCAGAGAATTAGACTCGGTCTAGACAAGTGAATATTTTAATGGAAAATTAGGTAGAGCTCAGTTAAATGAACTTAATAAATTTGTCCAATCCTTCATGCAACCAAACGCGGATTTAGAGGGGAGCGTTCGCCCCCCTAAGCGCTGGGTCTCCCACAGTTTTCAGGAAAATGGCATATTTAGTATTGCTGTATTTTAGAGCAAAAAGCGCCTTGCCAGTAATGAATCGTGAGACTTATCCCATCGTCTTCCTAAACATGAATGCTGCGACCACCGCTGCCCCCCTCCCCAAGACAGATTCCTAAATCCGCCCTTGCATGTAACATGCTGTTTCACAAGTTAATATCTACCTTACTTATCGCATTTAGTAATACTAATAATAATAATAATAATAGTCGACTTTATTTAGAAACAAACTAACTGTCGAAGTTTAGCATTCGCTAGTCTTACACTTACACAAATTTATGACTTATCTTAGAACAGAAGAAGAAACAGGCAAGAGATGATCGGAAAGTAAGTAAATCAGAAATTATAATACATCATATGCATATTCATTTGAAAACTTCCCACCACAAATTTATAGAAATCCAACGACTAAAATAAAAAACGCCGAGACACGTCGAAAGATTTGCCAAGGGAGACAATTTTTTAACCAAAAACAACTTCATCCCCTTTCACCCTCTGCCCGCCAGGGTCAACCCTTGAAAACTTTAAATGACAAGGAGTATCGAGTAATAGCTTGTTTAAAAGGTCTTTCGAAGACCTTTATTTTGATGTTTGATTTTTTAAAATCGGTCAATCCGTCTTCAAGAAAGTTAGAAAAGTCTTTGTTTATCTTAATTTTTTCAAATAGAAAACAAAAACACCCGAAAATAATATTACTTTTTATTTCATTAAGTGTTCAAAATGTTGCACGTTATTGGCCAAACAATGATATAAGCGATGTGCAAATCCCTGACGGACATTTTCAAAAACATGTTGAGGGATATCATGGCAACTTTCGATGATGCGTTGACGAAGTTCATCCAAACTTTCAGGTTGGGGAGCAATCACAATAGATTTTAAATGGCCCCATACAAAAAAGTCTAATGACGTCAAATCAAGAGATCTAGCAGGCCATTCTATAGGCCCTCTTCGCCCTATCCATTTATGTAGAAACTCGTCGTCTAGCCATCGCCGAACCGGAAGAACATAGTGACTAGGTGCGCCATCTTGCTGCAAATGTACAAGTATTTCAGCCTCATCAAGTATAGGGTTTCCAACCTCTTCGATTTTGGGTTTCAATGGTTTCAGTGATAAGCAGATTGATGGCCCAATCACTTTGTTTCCTAAAATGTCTGCCCATACATTAACTTTTTGGGGGTACTGGGTATGTCCTTCTACAAAAGAATGAGGATTTTCATTGCTCCCATACCTGCAGTTATGCTTATTAGCAAATCCATTTAGATAAAATGTATCATCACTGAAGCAGATATCCTTTACATGAATGGTATTATCATTAATCGCTGCAGTGATTTGTTCACAAAACTCAACTCGCGTATCGAAATCATCTTCGGTTAACTCTTGCAATATTTTCATTTTGAATGGATGGAATCTATAGAGTTTAGTAACTGTGTGTACAGAGCCTACAGTCGCAGCAACAGTTTTACGTAATGAAGTATTAGGATTTATTCCAAAATGACCCAAAACTTCAACTTGAGCGGCTTCATCCAAAATTTTCCGACGATCACATTTTCTATTTGCAACAGATCCAGTTTGAGTAAATTTAGTAACAAAGTCCAAAACATACATATGCGAAGTTATCTTCCCGGAATGTCTGGCGTTAAACTTGACGGCAGTTTGCCGAGCACATTGATTTTGGGCACCATAAATTAGAATCATTTCCACTTTTTCGGCTAGTGTGTAAACCATCTTGGAAACGAAATCTGAATTTAAATTAAATCATTTTCACTATCCACAAATGTAACAACAAATTAAATTCTTTCTTTCCCTTAGCTAGCAAGAAGTAACTAAACCGATATAACAATAAATACAGTTCGCCCAGGATATTTGTGTTCATGAAAAGAATGCGGAAAAAAATTCGGGTTGTTATTTGGTTGTTGCCAAGCCTAATATTCCGAATTGCTGTTTATGTTGGTAGTTTCCGTTTTAAATTATAAGCAAATTGTAGATTTGACAAACCCTAACGGGAAACATTTTGAACACTTATTGATACAAAAAGTGATATGTTCATGTGTTTTTGTTTCTTATCTGAACAAATTAAGATGAATAAAGATTTCTCTAATTTTCTCTAAAACGAATCGACGGATTTCAAAAAAAGTAGACGTCAAAATAAAGGACTTCGAAAGACCTTTCAAACAAGCTTTTACTCGATAACCCTTGTCATCTAAAATTTTTAAGGAATGACCCTTGGGTGGCGAGAGTGAAAGGGGCTGACGTATTTTTTGTTTAAAATGTTGTCCCCCTTGCTAAATCGTTTGACGTGTCTCGGCGTTTTTTCTTTTAATCAGTGGTTTTCGATAAATCCGTGGAAGTTTTCACTATTCAGGAATTTTAAAATTAGATGGGTAGTAAATATATAAACAGTTTTTTTTTTGTGAAATGTTATCAAAGAATATCTTTTATACACTTCAGGTAGGTATTGAATTATACCCGGTAGGTGGTACGTGAAACTTCGTTTAAATAATGTGTTGTGCGGTGAAACTCTTATAATGTTATGTCTTACAGGTCTAGTATTCACATCCTTACTAAAAATATTTTTTGTGTAATAATTTATTTATAAAAATTAAATAGTGGTAGTTTACTTAGTTCTTAACTTTGTTCCACTAAAGTATTTGATAAATGGCTCAACAGGGTTCAATTCATATCGCGCAACAAAAATGATATGCATAAATATTACGTTTAAGATGGTGATGGTGATGATGTTGATGATGATGATTATGATTAAGAGATTGGTTTGAATTTGTGAAATTTTACTACTAATTAATATCCCACCCGCAAACAATGATCAACGTTTGATAACATGGAAAGCACAATAATTGTTCTAAAGCAGAAGTTTTGTTGAGAAGCAAAAATATTTATAAATTGAGTTCTGAATGGAGCGTTACGCGAGGGGGAAGCAGGGGAGGTTAAGCTTCACCCTCATGTTCAAAGCAGTGCGTATTTTACGAAAACTTACCACACTTGACACAAATAAACGTCGATGAAATTCCAAGCAAGACATTTATTTAGTCTTGAATCCCCAACTGATAAACTTATTATCAATTTATAAGATGTTACTTGTAGAAGATCACAGAGTGTACTCGTAGTTGCTTGGTTTTATTACTACTATTGGTATAACTAGTAAAGAATGCCAAATATTCTGAATGCAAAACCTGACAAATCGCACGAGTGTACTATGAAACATGCGGCAATGTAACGTGACTTATTGACTTACCAAAACAAGCTAGACAAAGCACTCTAGGACCCATTTGCACTACTGCCCCTATATTTTTAGGTCACAATAGTTTTTTAACTTTTCTCACTAAAACTTGTTCAAATAATCAGGCTCCGTTGATAACTACAGTGCCCAGCACGTTTAGGGAAAATAGTGGGACACGCAGTGAGAGTGAGAGAGACGAGAGATGCCTGATGAAGTAAGGTAGAGGGAGATAGATATATGGGAATT
Source organism: Acanthoscelides obtectus (assembly GCA_963669975.1). Classification (NCBI taxonomy): domain Eukaryota; kingdom Metazoa; phylum Arthropoda; class Insecta; order Coleoptera; family Chrysomelidae; genus Acanthoscelides; species Acanthoscelides obtectus. The sequence continues at coordinate 70,353,215 of CAVLJG010000007.1, read as the reverse complement.
AGTTAGACGGTGAACTCACGCTGTTGGCAACGTGATTCTCGTTTATTTTTCCACTTATCGTGCTCGGATGTCGACGATTCGTTGTTTTAAAATGCACGGTATCGATGCCTAGAACTTTTGGGTATGATCAAAGTTTCTTTCAAGAAGTGATGCCACCATCTGAGACCCAGAAACCAGATTTTTTCAGCGACGGTTAGTCTAAGAAAACTAATTGCTCCTGCTGAAGAAGTGTATTTTATTGTTGCTAAAAAATGGGGCAAGTCGGTTAACTCAGTACTAGGAAACCATTGATATGAAAAAAAATTGGTCACCTAAAAGCTTTATTTGGCTTTGCCCCGAAGATATCACAATTTTCAAAAAATTCCTAGTATCCCAGAAGCAATCAGAAATTGCAAAAGCTTCCAAAAATAAAAATTAAGGTCAATCATAAAATTTCAAGTCTTTCGCTCATGATTCCGTCGCCATTAAACCGATTTATAAAACATTTGAATCATTTTTATCCTCCAAAAAAGGCGTCCACTCAAAGCCATTAAAACAGTGTGGCAACTATGCAAGGGCGTGCAAATATCTTGTCAAAACCGATATGGGGTTGGTCCATCTGTAACGGTGAAAAGAATGATCAAAACATGAGAGAGCTCTTAGTGCAATAAAAATAACGAAACGTTAAACCCTCCGTTACATTATTTTTGACAGCGACAGTAAATAAGGACCGTTGGAACAACAAGAGTTTTTATGTTCCAAAGAATGTATAAACTTTCCCCGCTCCCCGCTCTTCGATGTTTTCCCGATGTGGGGCCACTCACTCTGCCCTTATGGCCCCTTTAGCTGCAAGCCCTGAGCTGCTGTGTGTTCCACATGGCGTCAAGAAGATGGAGCTCAAGGCGATACTCAACTTCGCTTGGTGGTGGTCATCACAGTGGTCATGAGCATTAGAGAAGGTTCAGGTGCAAAAGTACCCGGCATCATCTGGCTTATGCACCGGATCCTCTAGTGGCCATAACGCCTTTAATCATTCATTCATTTATTCCCTATGGGAACCGTATCGATATGTCCATCTTTATGGATATATAAGTGCCAGTCCACTTAGGGAATCTTCCTGTCTGCCATAGATGTGCGATACCACGTCTTGAGCCTCCTGATCGTAGACAAGGTCCTGTCTGATATCGCTACACTAACTGGTAATGTAGCACGGTGACATAAGAACTTTTTGATGTTGGGATACATTTCGGCATCGCAATTTTCAATAAGAGCGGAATATTCTGCACTCGCTGCCATTTTGCCATCCACAGCCGATGTTCATTCACAATAATTGTCGAAGCATAAATTTCAACTTCCAAAAATATTCTTTTCAAGTCCTTATTATATAAAGGTGTAAAAAGAGTTAGCAATATAGGTATTGCGTTTATGGCTAGTCCGTCTCTGACGAGCTAAATGAGTTAATAGTTTTCGTTGAATTATATCGTCGTCTAAGTTCTAACACGGCGTAACTCAAAACTGACAAAATTTTAAAAGAGAAAAAGAAACGGCAGGATTTAGAATTCCCTATCGAATTACACGAATATCTTGATGGCGCCATTATTTTTAGTCACACAATTTTAAAACTTATGCGACGATATGTGACAATTATTTAAGAAAACACTATTTCCAACAACATCTTCTTCAGGGACCTATTTCTCCGAAATCAAGAGGTGTTTCGAAAATCGAAAGGATCATATAGATACAATAGATCCAGAATACTCCCAAGTGTCACCCACTGAATTCTTGCCCCATGTTTGCCAAGTTACAAACAAAAGCTGACATAAATATGAAGTAGTACCGTTTTTCTCTGATTATGTCCGTCAAAAAGTATTTTTATTAAATTTGCTCACAGCTTTAAAAGCGCATGCAAAAAGGTGTTTGCTTATATTCATGTCCAAATGGCTGAATTTTCAATTAACTACCTTAATCACAGATTACACAAATGCGACACCTGCTGTCGGTCCCTTTGGTCTTCGTGTCCCCAACTGCTTACCTCATTTCCCGCTTTTGTTCATTAGCGCCAGGAGGATTTTTTCCTAAGGGGTTGATACGCAGTATTAGCAAGACGTCAATGTCGTATGTCAAATAACATAATCAAGAAATTTATTTGTGTTCACTCACCCACATGCATTTTGGCAAGAGAATAATTATTATTTCTTGAAAAGCTATATATATATATATATATACATATATATATATATATATATATATATATATATATATATATATAGCATTGATGCTTTTCCTGGCCCTAAATCCTTACTGCTTACTGCTACTTACTGTCATAGCAACCCGAATCCCACCAAACACATAGGACTCAAGTTGGCATTGACAGAACCTGTTTTTTGACAGAGTGTCGCCTCTGTACCAATCACAGATCACATGAGAATCAATTTCCAATAATGCACAAACGGGCATGAAGTGCTACCAAGCCCTAAAACGCAGAATCACTATTTTATTCATATTTGCATCAAACACAAATTGATCAGGGTGTAGCGATTTACCACCTAATCTGGTAATTTTTTTACCCATTTGTACCCGTTACATGTTTGCAAACAGTCTGTATTTTATTAAATTTGTCAATGAGATTCGGAAGTCATGAATATTAGTGGTCAAACTGGAGTTTCCCCGGGGGGTCATGAACTCCATGACCCTCCCCCTGGATCCGCACATGAGCCCACGTGTCCAAAGCCCAAAAATCAAAACCTGAAAGTTCCAAAAAATGCCTGAGCATAGAGTTTGAAGTGCGCATAAATGCAGCATAAGCGAAAAAGTTCTATTCAATGTCTCTCCAAAAATTTAAAAGAAAAGCTGGTTTAGTTATGGCCTAGAGTACATAACATTATAAATTCTTGTCTGTCAGCTCGTTTAGGAACTAACATAATACAACTGCTCCTTCACTTTGTCGATAATGCTTATTGCTTAGGATTTTGATGAGCTACAGGTCTTCAACGTACAAGTATAAAGACGGTAAGGTGTGATGACTGACTTTCAAGAAGTTATTTAATCGACTCCAGGTATTTCACACATATATCTATTACCACACGTTGAAGAAGCAGGAAGGCCCAGCATGAGATAGGGCTCCAAGTACCCGAAAGCCAATCATACTTCAAAAATTTGGGATTGCGGACTTTAGTTGGGATAAGTTTTCGATGAACCTGATATGTTATAAAGCAGAAAGCACTTAATATTTCGTCATCATAACCAACAACGAATTACAATTATTAAAAAATATGAAGTCGTGTTAAGTCGATGTTTAATATTTCCCCATTCCGCGACCCAATGCATGATCCAAAATTTTGTCTGAAGTGGATTTTTCTGTCTGTTTTGAGCGCTACATCGTTGATTCATCGAATTTAAGTAGTATTTCCCACGTCGGGCGATTTTAACTGGAACTGAATATCTACTGAAGAAATCAAATTAATGAACTGTCGTTCCCATCTCCAGATTACGTCACAAAGCGTAAGAATGAGGTTATGTTCAATCATCCGTCTGTCAGTCATACATAAATATAAACAAAACGAAGAGCCTTTGAAAAGGGCTATATTCGGGTCGATATGACCACACAAACGAATAATTTTGTCTTGGATATTGATATAGATCCCAATGATATCTGTCGAATATGTTTAAAGACATCCCAGGCAATGACTGACCTATACCACATAACTATACCAGAAAGTAGCGACTATATCATAGATTTCCTCAGGAGAATCACCCAGCTAAAGGTTTGTAACAATATTTCGCTTTTGCTAAGACACAAATCTCCATTTTCTCATATTCTAGCTAACAAAGTCTGATAGTCTTCCTGAAAACGTATGTTCTGTATGTTTAAGTGCAACATTTACTGCATATAGTTTAGTTCATCAATGTGTAACATCAGATAATATTTTGAGGAACTATGAGACTCGGAGAATGTTACGTATAATTGAAGATGAGGCTTTAAAGGATGAGGATTCAGTTGTCAAAGAAGAGCAGTGTGATTGTGTAAAAACAGAAGGTGAGGATCTTTGTAGTGATAAAGATTCAGCCGAAGAAACTCTGGGTACTCCTAGCAAAACAAAATATCAATGTGAAAAATGTCTTATGGCATTTGGTAATAAGAGAAAATTCATCAAACATCAGACTGTTCATCTAAAGAGGCCTTATGAATGTTTAGAATGTAATCAGACATTTTCTAAGCAGCTACATTTAGATGTACATTCGAGATCTCACTCTAAAGAGAAAAAATTTACTTGTGATAAATGCGGGCAACAGTTTATTTTTGAGTATCTTCTAAAGCAACATGAGTACAAACATTCTGATAAAAAGCCTTTCCCTTGTACAAAATGTAGTAAAGGCTGTCTAACAGCTGAAAGCCTTAAAAGGCACATGAAAATACATGAGGAAGGGTATCGGAAAAAAACCTATACATGTGACACATGCAAAAAGTCTTTTCTATATCCCAGTTTTTTGCAAGAGCATATCAAAAGCCATACAGGTGAGAAACCACATTTGTGCTCAGTATGTGGCAAAAGTTTTAGACAAAGTGGGGCCTTACATTTTCATCAGAGAATACATACAGGACAAAAACCATTCGAATGTAGTACTTGCAAGCAGACATTTATTTCTCAGAGTGAGTTGAGTAAATTTTCAGATTATTACTAACAAATAACAAAACTTATATTATGTAAGTCTATATTTTTTAGGTGTTTTGAAGATTCATATGCGCAAACACACAAATGAGAGACCTTATGTATGTAACACATGCAGTGCAGGTTTTCGACAGGTGCAGGACTTGAAGAGACATCTGAGTATTCACACAGGAGAAAAACGCATATTGTGTCCAGTTTGTGGCAAGAAAATGGCTACATCTGGTGAGACATCACCTCCTACAGTTATCCATTATCTCAGTATATAACCGTATTAAAATTGTGTGAGCAATATTTATTACATGGTAACATTCTGTCATAGTTACCAAAATTTATGGTTAGATCTGACTGACACTAGATGTTCTTCTTATATCCAAAATACTTTTTTCTGTGTCCAGGTCAGCTAACAATACACCTACGTTCTCACACTGGTGAGAAGCCATTTCAATGCCCAGAGTGTGAAAAAAAGTTCGCAACTCGCCATTTGTTAAGAAAACACATGGGTGCCCATGAACGAGGTTCTGTCAGACAAACCAAAGCCTCCAAAACAAAGAAAGCTAGAGGTAGGCATCAAAATGTTATCCCAATTCTATATTTGAAAGCTTTTCCATGTCTTCATCTTTCTGTTATTAATGATTACTCCTATCCAGCTGGAGCAATTTCCAAAACCGATAGATTGTTTAATCCTACCAGTACTATTCCAATTACGAAAGATATAGATTGTAATCTGGTGTGAAAATTTGTCCCATACTCAACTCCATTCTCATCTTCTCAATATTAGCTAAAAACATTGGACTAACATATTCTACATGAAGATAGACAACCATAGTATTCCAGCATACAAAAATGGATTGAAAGATGCTAACACTATCTACAAGGCAACAGAAGAACACAAAAATGGTTTTAGAAATGTACTTTGAAAAGAGTTTCTGTTTGGTTCTGCTACTATCTCAACGATGGCGCTAGTATCTTCAATACCTTTTTATTTCGTCTCTAATGCTTATTTTGATTTTGGGCATCTTCAGGCATTACAGGCAAAAAAGGGAGTGAAGGTCATGGCGCCATCTATGACACAGTAGCAGAACCAGAGATTCTCTTTTTTAAATAGATTTCTGAATTTATTTTAGTGTTCTGCTATTATCTCATAAATGACGCTGGTCTCTTTCAGACCCCTTTTTGGACGCCAGAATCCAATATGTGGTTGGCTATCATCAGATAGAATATGTTGATCAATAGGTTTTATGTTGTAGGCGGCGAGAAGAATACCAAAGATAATACTGGAGAAATTACCAGAGATATCACCAAGGATATCCAAGAGAGCACCTTAGTAATCATTAGTAGTGAAAATATCAACACTGAGCAGATCCTTATAGAAAATGAAGAATTTCAAAGTAATCATTCGTCACTAAAGCAACCGAAAATCACTGTCATATTACCATCTTCAAATTTGACGGCTCAAGGAACATGAAAAAAATACTAAATTGTAATTAAATAATATATTAAACTCATATATTTACAATAAATACAAAATATCGGCCTTACTGGCAGTACAAAGTGTCTTTTCAAAACGTCTATGTCACATCACTATTTACAAAACAATCTGCATATAAAAACAAATATTTGTAGATCTATTTTAGTGGCTTGGTAAAGTTTGACTACAATAAAATTCATCTTTACTACATGACATTGGTAGTACTGTACTAAAAAATAAAACAAACAATTGTGAATAATGAATAAAACATATACACATTTCAAATGACGTAACATTCATTCCGAAAAATAGTATAAATCCAGTTATAATTTAATTGACCAAAAAAAGATCATGGTAACAAGAAATACACTGTTATGGATCCTACTATATTGTAGGTAACTACAGTACAGTACAGACGTTGATACCTATATTATACCGTTGAATTTGCCCTCTGCTGTCAGTAGCCAAGCTGTATTGACAAATTTCAAGGCTAAAACAGACCCGTGCATGTCTGTAGCAACAGATCTCTCACTTATTCAATGCTTACATAGTGTACAACAAAAATTGGTATCAGAAAAAAACTGTCGACTCTAATTCTGAGATACGGTATGAAACAGTCTCATTTTAAAAATACTATACTTTGGTTGGTGTCTTTACTCAGCTATAAGGACCAGTTGTAGATACCATCAACCACAACTGGTTTCATCTCCACAAACTCAGGCTTTTCGTGGGTCTTTTTGTGGGTCTTCAACGCCGAGCTCTGTCTAAAGGCTTGTCCACACTGATCACAGATGAATGGTTTCTCTCCAGTATGAATCCTGAAAAAAATATCAGAAAGATAGAACATTAGTCGACTAAACTTTATTAACATTTTTAATCAGTTAGACATAAGCAAGCGAAAGCCGCGATAGAATTTTCATGCGAAAACATTTATGGTGTTGCTAGGATTTCGCTATCAATCTTTTAGATCACCTTGATATAGTGCGGCTCATATCGTTGCTCTTGATATCACGAAAGGGCCCGATCATCTATGGCATGATTGGATTTACTCTCTGCCTGCAAGATATCCGTCGTAACTGAGGGGTTCTCCTCTCCAACGCGGGTGTTCCTCGGGCTCCGACACTGTTCCTCTTACGTATCAACGACCTCCCTTCCTGTACGGTCAATCCGATCTACAGATTTACTGATGACAGCACCTTACATGCAGGAATTCTGAGTGACAAGCCAATATCTACCAGTGAGCTGGAGACAAGACGACTAGCAGGGACTTCTTGACTGGCAAGAGACCAGGTCATCACTTCTTGGGGTTAACGATTAATGCTTCCAAAAAGCAGTGTACTGTACTTTGACTAACCAGAAGCACCCTAACCTTCATCCGATTTCGAGGGTTGACCGAGTTCTACCATGAGTCATTCATTTCGGCTGGTCGGAGTCCAGATTACCGTGGACTTGATCTGGCACGAACACATCTCGTCAATCGCGGTAGCTGCTGGGAAAAAGCTAAGCTATTTGTTGATGGCTAAGAAGTTCTTTTCTCCGCATAGCCTCCTCACTCTGTACAAGGCCCACTTAAGACCTAGCCTCGAGTACTGCTCACATCGTTTGAGTGCTGCCTCCCGGTCTACATTATCTGTGCTCAATGCGGTAGGCGTCGCCGGCGATCTAGCTCTCTTCTACCGCTACGCCAACGGGCTTTGCTCCTGAGAGCTCACCTCCATGATGTTCTACTAACTTTAGGAAGTTGAAAAATCCAATTCAAAAAGTTTCTTAAAGTTCCTCATACCAGCCGCGGTGCCCTGGTATTTAGGCTTCTGGCGCCAAAATTTATCTTGCTCATGACTAGGTCTATACAAAATGTCTATCAAATAAAATGATTTTTAATGGGACCTATTGTATAATTAAGCTGTACCTTAAATGTGAGGTGAGATCGTTGGACTGCGAGAATGCTTTCGAACAATAATTGCACTTGTAAGGCTTCTCCCCAGTGTGTGTCCTTTTGTGCCTCGCCAAGATGCCGGACCTGGAAAACTTCATCTTGCAGGTGTCGCATTCATACGGTTTTTCGCCAGAATGGATCCGCTTGTGTTTTGTTAAGGAGCTACTGGTAGTGAAACCGTGCTGACAAACGTCACATATGAAGGGCCGTGCTCCTGAAATAGTTTGTTATTTAATAGGAACATACTTCAGCTTTTCTTTGGATGCATGAGACACCTGCAATAGCCGACATTATCTATGTTGGAATAGATTCCACATGCAGTGTAAGCTCCAAAAAACCATGTAGTGCTGCTTAGCGACAGAAGGTTAAGGTACATATGAAACCTACTTATAAAACGGCTTTGGTGTAGATTCTATCCAAATATATACCTACCAGTATGTTTTCTAAGATGCGCAGACAGCTCTCCTTTGCTGGCAAACCCGCTACCGCAGGTGCTGCACAAATGGGCCTTAACCCCACTATGCCTCACGGTATGTTGCCTCAAATTGCCCAGCTGGTTAAAACCCTTGCCGCAAGTTGAACACAGGAACGGCTTTTCTCCATTATGGGTTCGCATATGATCTTTTAGATTCGATATCTGGTTGAAACCTATTGGAAAATGTTACTACATTTTCGAACATTTTAATCAATGTAAGACAAACATACACTGAGAAACAAATTTGTCTGTCGGCTTGAGTTCAATGTGTACGAGAGAGAAGTGTGTATAGACACATATGTTAGAAAGAGACAGAAGCCTGCCTAGCAACGCTGATTCGGCGATCTGCCGCGTTGCCAATGTGCCAATTCCTTGAATTAAAATGCATATTGAAAATATGCGTCAGTTTATTCTCTACGCCCAAATAATGGATTCATATTGGGCGTACACATTTTTGAATTGTGAATTGTGTCGAATCTGTTTAGGATCGATTCCGGATCGGTTCTAACGGCGCTCCATTTTAGGTCGAAACGAAAGGTCAGAATCGCCACAAGTTCTACAACATTGCATCATTGGCTCGCTTGGCAACACCGCATTTTGTACATTCTAAGGCAAGGTTTCCACCTTCATGGTCATAGAATGAGCTATTTTGGTAAGTACCCATCTGGCACTCAATGGGGGAGTGTCGTTCTGCTTCGAAATGGGTTTCACCTGCGTATACGCAGGCAGTGATAATTTGTATTTGGTAACGGTATTTGTTACATTTTCCGACTGCTCGCTATCGCAAAATGTAACAATAACTCAGGATGTGTTGATTTTATCACCATCGGTGGAGATCAAAGATAATTCTGAAATAAATTAAAACACTAAGTCGCATCAAAATTGAAATGAATAATTCAAATCAAAATGAAAACAAAATATTAAACTAAAAGTACGAACAGATCTCCTTCTTGGGTTTGATAGTAACCTGACCTATTGCAGAAGCCTATGCGAAGATTTTCTGGTGTAACATATTGGCCACGCGTACGATTGCATGACCTTTTGCGTCATCCTCGCTAGGCAATGTGGTGATGACCTTCGCTCTTCTATATCTTTCTAACATGTGTTGATACATACTTCTCGCGATTCTCTCTCGTACACATTGAACTCAATCCGTCAGACAGATTTGATTTTCCCCGTATATTACGAATTCCGACATTACTACCAAGTATGGCAACTAAGCAATGATTTCGTTAGTTGTTTCGCGATGAAACGGTTGGCAGGATGTCAACTTTTGCAAATAATTATCTATTCCCCTATTATAGTAGATACCTTTGAAACAAATGTCACAAACGTGCGGTTTGACATTCCCCTCTCCGTGATGTGTCTTCAGATGGCTTCGCAATTGATCTGGCTTTGAGTACGTCTTGTCACAACTAGAACATTTATATTGCCTTTCCACGGTGGAATGTGCCGCCTTCGTATGCCGGTTTAGCTGATACAACTTGACGAACTTCTTGGGGCACAACGGGCAACTCACCTAGGAAAGTACATCGATTCTATTGCATCGCAGATCATACGTGACGGTAAGAGAGAGCATCGAAAAGAATGTTCCCCCAGCACTCACTTCCTAAAATACGGCAAGCATCCAGTCGACATCCCCACAAGTCCCTGTAGCTCGACAGTTCCAGAAAAACAGGGTCTTTTTGGGTCGCCAATTTCAAATCTGAGATTAGTCTTTAGGCAGGCATTTTAAGGTCTCTTCAAGGTCATATCGAGGACATTTTCAGAAGAAGCTGAACTCTATTATGATCCATATTTACACGCTCAAATATTTTCAATACATCACAAAGGATGAAACAGAAACTACCCACTTTTCTCGTTAAAATGTAGTGTAAATGATTAACTCAACACTGCAAGAATAATAGTCTGCCATGGTAAAGGTAGTTTAAGCAAGTTCTTATTTCATGATATTCAAGGTATTCACTTCAAAATCGATAACACTCGTAATTTTCGTTCATTTTCAATACGTTGCCAGGCTTTCTCAACGATAGACTATTGTGCGCCGTGGTACTCCACATGGTACTGTCGAACATCGTGTTAGAAAGGGTCTGAATATGAGGTGTCAATGAATGCATGTAATATTTCGTAAGATAAGCCAGTAATGTAGATTTGTTCATCCGATTAGAGACGACTTACCATGGACAGCGATTTCGTGCTATTTGGCAACTCCACGGCATTCTTGGTCTCCGGTAAGACAATGAACGAAAGCTGAGCAACTATCCACTATTAAGTCTATCGAAATAAGACAGCACAAAGTAGAATATATCTCTGCGAGAGTAAAAACATCAAGCTGTCTGCTGGAACTGTACTTAACATTGTGCTGTCTTATTTCGATAAATCTCATACTCTGGGCAGACTGAGTATGGCACGGTGAGCGGAAAAGTAAAAATGTCACCGGGTGTTAAATTTAATCATCTACAATATATTATTGTCAACATTATTACTCTTGAATAATACGAAACAATTAACTCCTCAATCTGAAATAACTTGGGTTCCCACAGAGCCACAACAGAATAGGGAGGCTGATAGTGCGAAGGCTAGCAAAATTGAGTGCATAGCACCCTGCCCAAGATGCCAGAACCTCGTTTGTTATTAACATCAATAATAATAAATCTTAATTACGCTCACATTTTTTGTTATTATAGTATAAGTATGATTCAAATTGTTACAATATGTTGTTTTTCTTGTTACTCGGTGGTTGAAATAATGTCCTTAATTCTATTTTTGCCCTGAAATAACTATTTTTTGTAAACAGGTTCATTCTCCAGGATACTCTCCCCTACGAATTCGAGGTGTACGCTGGCCCTAAGGATATCGTAATTCAATTTTTTGGTGCTAATACCTTGTATTCTTCCTTGATGTGCTCCTTTTTCACATGAACTTCCAAATCAGCCTTCTGCATAAAGAGCGCATCACACCTTGTACAAGCGTACGTACTCAGTTCCGTCTTGATGTTGACGTGGTGGCTAACTTCACCATTCAATGACTCTTTATCAGAGTCAGAACTGCTCATCCTACGTTGCTGGTCCTCCATTTTCATCGCATGGGCTTCAATTTTTTAATTAGAACAGAGTATAAGTACTAAGGATGCATCGAGTACTACTTTTTTTCAGAAGACCGCGTACCGGTTACTTGGTAGAGTAATTTGCTCTGGTGTATTTCACCTACTGTCAGTGTGACATTAAGATTGTATTTGCGTTTTTTAAAGGTCCCCTTAATCTCAAAATCGGTTTACTTTTACAAGAAAATAGCAATTTATTGTTTTTTATATACTTCACGTCGTCGTGGTGGCCACTGCCGACTATAGCAAGCGCAATAAATAGATAACTAACTCGAACTCGATTTCGACATGGTCACACCGCTACAGGGGAATATTGACATATTTTAGGAATATTTCTGCCATGCGTGTGTAAATGATGACTTGACTGTTTTTACATCTACACATATATTTTTCCTGATTTTTATGGTCCTTAAATTTACCCCGCCTAACCTTTAATTTGTGTTACTCAGTATATGATGGTTCTCTGAATAGTTAGTCAAGTAGATTGACTCAGTACTTATTACGCATTGATATACAACAGACTCGGAATGACAAACCGACATAAATGAGAAACACGCCCTTGCGTGATATATTTGCAGATATATACTAAGTGACATATAAATCGGAACACCCAGTTTAAATGGTTTTATTTTAATAAAAGTTGGTGAATGTATTTATCTTACTGTAAATAACAAGTGAACAAATTTTCAGCCTTATCAGTTGGACATTCCGGTTTTTATACTGCTTTTTTTTAATTCACTAACGCTCTAAAAATGAATATTTCAGCCGCAGTAAAGAATCAAAGTTGGCGGATTTTGGTTCTTGATATCCTTTACTATCGGTTACGATGCCTAGAGTACGGAGAACTGTACGATTTCGTCAACTTAGTGACTTTGATAGGGGCCGTATAGTGGGACTTCGGGAAGCTGGACTTTCTTTTCGGGCAATTGCAGTTAGAGTGCAAAGAAGTGTAGACACTGTGGTTAGGTGTTGTCAGGCATGGCTTCGAGAAGAAGGCCGTACGCAAAGAGCAAGGGGCACTGGACGCCGTTGTAGAACAACAGACCGTGAAGATCACCGCCTAAGATTATTGGCCTTAAGGGACCGTTTCTCCACTACCAGGTCCATTGCAAATGGATGGTTTGCAGAACACGGAAGACCTAGTGGCATGCGAAGTGTTTACCGACGAATGAGAAGTTTTGGCTTGTTTTCGTACCGGCCACACTGGGTCCTCCCTTTAACTCGAGAACACCGACGTAATCGCCTTGAGTGGTGCAGACAACGGTCACTCTGGGATCAGGAATGGAACAGTATTGTCTTTAGTGACGAGTCTCGATTTTGTTTAGGCATGCACGATGATCGTGCCAGGGTTAGAAGGCGACGTGGTGAAAGGAGGAATCCACAGTTTTTTGTTGAAAGACATGTTCATCACACTGTTGGAGTTATGGTTTGGGGTGCTATAGCTTATTGTTCCAGGTCACCTTTAATCTTCATCAGAGGTAACATGAACGCGCAGCGTTATGTCCACAAAGTTCTAGAACCCCATCTTTTACCCTATCTTGACATCCTGGCAGATCCAACTTTCCAACAAGATAATGCCCGACCACATATTGCAAGAGTCACAATAGACTTCTTTCAACATAATGATGTCACAGTGTTACCATGGCCACCAGGATCTCCCGACTTATCCCCAATTGAACACGTGTGGGATATGATGGGTAGGAGATCGCTCAATTTGCAACGTCCTCCTCAGACTCTAGAAGCACTTCGAGAGGAGTTATTAGTTGCCTGGAATGAGATACTACAGGAGGACATTGACCACCTGATCACAAGCATGCCTAGGCGCGTTGGAGAATGCGTAGCACATCAGGGTGCATTCACACATTATTAAAGGTCAAGGGGCTTTAAAGCAGTGCAATCATTTTGAAATTTTTATCATTTACTTATTATGCTTCATTAAGTACTTATACAAAATTTTATTAAAATAAAACCATTTAAACTGGGTGTTCGGATTTATATGTCACTTAGTATATTTAAGCAACAGAAGACTTGTGAACTGAAGTCGAATATTATCACGAGCTCAATGCTTACATCGTTTAGCTTTAGGTAGTCGTAGACTTTGAAAAATGATTCAGTAACAGTAGAACTACGGACAAAAACGTCATATTACAACGTTTCAGAGATCCCTGCTTATTTTCAGACATTGTTTGGAGGGGTTTGAATATTGTAGGTTGCATGCTGTAAATGGTTGTACATGTTTGCATGTTTGGTGTTAGTAAAAGGCCTTCTACTATTAAGAAGCTGCTCATCCCGGTAGTATGCACCTGTTAGACATAATGAGTCACGCACGTTCTCTCCACACCTGCCATGGAAACAGAAATATGTTATATGATATTTAGAGGTCGAAGATTCATCGTACCTAAGTGAACCTGCCCAGTCACGGTTAGATTCCAACATTTGAAAGCACTTGACTAATCCCTTTTCTTTGAAACCTCCAACAACGTGTAGGAAGTATAGAGTCAATCTACTTGACGATATTTTATGTTGAAGATGGACAACGAGAAGATGCTCAATTTTCGAAAAATTGACTAATAGAATCGCTGCCGTGTCATGGCCATTAAAAACAAATAAATTTAAACTGCTGGATATCGTGGCGGCACCAAGTCAGATTTGGGAACTAGTAAACCTAAATTAACCTTAATAAGTATCAGTGAACAGTTTCTTTGCAGAAACGCGGGTTAATGTTGCTTTTCGACTTCTGCTGCATTATTTTATTTTGTTTTATGGTTTTTGTTTCCTGAGTCTTCATATGAAAGAATATAAAAGAGTAAATAAAATATACAAAAGGCAATACTACAATGTGGTTTCAGTTTAAACTCCTATATAGTAGCTGTTCCAAGGACTACCGTATTCTTTATGAAACAAGATGTATAGTAGTAGTAGTATATAAAAAATGCCATTAAATAGATTGACTCTGCATTTCCTACTTAACGCCGTCATTAGTTCATAAAGAAATTAAGTTCAGTGCAATTTAAATCCTCCGAGAAAAAAGTCAGTTGCGAACATGTACAACAGAGAAATTGAACGGATCAAGTCAGTCAAACCAGCCCATAGACATTCTTTCTCTACCACATCGGTAGTTACTGTTTATCCCGTGTAGGTTTTGAGCGCTGCAATAATTAACCGGACCGGTGCGGCGGACGGTGAGCTTAGGATAGCAGGAGTACGCGAATTGAAAACATTTCTCTATCATTCCAAGTTTTAAAGGCAAATGTACGGAGAAATCTATGAAATGTGAAATATGGCTAACAGATGCATATAATTACCGAGATTCGGAGCGTATAAATAAAGCAACATCAAAAAACTTAATTGACGAAACCAGTAATAAATTCGGTAAAATGGGCCGAGTACCGGGTACAAACCGAGTCCTCGGTGCATCCCTAATAAAAGTATAACAATATTTACAAAAACGAAATATTCTTGAGCTTTTATCCTTACCTATTTTGTGCCTAAGAAGCAGATCACTCCGCGCAAACTTCTTCAAACAAATCTCACATTCAAAATCTTTCGATTTATCTTCTAAAGCAGACATCACGATTTCAGGAACTTTCAGCTTCTCTTCTTCACTGTCTGTACTATCATCCTGTTTATACGCATCATCAAATTCAAATCTGTCCAGCTCTTCCGAGATAATTGTGTCGTCTTGTGGTAATTTGGTGTCTACATCGGCAAGCTCTAGTTTCAAACCTCCTTCCTCCTCCTCTAAATGATCCAATTTGCTTTTGAGATTTTCGGTGCTTTTGACGACGATCTCACGATCTGCTGGTGCTACTTCGATTTCTTCTTTCTTTAGAGAATCGTTCTCGTTGAGAGTCACCTTATAGTACTGGTTATCGTAGTAGATCGAGATTTTCTTCAGTCTTTCTCGAAGAATTTTATCGCTTTCTTCGCATTTGGTCTTGAAAATGTACATGTTCACCGCGCTGGAGACGCAAGATGAGCAGATTTGTTCTGGCAAACCGTCGCCGAGGGATATCTACAAGAAAGGTTTTAAGCTAAGATTAGTTGGAATCTATGTTAGATATAAACTTAATTTTGATAAAATCACTGTATGTATATGTTACGTGTGTTTCAAATTCGAGCCTAGCCTTTGGGATCTAGGAAATGGTAAAGCTCATGTCGCACGATCAGTATTCACTGTGGTCCGTTCCATCAGTGGATTTTTACATAACATTATGCATCAATATTTTTTTATTTGCTGACGTCCAGGCTACACCGGCAATAAATATTCACATTTCATAATACAATACAAGTATGTTGATGGATAACAGTATATACTGATCTTGTGACTTTCGCCTAAATGACACGAAGTACTTTAAGGGCGCAAAAGTGACTGGATGATTATAATTTGAAAAATTTTGCCGGATTCAGCACAATCTTTGAATGCTTCAAATAACCTTATGAATACGTCTTAAAATATATCAACAAAGTTTGACTTCTTTCTGAATTTTGCCTCCTTTGAGAAAATTTTTAATTGCGTTCAAAATCATCAGAATCGAAAAAAAGTCAAGTTTCGAGGAGTTATAGATTTTTAGTCATAATGCTGCTATTAGACAGGCACTTCAACTTTTTTCAAAATCAAGTGATACTTTCCTAGTTATAGAAGGACTAATAATTAAATTAGTTTTTTATTTTTGACGGTTATTCTATCGCAACATTACCGACTAACCAAAACTATAAACATTTTTGTCTGTAATAGAAGGCCAAGGATTATCTGGCGAACGCCACAAAAAATGTACCTACTATGTTATATCTGAAAATTATCAGTCCATTTGAAGTTTTTGCTCGATTACAGCCTTCCCTGACCTATTGACTTGACTGAAAAAATGAGCACCCTGTTTAAATTTCGAGGGATATGTACGCCCAAAAACAGAGGTATATATAATTTTCAGTATAGCAAACATTTGTCATATTATATTATCTCAATTGTTTCTTTTAAGTATTGTAAACGACTATGTTATTACTTAAAAAGTAATCCTAGTAGTTTTTCATATCCATATGAAAATTATCAAGCATAAATAAGTAGATATGATTTGTGGAACTTCCATCAAAAACTTTTTTGAAAGAGCCCCCCTTCCCTTTTAAAATGGGTACGCCCTTGCTCCATCTAACCAACCATACGAATATAGAGTGGCTGATAAGACAATGAAAAAGGCAACAAGCTTCAGGTAAGAAATTGTTTTATTGCACTTTGTCTTAACAGTAAAAAAATTACGTTTAAATGCTATATTTTGCGACACTCATAACCGTCTTGTCCATCGAATGATTCTCAATGAGGATAAAAAACGATAGTACAAGCGAAAAAATGTAGTGAAGATTAATAAGCCCTCTAAGAATTGTCTACGCTCTAAAATGATTGGAAAGATAATGAGCAAAAACAAGAGACATAACAAAAATCTTCCTTAACCTCAGCTTTCAGCAATAGGAGAATAAGACCTTAATGCAAGACACATTAAATGCAAATGAATAATTTTGTACATTACTGTACATAAGCAATATTCGGCATTTCCTTGTTCTTGGAAAAAATTACGGGAAACAAACGAGTAGGCTATGAAATGAACGACAAGATTTCCGATGCTTGATCGAATTCAGTCGATGGATGACCGGTGTGTAGATAGAGTACCTTTTGCAGTACTTTTTTCGTGTATTCTGTTGCATTTTCTGAACCTTTTCTTGATTCATTGATGATTTCGCGTGTGAAAAACTAGTAATTAGTATAATTATGAAAATATCGGTTTGAGGTTAGTGGAGTGTTTACGCGGCTTTCGTAAGTGCCTGTTGTCGCTGTGGGGATCAGCGGTGTTCATTGTAAGTTTTTTTTATTCAAATAACAATGTTAAATATGAAATAACGTTGATATCTTTAGTGTTAGGAATTGAAATTCAATTCTAGTTTTGCCTTTCCATTTAGATGAAGTTACCTACATGAGTCTTTTTAGAGACTCAAGTTTTTTGTCTTTTGGAAACGTTTATAAACTTTTTTCTTTTAATATTTCAGGTATAACTGTGCAGTGAGCCTGGGTAAGTATTTTTAACCATTGTGTTATATCTATGCCTTATTTTCCGTATTTAGTTTTGTAAAATTATAAAAACTTGGTGATTGGAGAAACCATTGAGTTAGTGTAAGGGGAGGATATTTAAATTCCAAAATGAGTGATTTGGATGTGTCATGGTGTCTAGATTGGATAGGTATGTGTTTCTGTTTTTGAAACTGCAAACTCAATAGGGTGAATGTGCCAGTGGTCGGACAGTTCTGACAAAAGCGGAATACTAAGTGTAATTACGAATTTTGTGTTCAAGATAACACAACTAATGCTTTTGGAGGTGATCACAAAATATTAATCATAAATGTGCTATTTTGCCAGTACTCGGCCAGAAGGTGCTACTAGTCGGCCGGCTAGTTTCCAATTATCGGACAGCATTTGATTGGTCAGTCTTAGACAGAACCGTATTTAAGTGTGTGATAGTAGAATATAAATTTCAAATCAGCTGTTATTAGGACTTTGAGGAAAAGAAATTAAACACACTCATACTGAGTCCATTTGGTACAGATATTTTTATAAAAAATACATACAAACTAGGTAAAAAGGAACGAGAAACTATTTTTTTTTTACCTTTAATCCGCTCCCGCACTGTCGACTTTAAACTACCATAGTGTTTACATATTTCAAGCTATTTACCAACATTTCTCACAACTTCGACTGTCTCCTTTAGCCTCCTTTCACTTTATATACTGGATTTATTTTGTCTTGGTATTCATTCCCGCATGAAGTGGAAATATGAAATTTTATTTCACAGTCTCGTATTGGGATGCTATGAAAATTTGTTCATTCCAGTAGTCGGGCACAATATCACTGGCCATAGTCCACATTATTTGTTATCTTTCGTTTGTCTGTCCACTGTGGCTGAGGCTTCAATCGTATTTTGGTTTGTTTAATTCCAAGAGAGAAGTTTGATAGGTTAAAGAGAAAAAGATAGATTGATAACGACCACGCCATGTGTGCGACTATTCGATTTTGGCTAGTATGATGATCCAGTCAGCGACCACTCCAATTTGACCTCATATATTAAGATTAATTTATTTCGTAAATTTTGAACGTCTACATATGTAATAAGAACAGTATTTATACTGAGTGATTGACGTATGTCAACGGACTGCAGAAGCTGATTCAATAATCTGTTGAGGATCCACGATTTCTTAGACCGGCTTCACGCAACCCGACAATTCGACCCCTTTCAAAGTCACTTAGCTGGGATACCCGACGAATTCTACGCATTCTATGCATTTTGAGCAATCACAAAAAGGCTTCTGAATAAGCTACATGAATTTTCACGCGGAATCGCATAGCAACCCTTTGTTGCGCGAGTCAGTAGACTACACAGTCGAGCAAGTTCGCAAGCACACAAGGCCGCGACTCGCACTGTGAACAAAATTAAATCGTGCGACTTTAGGTCCAACCAAAATCATAATTTTTCTTCAACAACAATCTCAAAATTAATTTTAGGATCCATTTAAAATTGCCGAATACTAATTAGCAATGCCAAGGCACCCCTCAAATTGACGCACTTCTTTTTTCTTTGCTCTCCCTCCTCCCTTCCTTTCTTCTTCACTTCTTTCTCGCTGACTTTGTTTGGTATCTGCGCAACCAGACCAGACAGACCTACTGACTTACAAGACTTTAACCAAGAGAAAGGTCCTACGGACCGCTCTAACAGACAATGACGAATAGAGATGAAATTTAACATTTAATTGACACATTTAAATGTACGAAAACTGAATGTTTCGTCATCACCAAACAATACACGTAGCCACCACAAAAACTTAACAGACAAACCTGACCATTTAATCACTTGTTCTTGGCAGGATAAACCGATTTGTAAAAAATTCTTGAATTCTAATAAACATACGTAGGTGTTTACCTTTTTTGTCACTCAGTATATGTATATTTTGTCAGCTGACCATTCTACTTGCCTACTTGCCATTATTCGTCAGAGCGGTCCGGTGGACCTTTGTTCTTAGTTAAAAGTCTCGTCGGTCTGTTAGTCTGTCAGGTCTGGCTACCCAGATACCAAACATGTTTAAGGGGAAAAGAGAAAGAAGGTAAGAAAGGAAGGAAGAAATAGAGCAAAGAAAAGAAGTAAATCATTTGAAATAGCTCAAGTGTTATTGCTTTGACTACTCGAATTATTTTGTAACTCACTATCACAGTGCGAGGCGCGGCCTGAAATGTTTGCGAACTTGCTCGACTGTGTAGTCTACTGAGTCACGCAACAGAGGGTCGCTGTGCGATTCCGCTTGATTATAACGCCGCTGCGCCTTTTGTTTTACATAATCCCTTAGATATGGAACATCAAGATCTCTGTGAATGATCTCATTTGACACGTACCCAGGGGCGTTAGTAATTGTGCGTAGGGTTCTGTTTTGCAGGACTTGCAGTCTATTCTACTTGCCTTTAACTGCCACTCACAACACAAATGACAAAAATTGAGGAATCGAATGCATGCTCAATAATATTGTTGTCAATATGAGAACTGTGGATGTGATTTTTTTGCATACTGTCACAAATTAGTTGATAAATCTGGTACCAATTACCAGCAAGTATAGGATTTCAAATATTCAAGGTTTTACCAAGAATATAACATTTGTTCGACTACTGGTTATGTCCAGGTTACTGGCATATTCACCCTATTGTGTATTTTTATGGCGAGATACGAAAAAAATTAGATGTTCCCAGCTGTTTTTTGATGTTTTCAAAATCCTTTTATCCAACTTTTATGTGTATAGGTGTAGATGAGAGAAGTGTATTTAGCAAGGAGGTATACCTAAGTATTTTGAGAGAGGGGCCTAAAAACTCCTTTGCATGATTATGAAATTATTTGGGATCACAAGAAAAACTATTTGATGAGACTAGAAAATATATAGATATCTTTAATCGTATGTTCTGTTTCTTCTATAAAAAATAATATTTTAAAATCGTCAAGAACTTGCATATCAGCATGAATTTGTCAATCTAGACATGACCATTAAAGAGAAATAGTTACTGGAGGATTCTCAAAACTCTTTATTTATCTTATCAGTCATTTTAAAATATTTGGCGTTAATATCTGGCGGTACATTTGAAAATCAATTGTTTGTGGTTGATATGGCTACCTGTACTGTTGCACAGGAAACTATCATTTCTGAGAGGTGCAAAGACAGTCCAGAGCTCAGCTCCGGAACAAAAATCGATCTGAATTCGCCTTCTTCCGTTAAACATGCTCTGCAGATGTTCCGCAGCTTACAGCCAACTTCCATGTCTTTTACCGGTAATCGGACGGAGATACTGAATACTGAGAAACTTTTGAGAATCAATCGAATTTTATCACCAGCGATTCCACAATTTACACACCAAAACAAACCACCATTCGATAAACTGTCAATTCACAGAACACATTACAGATTGACATTTCCGAAGCATGGGACGTAAGGACAATACTTTTTAGATTCGTTAATTGTAGTGATGGCCAATTCTGTTCACAGTCTACTGGGGATTCACGTTACGAACCGTGATGTTACAGGAAATCAATTTAATAAAACGGCATGATCAAATTCAAAGATTCTTCATTCTATTTGAAAATCATGATTTTCCTGTCCCAATTAGTTCTTTCACTATCAAACACTTTCACTAAACCTATTTCCTCTACTAAATATTTTTCAATCTCACTTTCAATGTTGCCTCGTATTTTCAAAGTTTGGAAATATGGGAAAATTGTTTTGTCTTTCACTCTCTTAAGAGCAGATTTGTAACACTTCCATGGCTGAGGTTCAATTACCAATAATTTCCCAAGCTTTGATATGTAAGATAAAAAAACTTTGAGTCCAATATCTCCATGGTTCAGATGGATCCACATAGTTGTGGAAAAGCAAAAAACAGCATCAAATTGCACAGCATTTTTCAACTGTAAGTAATTGTTTATAACATGGTTTCTGTTGGTTTCATCCACAATGTCCAAACAGTGGAAGCAAATCCTGTTATCCTTATTGGCTTCTTTAGCACGTTCAATAAGTACTGGGTCAATATCTACTGCCAAAAAGAAGACATCTTGCATCACAGCTGATTTCAGAAACTTCCAAAGAGCAAAAGTTAGGTCCTGCAAAGACAATTCATAAGTTGTGGAATTCTTTCACCATTATTAAATTGAACTTACACCTGAATTACACCCTATGTCCAAAGCTAGGAAATCATTACTGTTCTGTACCCAGATATCCTTGGGCAGTAAACCTATCCTTTCTTCTGGAGGATGAAACTGGTAGTAATTTATAAAATTACCATATTTTACTGCTCCTGGATTGCTATCTTTAAATTGCAAATGTTCTGTCATGCTTACAAATAACTATTTATATCAACAGAACTTATAGTACTAGTTTAGTCATGTAATGCCAAGAATAATTAATAATAAGGATAATAACTGAAAACGAAATGTTTGTTTTTTTTTAATTTTAGGTTATTTTTACTAAGAGGGATGGCAAAACTAAATCATTGTAACGATTTAGATTCTGTTTTACCATCCAGTGGGATTTTTACTCTGGAACAGCAATGACATGAAGCTTGGAAACAGAAGTCTTTATATTATATTCATATTAACAATATTGTGCTGACACTAAAATCAAATTCAAGCGAATAACCAAATGAAAGCGGTATTTACCATTTTGGATTGGTATTTACCGATCCGTTCAAGCGAGTGAGGTTATCAGTTTGGTTATAAGATCCGTGACGTCACGAATCAGCTGCTATATGTCATAGTTATCACCGCAAAATTGTGGTATTTACCCAACTTAGGAGTAGTTTTATATTTCTGGTTATTATTTGAAATGTGACAAGTTAGAATTTTGCCGGGTATTGGATATTTTTATTGTACTTCAGCTTCATTTTTGGGAAACTTAATACAGGCTGACTTCAGTTTTAGTATAAAGTAGAGCACCTTATTAGTTATAATCATTACTGTTGTTGGGGATATTTTAAATCTAGTTCCTATGCTTAACAAAGTATCCTGTGTAGCCATATACCACAAGAACATTAAAATATGGCCATATAAACTCACTGGATGATGTCCACCTGTATGCGGTTCTGCGAATATCTTTTTTCATCGCTTTTTCCTACCATTGCTGCTAAATCAATAAATGTTTTCTTTGACATGCGGAAAAGTTTAGAGAGTTGAAAGTTATCATAGCTAATAAAAATTTTTTTCTGAAAAAAAAGATTTCTCCCATATTAAGTGATGATAAAAATAATCAGAAATTATATACGAGCTTTTCTAAAATAAACAACAAAACCGCGGTTAAAACCAACGCGTTCAAGCGATTCGAGTAACTGACGTCATCAACCCGTGTGTCATCTTGAACCATACTATAACCGCGATACATAACTCAGAAATTTTGGTTATTCGCTTGGATTTGATTCATGTATAAATTTCAATCTCATTGTAAATGTCATTTCCTTTTCCCATTTTCCACACTACTGGAATGCAGAAAGGGACAACGATAAAGGGAAATTTTGTAAAGAAGGATCTTGAGGTACTTCTTTCTTGATCGTTATGGGTATTCTTTACGCTTGATTCATGGCTACTCTGGCGATCATCCACCATTTCGAAATAAAACGCTGTTTTAGACTTTGCTTCCTACATATTTTTTTCTGTAATTAAGCTATACATCAATTTTGAATATGTCAATTTCTGTCAAATTTGATAAGTTATGTCGTCTTTGCTAATTTGTTTATCCAGGCTTTCAACTCCACCTGATAAGCGTGAATTGAAAGTTCATCACTATTGTCGTCCTTCATCTACCGAATCTTCAAAAATCTCGAATTTTGCATTCTGTGCATTTCGCCATTTTATATGTTTATGCCGACTCGTCGTCTAACTGTAACCGTTATGTTTTGAAAATGCAAAAATTTTTTGTGGAAGTAAAACGGTGTAGTGATATTTGTGAATGTATTTCAATATGCGCTTAATTGTATCTCTTTTGTTCATAAAAATTATTATTTTGTCCACAATATGCTTAAATTCCGCGGTATCACCTTCAACGGGTAAGTTTATAGGTTATATTGACTAGCGCATTTATGAAATAAGCATCTATTTTAGTTCATTACATGGAAAAAGGAGATACTGTGGAAGTGGGACCTAAAAATTCGGTGCCTAGACGAGAATTGAATATTTTCTGTCATAGAGGCATACCAAAAGGTATCGTTCATATGTGGCTCAGTGTCACGGTAAGATAGCAAGTGCTCTTTATAGTATCATATTTACTATGGCAACAATATTATGGATTTTACCTGTATATTGAGTTCATACATTTTTCCATAGTAACTTGCTAGATTTTAAATCATATACTGAGCAAAGAACCCAGTTACTGCAAAATTTCATATTTTTAAATTCTAGTTGCATATTGATCATCCAAGCAATGATTTCACACATTATGAAGGTCCGAACGAAGAAGTAGTGGAAAAGGAGCATGTAGATAACCATTTTAGTTGGTCACTTAACATATTTTCTGGTAACAAAAGAAAAATGTTTAAACTAGAGCCATTCAATACAAGCTGCATTGGAATTGATACTAGTAAAAGTTATAGTGTGCATTTAGATGTAATAAGTAAGTATTATAATTGATTATTTCCTTGCAACTGAATAAAATATAAACAATTTGTATTTTAGGATTAGACTTATGGAAATTGCTTTTATTAGTGACTGGAATAATAGTATTTATGTATGCTGACAAGCTAAGTTGCAATACCACTTTTCACTACCTGTGTGGCATTGCATTTGGAATATGCGCATCATTTTTAATTCTAGTGTACCTTGTGAGCAAAATGTTTCCAAAGGTAAGATCAACATAAAAGCTATAAAATTGAACTATTAATAAAAATCTATAATTTCAGAAAACTTTTATGTATGGCATTATGGGCTGTGGGTGGACTGTTGTCATATACATATTACAAATGCTGTGGGACAATCTCAGATTAATTATATCAAGCTATAGACTGTATGTTATGTGGTACACCATTGCAACAGGAATCTTAAGTTTCATCTGTAAGTGAATATTAAAGAATATGCATAATAAATAAGATAGTCAGGCTCATAAAAAGATAATGCAGGCCTAAATGACTGAGTAGAGTAACTTATAAAGGTGGGTGTAGTTATATTATTTTTGTAGGCTTTTTGTAACAGATTTTGATGATTAAAAATAAGTTTGTATATTATGTATCCACCAAAATGTATCATTAAATGCTCTGCACTTTTTCTAATGCTATTTATCATGAGAATGATCCAGTGAGTGGATTTTGTATTGAGGAAACATTAAAGAATACAGTTACTCAAAAAGTAATAAAACCTTGCCTACTTTTCACTACACGTTTCCTTTTTTTTTCCAAGAATTGACTCTGACAACAGTGTGAATTGCAAAAGGACTCCTGAAGTCTTGAATGTTTGTAGATTCATTTTATTTTTTGTTTCAGTATGTTATAGATGGGGGCCAATAGAAAATCCACGTACTATTAACATAATAAAATGGTTCATGCAGTTTGTCGGTTTAGCTTGCATTTATAAGAGTAGTGATTACCAAGAAGCAGCAATGGGTCAGATAGTTATTTTATTGATGACCTACAATCTACCACAAAAATGGGTAGCAGCACCTAAAACTTACTGGTAATTATTCCTAAGCTTTAACATACTCCAAACCCTATTCACCTCATTTGCACCACTTCAATGAGCCTGAGGCTGTATATCCAGGCAGGTACATGAAATTTGAATAAAATCATTATACACTGAGAACTTTGCAAGATTTGCCTGACAGCTTGAGTTCAATGCATATGAGAGAGAAGTGTGTATCGACACATTATGTTAGAAACAAATAGAAGCTGGCTGGATAGCGAAGCTCATTTCTGTATTGCTAATATGTTACACCAATTCCTTAAATTAAGATGCATGTTGAAAATATGCTTTAGTTTATTCTCTATGCCCAAATAATGGATTTATTTTGAGTTTATACACTTTGTGAATTGTGTCGAATCTGTATAGGATTCGATTCCGGATCGATCCTAAGGGCGCTCCAATTTAGGTCGAAATAAAAGGTCAGGATGGCCACACGTTCTGCAACATTTCATCATTGATTCGCTTGGCAACGTCGTATCTCGTACATTCCAAGGCAAGGACTCCATCTCCATGATCATAGATGAGCGATTTTCGTCAGTAAGCGCTCTTTGGGGAGTGTCATACTGCTTCGAAATGGTTTTCACCTGCGTACACACTGGCAGTGATAATTTGTATTGCATAATGGTATTTGTTAACAATAAAATGAAACATTAAGTCGCATCAAAATTGTAATAAACAATTCTAATCAAAATGATAATAAAATATTGAATTAAATATTCGAACAGACCTCCTTTGACGTCTACTGAGGTGAACAGCTGATCAGCAAGTGACATTATTGAGGTTATTGGTCTTCAACCTTGGCTATACTGAATTTGGTGTAAATCTAGCAAAAATTTGTTTATAACGTTTTGTTTTTTGTATGCAAATGATCTTTTCTAAATAGAGCTTTTAGCAAGTACAAAATGAATCTGTAGCATACAAAAAAACAAAACAAAATATGGCTCGGACCGGTATTGACGGATACGTCAGAATTATGTGTCCTTTGCCGATATGGGGAATTTTGAAATATTACGAGATAACCAGCTGTCATTGTCCCGTGATGGATACTCGTGAAATAGGGTATAGGTTTGATGTTAACCTAACCTATTGTAGAATCCTGTGCGAAAATTTTCTGGTGTAACATATTGGCAACGCACAACCGTCACCGTCGCTAGACAATGTGGTAATGACCTTCGCTCTTCAGCCTGCTTCTACCTCTTTCTAACATGGGTTGATACACTGTTGTCGCATTTATCTCTTGTACACATTGAACCCAAGTGTCAGACAAATTTGGTTTTCCCTGTATAATTTGGGAAAATATTTTTAGGAAAAAGAAATTTCCCCCCAAAGTAAAAGTGCTCACAAATGACGAGTACTATGAAGAGGGTGTGCGAGAAACAGCTAAGGCTTTAGAAGAACTTAGAAAATTTTGTTCTAGTCCTGAATGTAATCAATGGAAATTTGCCATGAAACTGAATGATGTTAAAAGGTATTATACTAAATCTAGCATTTTAAAAACTGTTTAGTTGCTGACTCGCATGAAGTCTCTTTAATGTTGGCGTGTCTCAAGAATCCATAATCAAGCCTTTCTTGTTTCCCAGTTATACTTTTCATTGTTCCATTATTATTCAACTAGCTGTAGTGTAAATAGCATATATTTTTTTATGAGTGATAAACATACTATATTGATTGTATTTCTCAATTTAAGGTTTGCTTCCTTTATTGAAGGAGAATCTCACTTGAGTGATGATGAAATCTTAGAATATGAGACATCAATAAGAGGAGAAATGACTGAAGAAGAAGATGATGATATAACAGAAGACAGTGAGGAATGCTGAATACAAGACTGATAGATCTGAGTTACTTAAACCTGTTCATTGATTATTGTGTAATACAGTTTTTATTTTTTTTTATTGGAGTTTGAAATGATGTATGATTTAATATCATTGATAGTACTCCAGAAGGTAATTTTCTAAAATCGTATTACAACGGAAGTAAACACATTGCATACATGACAAAAAACAGTACATTTTAATTCATTCAGAACGTATAATATTTTTCTTATGCATTAACCAATATGTTTTGTTAACACTAAATTATACTAAGTGACATATAAATTCGAACACCCAGTTTAAATGGTTTTATTTTAATAAAAGTTGGTGGATGTATTTATCTTACTGTAAATAACAAGTGAAAAAATTTTCAGCCTTATCAGTTGGACATTCCGGTTTTTATACTGCTTTTTTTTAATTCACTAACGCTCTAAAAATGAATATTTCAGCCGCAGTAAAGAATCAACGTTGGCAGATTTTGGTTCTTGACATCCTTTACGATCGGTTACGGTGCCTAGAGTACGGAGACCTGTACGATTTCGTCAACTTAGTGAGTTTGATAGGCGCCGTATAGTGGGACTTCGGGAAGCTGGACTTTCTTTTCGGGCAATTGCAGTTAGAGTGCAAAGAAGTGTAGACACTGTGGTTAGGTGTTGTCAGGCATGGCTTCGAGAAGGCCGTACGCAAAGAGCAAGGGGCACTGGACGCCGCCGTTGAACAACAGACCGTGAAGATCGCAGGCTAAGATTATTGGGCTTAAGGGACCATTTCTCCTCTACCAGGTCCATTGCAAATGAATGGTTTGCAGAACACGGAAGACCTATTGGCATGCGAAGTGTTTACCGACGAATGAGAAGTTTTGGCTTGTTTTCATACCGGCCACTCTGGGTCCTCCCTTTAACTCGAGAACACCGACGTAATCGCCTTGAGTGGTGCAGACAACGGTCACTCTGGGATCAGGAATGGAACAGTATTGTCTTTAGTGACGAGTCTCGATTTTGTTTAGGCATGCACGATGGTCGTGCCAGGGTTAGAAGGCGACGTGGTGAAAGGAGGAATCCACAGTTTTTTGTTGAAAGACATGTTCATCACACTGTTGGAGTTCTGGTTTCAGGTGACCTTTAATCTTTATCAGAGGTAACATGAACGCGCAGCGTTATATCCACGAAGTTCTAGAACTCCATATTTTACCCTATCTTGACACCCTAGCAGATCCAACTTTCCAACAAGATAATGCCCGACCATATGTTGCAAGAGTTACAATAGACTTCTTTCAACATAATGATGTCACATTGTTACCATGGCCACCAAGATCTCCCGACTTATCCCCAATTGAGCACGTGTGGGATATGATGGGTAGGAGATTGCTCAATTTGCAACGTCCTCCTCAGACTCTAGAAGCACTTCGAGAGGAGTTGGTGGTTGCCTGGAATGAGATACCACAGGAGGACATTGACCACCTGATCAGAAGCATGCCTAGGCGCGTTGGAGAATGCGTAGCACATCAGGGTGCATTCACACATTATTAAAGGTCAAAGGGCTTTAAAGCAGTGCAATCATTTTGAAATTTTTATCATTTACTTATTATGCTTCATTAAGTACTTATACAAAATTTTATTAAAATAGAACCATTTAAACTGGGTGTTCGGATTTATATGTCACTTAGTATATTTGAATTACGCTTTCCCAGCTTTACAATTTGCGGCAACAGCACTGTATAACGAGAAAATGACTTCTAAATTCTGTAATGGAGCTTTTTATTTAGAATTTAGATAATGGAGAATGAAGGATTTTCTTACAACTGTGCAAAATCAAATCAAAAAAATAACGGAGATCCAGAATGAAAATGGAATCCCATTGGTTGATTCCTTCTGCACGAGACACTAAATGCATGTGGATTTCAAATACAGTTTCTCCAACATATAAGGAAAAACAGCACAATGCAATTTTGACTAAGATATTTCGCGGCATATTATCTAACATTCTGATAGCTGTCTCTAGGTATGTTATACTTGCAAGTTATTTTTTGTCTTGTGCATTTGTTAAAAAATGGCTTTATGGTAAGAGAACAATTACCCTTGTGGTAATACTTATACTGAAGGTTTCTATTCAAACAAAATGGCTATAAAAATGCATTTTATAAAAATGATGTTAACATGTTTCTTTACAAGATATCATCAATGACAAAACATCACCACATAAATAATAAATAACAACATACTTTGAGCAATACCTATCGGATAATTTTGACTTTAGATAAATATTTCGCATTCGAGAGAACATGTTTTAATAAGAATAGGAAAAATGACAAAAAGGAAATGTTCTATAAAATAAATATCAGTCATGAGCTATATCACTTGAATAATCCATCTTATGGACTACTCCATCTACCTCAGACAGTTCAACATTCTCTACATACTCTTCCATATGGCCTATTTCAATTCCATCTTCTAGGGTAATGTCTGTTTCGTCATCTATGGTTTCATTCAAAGATATGTCTATGTTTCCAAGAAGTCTATCATCTGCAAAAAAAAGGAACAAAGTTACAAAGACATAGTCCAGTAGAAGATTCCAATACACTTCAGGCTTTCAGCACATGGTTGAAGGTAAATACAGCATTGTTTGATGACAGAATTTATCATATTAAGATTTAAGTTTAATTATCTTCAGAATCGAGGGCACTGTCGTCCATTGTGGCCTCCTTCGTGCAAGGACGTACTATGATCACTTGAGAATGTCAGGAAAGTTGTCAAACCCACTGAAGGCAGCCTTTTTTAAATCTAAAGCTTCCTTACTACCTCTCGCCATCAGTTTGATGTGGAATTCACTATAGACGACATAAGAACCAAAGTGGTGAGTTCATTGAGGAAAATACTGAAGTGAGGAAGTAACTCCTCAAGAAAGATATTTGACAGCAGTCTGGTTGCTCCTAAGCGTCAAAAAAGTCGAGACAAACAATGGTAGTTAACTGTATCCCATCAATTGGTTAACTAGAAAGTTGTAGTTAAACTGCAATGTCTAACCTGTTTAGGACTTTATAGACTACTTATTGTTTCCCAGCTTCAAAGTTAGAAAAAACCGAGTCTAAGAATTATATACTCACTAATGTCATCCATAACAACTTCATTTTTCACCACAATCACTTTAGTTTTGTCCTCCTCTCGTTCCGTTGCTTGTTTAACATTCTCTACTTCTGGTCTAGTCTCTGTAATATGGAATTCCTCTCTTTTGTTAATATCAAAAGTTTCCTGTCTCGGCATGGTAACAATTGTTTTATTCTGGAGATTACTGTTGTTTCCTCTTATATTTGAATTACGGGAGGTCGAATCATCTTCAGTCTGGTCTGTTTTGATTTCTAAGCTTGGTACCTGGCGGCAATTGGGAAAATCAGGTCACATCTATCTACAGTATTTATCATGATTCTGACGTCTATTTAAGCGCCTGCTCGTATTGTTCGCAGAGAGTATATCTGTTGACATTCAGTAGTGCATCAGAATTATTTACTATACAGGATGTCCCAGAAGTCGACGTCAAGCCGGAAACAGGTAATATGCCAAGTGATAATAGTTATTGGAAAAACATAAGAAAGTCGTGTACTAAATTATAGGCTTTAAAAAAAAATCGGAAAAATCTACACCCTGTGATGATCTTTTAGTTGCCATTACTACAAATTTGAATTTTTTCTTAGACTGAATGATGGACAGGGTAATTCTACATAGTGAAAGCAAGATAGTAATGCCAGTTTTATATGATGTATATAATAATATTGGATATTTTGAATGTCACTAAATTACCATGTTATTTTTTGTTACGTTTTGATGTGTTTATCTATCTTGGAAAATAGTTTATGTATCCGAACATAGTCTATAATGGCTGAAAATTTAGATGTGTCTAGCCAATAGTTACCAAGACAGTTCTAAATGCAAACTATTTCTTTTTGTTCATATTACGAAACTATTTTCAAAGAAATTATCTGTACCTTAGGTGATGCCTTGACTAGCTTTGGTGATGTGTTCATCAAATACAGCGATTGTGCTGATGGTGACAATGACGTCAGTCCTTTGCCAACAATTTTCCCGCCCAGCGGTAACACTTTTATGCTTCCTTTTGAACTCAGCATTTGCAACTGCGACAATGGAATCACCTGAAACAAACAATGCAATTTTATTATAATTTAAAAAGAGATAATTCTGCCATTAAATTCGTAGTTTTAGTGTTATTTTTTAAGTGTGCAGGTGTTTGCCCGTGAGTCACATCTTTGTTTCTTGGTAGGTAGCAAGCAGTGTTAAGCCTCACGCCAACAAGCCAGATGCATTTGATTGTTTTATTTTTGGATATTGTGTGCCATGTACTTCACGAAAAGCTTTCACTTATTTTGGTCGGTCTGTCTGTTATCAGTCGGTCTATAAAGTGACACAAAGAAAAAGATACAGATGTATTTTTTACGCTCTCACCTTAGCAGAAGACATCTTTATCTGCTTCAATTCACCACTAGGCAATGCACCAGATTTCATTGCAGCACTCAGATTGTTGGCATTGATAAACACTTTTTGTGGAGAGTGATTCTCGTTACTACAACGCTGCTGCTGATACATGCCAGGCTCCTTGTCAACGTCATCTTCTTTCATTGGTTGTAGTGTGATGTTCTGTAGCACGTTCACTTTCTGGTGTACGAACTGAGATTGCGAAACAGGTATCGTTTGAACGCCAGGAATGAGGTGTTGTTCGTATAATTCCAGATGCTCCGGGTCGGGTTTCTTGTGGATTTCTCTCGATTTGGACTTTGATCGTTGCCTGTTTATTAGAGAAATATCGTCAGATACCTTAAACATACACATGTGGTTCTACCTCCAGCAAAACATTGGGTGAAATTATATGGCGTACCCGGTACTCGGCATTCTGCTGGTAAAGATCAAATACGTAGTTTTATCATTAAAGATTGTGCTCATGTTTTTGTCAAGCCGATGCTGATAATGTAAAATCCTGTATTGAAAACTGGAATTTTTCCTGATGTTTGGAAGATATACAATAGACAATATGATAGATGTAATTTACATGGAGGCTTTCAATATGTTAAACCATCATCTTCTAGTTGATAGCCTTCATTACTTCGGCTTTTAGTGACTCGTTAGTCGGTCCTCTAAGCTCATATCTTTCCAATAGAACGTAATACTTACATTGGAGGCTCTACGAAACCAAATTCGGATTGCCTGGGATATAATACACCAAGAAATCATCAATCACCTAAACCAATCAATGCCGCGACGACTTAACGAATGTGTAGCGAACAGAGGAGCTTCAACGCATTATTAACATTAAGGTGGGATATCTCGGCTATTTTGCGAAATTTCGAGATGAAATTTTGTCCACTTTCTATTTATCAGTAGACCTAACACTTGTAAAAGTATGCTCAAAATTACAGCACTCCTAGTCAGTGTTGCACTTTCTGTCATTTAGTATATAATCGCAAAATGAACTCGAATACATGTATTTATTCCATAAATAATGCCATTGTGGAGGTGAACAATGGCGACTAAAGATTTTTTTGTAACATTTTCCTGCAGGTTGGACTTCCGACTTCCGAAGCGACACGGATTCTACGTTTTATAATGCTTAACTGCATATTTTTCCAACGAAGCAGCACTAAACACTTTTTTCACTACGCCTCTCTGTTATGGAACCCTTTTTATGCATATTATATAAATGTACAAAGTAAATTTCTTGAATATTGTACTTATAAAATTAATGGCTCATATTCAGAAAGAGAGATTAGCCAATTCGGCTGCCACGTTTCAACCAAGAATCTCTACAATTAGGACGTTCCATTGCTGGCCTGACATTCCTCCATAAGTTTTTGCACGATGGAGTGGGTGCACCAGAACTTCTCCAGAGGTTTAAGTATTGTATACCGCGTTTCGAGAAGAACCTTTCAACTGCAGTACCTCCCATACCATCGTATTATTTTATTCTCTGCTATATTCTGTATTCAATAATTATAATTCCATAGCAGACAGACAGTTGACATTAATTTTGAGTCTATCAGTAAAATCTCCTCAAACTAAGACTATTACAATAGCTAATTTTTGTTACTGTTAGTTTTATATGGTCTTGTGTGTACACTATTAGTAAGTTACCATTATACCGTCCTGTATAATTATGTATAATTAAATATTCGGCGCATTTTACCGGGTTGGATCGGTCTGAATACAAGACACACAAATGTATGGATCAAACAATTGCGGATGCTATGTGAAAAATTTCAGCATATGTCCACGTTTTCCGAAAACTTACCATAACATCAAAAAATAGTTAAGGTTACAGCAGATTTTTGCCTAAATCAGTTGCTTGAATTGGACGATTTCTTAGTAAATGAGTTTTTATATACAGGGTGCGCCATCTTTTATGTCGGTATGTAAACATGAAATAACTTTGAAAACGAAAAACTGATTTCTATATACAGGGTGTCCGCAAAGTCCTTTACACGACGTGTAGATCTTGAAAACATAAGCAATTTTTCTTAGTACCATATACACCAATGTCTTAAGGGAACCGAGATAAAGGGCTCTGCAACATCAAAAATATCTGAATACCGTCCTGTAGCCGCGACCCGCCGCGATATCTCAGACTGGTACCGGCTACTAGCTGAACCCGACGACAGAACTGGGTCGGGGGTCGGGGTCAGTGTGCCAGGTCAGTATGCAACCTTCAACCGACGGTAAAGGGTCACGCGTATAGAGGTAACGAACCCGTATAATCGATTGCGTTTCAAAAAAAAAAATGATAATGGCACACTCATACACCAATAATGAACTCGTTGATATGTTGTTAATTTATGGCGAATGTCTTCAAAATGCTACAGAATCGTCGCGAGTGTATGCAGATCGTTTCCCTAGACGACATCATCCAAGGCCCCGCAGATTTGTGTACCTGGTCCAGAGAGTCAGGGATACGGGCCATTTGGAGGACTTTCGAGGTGGGCACAGTGGGAGGCCTAGACAACCACGAATGGTGCAAGTTGAGGAAGAACTACTGAATCGCGTAGACGAGAATCCCTCAACAAGCACTAGAGACGTGGCTAGAGAAGTGCAAGTATCAAAAACTAAAGTGTGGCAAACGTCCAACGTGTACAAGCCCTTCAACCTGACGATTTTCCAGCAAGAGTGCGGTTTTGTGAGTGGTTGTTGTATCAACATGACAATAATCCGGACTTTTTGAAGTGCATATTGGTGACAGACGAATCTACGTTCACGCGTAATGGGGTGAATAACTTTCGATTTCAGGCAGAGACGTACTTAGCCCTTCTCGTCAACTGGAGAGTGAGTACTTTTTCCTTTATTTTTTTTTACTTGGTCGCCCTCGTTTCACTACACATTACCTTTGTTATTTCAAGGGTAGTTGTTTCTGAAAAGGAAAACCCCAACTTTGCGGACACCCTGTATAGGGTATTTTTATTATGGTCCGTTACAATTTATTGGGACTAGTTTTTGAATACACAACATCTATCAAGTAGCCACCTCTATTGGCCAAAACAAAATGTGCCCGTTTTGCAGCGATTTTCATTACTTTTTCGAGCACCTCTGGTGGTATAGCGGCACGAATGTTTGCCTTGAGTTCTTCAGTGGTCTGGGGTTTGCTGGCGTTGACTTGACTTATATATATATATATATATATATATAGAAGAAGACCGGTGGGGTCTGGAGACCTGGGTGGCCAGTCAATGTCACCTCTTTTTGACATCAGACGTCCAGGGAATTTTCGTTGCAGAAACTCTACTGTCTCATTTGCAGTGTGGCATGGCACACCGTCTTGTTGAAACCAGTAACCATCAAGACTCTTTTCACGCATTTGTGGGCAGACATAATGAGCCAACATCTACCGATATCGATTTCCATCGACTGTTTCGTTTTCGTTGAAGAAAAATGGCCCAATATTGGTTTGGGCGCAAACGCCGGCCCAGTCACTTTCCGGTCATGCAACGGCATTTCGTGGATCTCATGTCCATTTTCCGTCCCCCAAATGCGACAGTTTTGCTTATTAACGCCGCCAGAGAGCGTGATATGGACCTCGTCGGTCATCACAATTTGCTTCCAAAAATCAGGTTCAGCATCAACCATGCGAGCGACTGTTTGGGCGTATTCCAAGCGACGTGGACGGTCAGTTGGCAATATTTTTTGTGTTAACTGCCCCTTCTAAGGAAACAAATGCAAATCATCCTTCAAAATGCGCCGCAACGTGGTTCCACTGATGCCAAAATGCTGAGCGCAGTGACGATACGACACTTTTGGGTTCTGGGCAACGCTGTCTCTGACCGCATCAACCAATTCATTGGAACGTCCTGGTCGTTGATGAACGGTATGTTGACGATCTCCCACTGTCCCGTACTCAAGAAAATTTGAAACCAAACGGCGGATAGTGTTGTCAGACGGTGCCTGTTTGCCGTTGCCACGATATTTTCGACGATATGCACGTTGCGTTAACACAACTGAACGACACAATGTACATTGTGACTATTTCGGCGCGTTGTTTCGGTGTAAAGCGATTCATGACTAAAATTGTAGTAAACTGACGTTTCAGAAACACGTATAACCAAATCACTCGGTTGGTAAATATCAAAGTCATTCGATGTTTCAAGACATAAAAGATGGCGCACCCGGTACATGTGACTACTACATGTTTTTGTGTAAGTCCACGGAGCAGCTACTGTAGCTGTTTAAACTGGAACCACATTGTAGCCTAGCCTAGGCCTTTTATTCAGGGTGACTTTGAAGTTGAGTCATTAATTTTCAGATAATGATTGTAGGAGGAAGATAAACCAAAATATGTGTGAAAAAAAAGTTTACCTTGTTTTATAAAGTATCCTCCCGACAAGTATTTCAGTGCGGACCTGTATTTGGTCTTGGAGCACCGGCATGCCCTCCCCTGTGAGGTCTTAAGTCACCTGATTCACGAGCCCGTTGTACTACATTAACAAAGGCACGAGGGGTTGGTTGCACTCGATTGGGAAACCGATCCGCATAAACATGTGCCATTTTTTATTTCGTTTGAGCCACGCAGCAAACACCACTATTCACTCACGCGTTACCGACTGACACATTGACTGAATAAAAACTTCGTGATCAGCGTTTCAAATTCTTTCGCTTTTTTGTTTCCGATGCGATGAACCGATAAGACGGATTATATCCGTTGTTGCCAAACACGAGCACATAATATTATTATTGAGACAGGGCGGTACTCGAACTTCTAAAGGGCTATAAATTTGTTACTTTAATTTTACCACAAAAATGTTAAAGGAAAAAAATTTCTTTTGATCAGATCTACTCACTGTTAAAATAAATGACTCAACCTCGAAGTATATTACTTATGAACACTAAAAAAAAAAACACGTACCAAAATCGCAGCAAATTCCGAAAAGTAAGGTGAACTACGATATTTCTAAATTGAATTGAAATTTGTGCAGCATAGTCTGACGATGCCTACCTTCAACGAAAATATAGGTTTAAAATGTCGAGCTGCCCGCCGTATAGGTAAACAAAAATGTTTGTTTATAAATCGGATATTGAACAAAAAAATAAAAATTCCTATAGCAATAACGACCTTGTTGATATAATACAGTATACAGAAAGTGTTTCAAGATGCTGATAATGCTGCATTTTCCTGGAATTTCCTTCCCATTTCGCGTAGGTTTATTTATCTCGTACAAAGCCTGTTTGTAGAAAGTCAAGACGGGCACATTAGAAGATCTAGCAACCCTGAATGTTCCAAAATAATGAAGAAATTTATAACTTTGAATCAATTTTAGACAGGTTTGAATGGTATATTTAACACAGGGCAGTACTTAAAATTTCATATCAGCTGAATAGCAATTGCTTTTTTAAATTGTGTGCTGTTTATTTTCACGATACGATGCAGCTTTACCGAAGATCAACTTTGTTATTTCAAACATACTTGTTTTTCAACCAGAAAAGCCTCAACCACCACATCCTTTCTAGTAGGTATGGAATCTCACCGTTTTCACGAATCCGACCTTCGAAAATATACTGTATATAACCTGAAACTTATCATGTGCTGTATGTAGTACAAGTTTTGAGTTTAAACCCCAATACTTGCCGTTTATTGGGTTGCAGTTTTGAATCATTAGAGTTCAAGTAGTTCAAATTTGTATTCAATTATTTTGTTGGTGATGAAAGTAGTTCCTTCCATCTCCTACATTTAATTTTGATTTTCTACAATACCTGTACAAGTTCTGTATTCTGCAAAGCCTGGGAGATATCAACTGTTGTGCTAGGTTTCCAGTATCTTGAACCAGTTTCCTCTTTTTATCTTCTGGCTTGGGTGGCTCAGGTATTCTAAATTGCATGGCAGATTTGCTTGAACCCACACCTGAGGCCTCAGACGTAGAGGCAGCCGTGGTTGGTGGATGAGACTGTTGAGGCTGACCTGTGACAACTGGGAGCCTTCTGCGTTCCGTGTTGTTCGGTGCAGGCAGCTGCTTATTGCACTGACTGGCCACTTCGGCTGTCTCATCAGCCAATGCGGATAACGCAGTTTGCGGGGCCGTACGGGGTAGCAAGGGCACCAGACGACGTCCTTCTTGAGCCCAGTCGTCAACAGTTTCTGTATTGCCTGTAACACTGAGATGCAAAATATGTGATGAATACATTAGATTTGTTTAATGTGTAAACAAGGTGCTACTTAGGCCGTAATTACGAGGGCGCGTTCCTGCACCAAACTCAAGTAGAAAAGTCCATATAAATATGTGTCCTAGAAAGTCTGGTTTCCAAGATTCAAGGTATCCAAAATTAAAAAAATTGGTCTTTAACAGATGAAAAATAATAGCAAATTGTCTCAGAAAGTCAAAAATATAAGAACGACATTCTTAGGCAACGATCAACGTTGATTTGATCTTATTTTAATAGATTTTCGACACGTAGTGAAGTTGTCTTTACTTTTTCCTCGAAAACAAGGTAGGTTAACACGAGAAAAAAAGTAGTACCATGAGCGGCTTAATCTGAAATATATATATATATATATATACAGGGTGGCCCATCCATGTGTGGACGGAATATTACTCATAAACAAATACGTTTTGGGAAAATCTATTTA
Organism: Acanthoscelides obtectus; assembly: GCA_963669975.1. Taxonomy (NCBI): domain Eukaryota; kingdom Metazoa; phylum Arthropoda; class Insecta; order Coleoptera; family Chrysomelidae; genus Acanthoscelides; species Acanthoscelides obtectus. Next base: position 70,314,946 of record CAVLJG010000007.1, on the reverse strand, counting down.
TGGGATGTTATACATGACATTTGAGGGCACATTTCTATAAACTCGCCATTATACAGGGTGTCCCAATTTCGACATACATATCAAAGTTGTGATTTTTCAAATGGAATACCTCAAATTTTATTGCATATTTAGATAAACCCGTTCAAAAGAAGAAAATTGATATAACATACTTATAGGGTTTTGGTAATTAGCTACTGAGATTATAAGGTGTTTTGTCTAGAAAAACCCCCCACTTCGGTAACCCCTCAGTCCGTCATTTTGAAATTTGGAGTACTGAATTTTGTATCAAAAAAACTTACACACCTCAGCTTTTATCTTATTTGTTACTTTTTCGAATTTTAATTTTTGCTCATACAGGGTGGTAAAAAACGCAAATTGTAGTTTTTCCCAAAAATTTATATGTATATTTGTGCAAGTTTGGATTAAATTTTTTATAAGCTTTTTTTTTTGATACTAGACACATAAGGGTTTTTACGGCTATTTTTTCGGTTATTAGCATCATCCTTGGAAACAAATAAATTGTTGATTAGTTACAAACTGTCAAAATTAGGTTTGTGAGCATTATAATAAAAACGTGTTTGAAAATGAATTTTTCTAAAGAAGAAATGGTGAATATGATGGTGTTCGTTTTGGGCGAAGCCCAAAGAAATAGTTTCCTAGCATCTCGCATTTATAAGCAATGGTACCCTAATATGCGACATCCAAGGCCGAAAACATTTTTCACACTAGCAGTGGAATATAGTAAAAAATGTATAAATAATCCAAGTGCCACCAATGAGGCGAATGTTGCAGAAAAATCACCATTTAAGTGGAGCAGAAACTCATATATGCAGAACTTCTGTCCAAAGGGTTATTCACAAGCATAGGTACCATCCATATCACCTATGCTTGCATCAAAGCCTTCGTAATCAGGATTTTGCAGCTCGAATGGAGTTTAGTAGCATAATGCTAAATAAAGTGAGTGAAGACACTACTTTCCTGGATAAGGTTCTTTTTAGCAATGAGGCAACTTTTAAAAGCATAGGTGTTGTTAACAGGCATAACATGCACTATTATGCGACGGAAAACCCTTACTGGGTTAGGCAAATAGATTTATTGGCAGACAAGTTATCGGGTCTTTCTTTTCCGACAGATTAACAGGCACAGAATACTTGAATTTTTTGATCGAGCATTTGCCTTTGCTTTTGGAGGATGTCAACCTGCAAACTCGGATGCATATGTACTTCCAACATGACTGCGCACCTGCGCATTATCATAATCGTGTGCGTAACTATTTGGACACCTGGAGTAACAATCGTTGGATGGGTCGTGATGGGCCTAAATCTTGGCCTCCTAGATCACCAGATATGACAGCGATGGACTTCTTTTTATGGGGCTATGTTAAGCAAGAGGTTTATATATCTCCACCATCTACCCCGGAAAATATGAAGGAGAGGATTAAGGATGATTTTCTGAACATAAGGGAACACATGCTGAGGGATGTGCAACGGTCATTTATCCAACGACTACGGCTGTGTATTCGACATGGTGGAGATATTTTCGAGCAGTTTTTGTAGATTAGGTCTTGAGTAGTGATAGTTGTTTGTTTATGATGTTGTTATAGTTGTTTTTCTCTGTTATGCTTGAAGCTGATTTATGCTCTTCTGATTGTTATTAGTTTTTACGTCAGATCTGTACTCTTACAATTATTGTAGGACGCCCTTTATGGCCTCCTTGATTTTAATACTTTTCTCTCCTTCAGAAAGGCTGGCTTATTTCTAGATTTCTACTGTTCTGTGTAAGCGTCAGCACTTTCATATTGAGGCAATGTTTCCTTTTTGAATTGTATGAAATTTCAGGCTGATATAACAGATGATATAAATCAAAAGCATGAATCAAAATCAAAAAAGAGTGCTCACACTAAACAGCAGAAAACTATGAAAATCAAGGAGGCCATAAAGGCGTCCTACAGTTGTAGGAGCAACTGACGATACGGCCCTTAGTGGCAATATGGAACTAGCCCACAGTTTGTCTTTTGTTTCCATTGATGGTGTTTTTTTTTCCTTAATTTTGGTGTGTTGTTCTATTAAAAGCTTAATAACTCAAAATCTAGTGATTTTATCTGAACCAAACCTTATACAAAAAAAGCTTATAAAAAATTGAATCCAAACTTGTAGTTTCTTCAAAATGCTATTGATGCTTTGTGAGTGTGTTCAGGTGGCCACCCACAGTAGAAGACATAGCAGCAACTGTTGCTTTAGGAACTTAAAAAGTGTTCTTTGAATCAAATAATGACAACTTCAATCAGTATTTATAAGCAACATGTGCCATTCATCGAATGAATGGTGAATTCTTTTCTACATTTTTTTTACGTTTTTGCTTATGTCTTACCCCCAGATTAGCTTTATTTCAAATTGAGTTGTTTTGGAAAAGGGAAGTCCCAACTTTAAGGCCACCCTGTATAGATCTGGCTAACTACTGACTCTGTTCTAGAAAAAAATCTATGCACAGATTTTAAAACAGAATTATAATTCTTAAGACTGAATGAATACATCTTCCCTCTAGAAATATGAAACAGTTTTGCTGGGGTAATTTTGTTATTGAGTGCCACAGTTGGAAAAATCACCTTTTCACATATATTCAAAAAACTATTAAGTATGGGTCCAATTGGTTTTTAAAATCAGACCTTATATGTCCAATTCGTTGCAGCAATATTACCAGGCAGATCATAAGAAATTACCATTGATCTCAAAAAAATTAATGGCAATTATAAATTTTCATAAAATGTTGAGCATTTTTGCTGATTTTTTTTCTCTGCCATTTTTGTTTTCAAGAAAATGGTGTATAGTGCTGTATGCTGGTGTAAAAATTACTTTGCTAGACCTGAATCATGAGATGTGGCCCCCTCCTCCTCCTAGAAATATCCCACACTGCTCTTCAATTGTTATAAGGAAATTTGCCTGAGAAGAGCTACTTAACTGCTTAGCATGCAGCTACCACCCATTCTAGACAGATTCTTAATTACCCCTGAGAGTTACCATATCTTGCTCCTTACTATAATTACTTTTCATATTAGAATTTATTTTTCATTAATACAGAATCAAATAAATGGATGCATTGTTAAACATTCTTTTTTTTTCATACACTGACTGTACTATTAGTTTTTATTTTGTACAAACCCAAACACAAGTGCAAACTTTTTTTGAGTGCTTTATGTTTATTGTGCACAATATTTGATATTTACTTGTATTTTGTGACAATAAACATTATTATTATTATTATTCTATCTGTTGGATTTACAAAAAGATTGTGAATTCAGAAGCTTCTCAAATAGGTACACCTTTGGTTAAAATTTAGTACCCAAATAGGAAGCTATTTAAACAAAGTGTCATTTCGAAACTGTGCTAAGAACTTACTGATATGCTATGGTGTTCAATTTTTCATCACTTATAGCCCTCCTCACTTCAGCTTTGTGTCGTTCTTCAGTGATATTCAACAAATATCCTGTTTCTTTCAATAATTTACGCTTATCTGAAGTTAACGGGCCCTGTGCTCTCAAAGCTGACACAAGATGCGAATATGCCTCTAATTCTGAAAGGCAACATCATTATACATTTATGAGGGACATTTTACACGCGAATTACCAATGTTTCTTAAATTTTGTATCGATTCCTCTTTTGTCATATCCAGCAAAACCGGCCACATATTAGCTTAAATCACTTGAAACTCACAAGAAACATCTTTCTTAAACCTTAAAGCTAATTTTTCGAAAGCTGAAATCAAAACTGCAAAAGTGACAGCGTCTTTATTTTTTTGGTTATGATGCTGTTTGTGTTGTTTACCACAGGATCCTAAAATAATCTACCAAATCTACGTGATCGCAGAGAAACGTCGACAACAGACGGTAGTATCTGAGATTGATCCATGAAGCGATTCCAACATCTGAAGAATAATTGCAGCAAAATGAATGAAAATGAACCGTCTAGTGTTTCAACAATTATGTTCTAACCATTCTCCTCACAAACATGATTTTCTACTTTCTAGGTGTTCAATGCTGTCTATTGGCTTGAAAAATTCGTGAATCGGAACGCACCCAATGCCAGTGACTAAACGTCAATCACTTGACAAAAAATGAGGTCTACGTCATTCGCCTAATTCAAAACATTACTCATCCTTTATTTTGGAATTCCAAATTTCTAATTGTTGTTTTTCAAACGTATTAACAATGAACCGACTTTTCGGCAAATCTAAGCCAAAGGAACCAGGTCCAAGTATTTCTGATTGCATCTCGGGCGTAAGTACAAGAATGTTATTTCGTCTAGTCCTTGGCGGAATAATTCTACGAGAAATTTGTAGGTGGATCAGCGAGCTGAAGCAGTCGAAAAGAAAATAAACGCCTTAGAAAATGACCTGCGTAAGTTCCGAGACCAAATGGCAAAGATGCGCGAGGGTCCTGCAAAGAATGCAGTTAAACAAAAAGCTTTGCGAATTCTCAAACAGAAAAAGATGTATGAGAATCAGTTAGAAAACTTGAGAGGGCAATCTTTTAATATGGAACAGGCAAACATGGCTCATCAGACATTGAAAGATACACACACTACTGTGGTGGCAATGCGAGATGGTATGAACCAAATGAAGAAAGAATTCAAGAAAATTAATGTTGATGACATTGAGGTATGAGCTTTGATCATTACTTTCAAGAGGAAATGAAAATTCTATCAAATCCATTGTCTGTTATGATAAATCCTCCATGAAAGAAACTTGAATATTACCAGTTAAATTTATTTTGTCCAATCCATGGTTAAAATGTATATTTTATATCTTTAGGATGTACAAGATGAATTGGCAGATATGATGGAACAGGCTGATGAAGTACAAGAAGCTCTAGGCAGAACATATAATACACCTGAGATTGATGAAGATGAGCTAGAGGCAGAATTAGATGCTTTAGGGGATGAGATAGGTTTAGATGATGACCAAAGTTATTTGGATGATGTTCTTAAAGCTCCTGAAGCACCTAGTACCAAACCTGAAGCTGAACAAGCCAAAAATAAGGTAAATAATATTAACAAAATTATAATTCAATTCATATTCACAGCATATCTTTTTAGGATGGAGTTCCAGTTGATGAATTTGGCTTACCTCAACTTAATAAGCACTAAGATGTAATATATATTTTTGATTATACCTATATTGTTTTTTATATGCTATGCCAATCTTATGTATTTAAGTTATTAAATGAGGAAAAATATTAAGCTTATGTTTTGTAAATTTTTTGTGCAAAATAATTTTTTTTTATGTAGTTATAATTATAAAGAATTTTGCTTATACTTTTATGTACCAAGTTTCTTGACCCTTTTCTAATAAAGCACAGCATTGCTTGCACATTTTTAATGAATTAATATGATCTAACTGTCAAGTGTGTATGTGATGGTTACTATATATATATATATATATAGGTGAAAAATTAAAGCTTCGTCTCAAGTTATATATATATGCTATGAACATCCCAAAGAAATTTTATTAATCCATTGTTGGTCTGCCTACGGTTAGTAGAACTGGAAGACGCATCCTCTTGTAGATTGTTCCAAAATCTCAACACCCTAGGTAAAAAGGAGTAGATGTATTGGCCAGTTCTGGATGCATAAAGTTTGACATGGTTAGGATGGGAAACCAAAGTCAGGCGGGTCTATCTGGCAGGCACATTGTGCAGTGGCATCATGGAGGAGACCTCTGAGGAGCAAAGCTTGTTGGTGTAGCGGTAGAGGAGAGCTAGATCGCCAACAGCCTGCTGGTGCGGTAGGATTCTGAGACATTCTGTTAGAGAACAATCATTGATCAATCAGACAGCCCCCTCTGGACAGCATCGAGCAAGGAAAATGTAGTCGGTGCGGCAGCACCAATACTCGGGGCTAGGTCTTATCTGGGCCCTGTATAGAGTGAGGAGGCCATGTGGAGAAAAGTACTTCTTAGCCTTAAATAAAAAGTTTAGCGTTTTACCAGCAGCTGCTGCTGCTGTTGACAAGATGTGTTTGTGCCAGATCAAGTCCTAGATGATCTGGACTCAGACCAGTCGAAATGAATGGCTCTTTGGCAGAACTCGGACACTCACCAAAACTGTATGGCTTTTTGTTCATCAAGGTAGCAGTACTGGGTTTTGTTAGTATTGAACTGTACATGATTGTTGCATCCCCAAGCAGTCATAACCTCCAGGTCTCTCGTCAGAGAGGAAGTCGCCGCTAGTCTTCTTTCCAGCTCACCGGCAGAGATCGACTTTTAGCTCTCAATTCCTGTATGTAGAGTGCTGTCATCAGCAAAGCTGTGGATTGGGTTGATCGTACAGGAAATGAGGTCGATGATATGTAAGTATCGGGGCCAAGACCGATCCCTCGGGAACACCCGCGTTGACGTTTTTGGATGAAGAGAACCCGTCAGTTACGACAGATATCTTGTTGCCAGAGAGGTCAGCCACCCATCTGCAAAGTTTGTCTGAGAGGATGGATGTTTGCATAAGAGAGAGATCGAACGCTTGCATGATATCAATAGCAACAACATGAGCCTCACCATAAGACTGGATGAGTTCACTCCACAATTGCATGACGTGAGCTTGGAAGTCCCCTTGTAGATCGCTGGTGACGGAGACCATACTGCCTGTCGCTAATAAAGCGATGTTGTCCAGAAGCTCGCAATGTATGCACCTCTCCATCACCTTACTTATAACAGAAAGCAGAGCTATAGGCCTGTAGTTGTAAGGGTCGGTCTTAGATCCCTGTTTGGGATGGGTTGGACATCAGCAAATTTCCAATTGTCTGAGAAGGTGCCGGATTCGTAAGATATCTGGAAGAGACGCGAAAGAACTGGAGCAAGTGCCGCTGCACACCTCTTCAATACAACGGCAGGAATGAAGTCCGGATCAGAAGCTTTGTTGATGTCGAGCGACAATAGCACCCGTCTTATGGAATTATGCCTGAATGTTTCTTCTCGCCTTTGGATCGACTGCACTCGGCCGTTGGGGGATCTTGGAAAGCACTTGCGCCTTAGCGTTTGAGTCGGTTACAATCGTTCCATCCTGACATGTAAGTGGTGGAAGGCTACTCTGTGAGAAGGTCCTTTCAATCTGCTTGGCCAGCGTCCAGAAAGAGCTCCTGCCATTGCGCTGCGACATTACCCTGTGCCTAACTTTTATATCGTTCTGGTCTTTGGCATTGCGGGCCGCTTCGTTATATTTGTTTCTAGGCTCGACGTCGTCTTGTCTATTCTCCACAGTGGAGTTTTGTAAGAAGGTTCTGTGTGCCACTTTCACTGTATGAGGGATATATTTCTCCATCCCAACGTGCCTAATTTCGGTTATCGATGAACAGACAGCAGACGCATCTTCGTCAGCGAAACAAACATCTCTCCAAGGAAAGGTGAGGAAATCTCTGAACCCCTCCCAGTCGATATGTCCATAATGCCAAGTTTTGCGGGTTTTTTACCGAAATCTATCCTCCGCAACACCGTGATCTGAGTTACCCAAGGGAGACAGGACAGCAGTGCTCTAAGGGACAGGATGCATGGTCAGAAAGAGATCCAGCAGGCTACTGACGGGTGGCGAAACTCGGGGGAAAAAGTACTGTTCTCTTGAGTCCACCCTTCACACGGACATTCCGAGAATGGAGTGAGTTTACGTCCGAAATTCTTAGTACTCGAGGGATCCATCATCATTAATTAATTTCTTTGTTGGGGAAGATAACCTACTGCGTAGCTTAGGTGTGGAAGCAGCTAGCGGGTGGTACCGGTTCGGTATTGAGGTATTCCTTAACGCGCGTACAATCACTTGAACGGGGATAAATTGTATACCGAGTACAACTTCCGGAACATGCATTTGCCACGGCCCCGCTCAGTATGTATAAACATTTGCACATTTTTAATGAATTGATACAACCTAACTGGCAAGTGTGTATGTGATATACTATATTAATTTTAATGTATTATTTCAAGTACAGAATGTGTTTTCTTCTCCATAGCTACTAGTAAAGGAAACTGTACACCTTAGCTGCATTCCAGTAACCCTGTTGAGTTACTATGAGTAACTCAGTAGTGTTCAGCACCAATACCGTTTCAATGCACGTTGTATTCTCATGCATTGTTTCTCGAGCGTGTCACCCTCAAACTAAAAACTAATTGAAAGTAGCTATAATGTGATTTGGTGCACTAATTTTGGATATGGCCGTCGAGTGTCACCACGGTCTAATTGGATTAGAACAATAAAGCTCTTGTGGCTTTCCAATATTTTTAATGAAAAATTACATACGAAACTCTACACTGGAGTGCTTTAAGACGCTAATTTTGAGTGCAGCGATTAAAAGATGTTAACATATCACAAAGTCTTATTCAGAATAGGAAATGGGGCTTTTAGGGTCACCCACCAATCTACGCATCCAATTTACATAAGAAATTGGTGCTAGTCGATATGGCTGAACTCAAAAAAAAATTATTAATACGACTGAAGAGAATTCGGTGCATTGGGGTAATTTGGGATGCTGATTTCGGTTATTAGTCTTTTCTCCGAAATAATTGTAAAGTCTGGTTTTATTGATGCAAGTTGTTCAAGGGTGTATTCAAAACATTGACGCATAAAATGGGTGCAAGAATTATTGTGGGCAAAATTTTTATACAACAACAAAGAATGAGAAAACGTGTTTTTGGGATTCAATCGAAAGTGTTGTCAGGAACCAAAAACTCTTCAAATAAGATTTTTAGGTATTTATGAGACCTACAGAATGAGACCACACGTAAAAAGATCCAACTAATAGTATAGTAGTAGTAGTAATAAAAGTGCAGGTTATGGCTCTTGTTGCTAATGCGACGATAATTTCACGCATCTGCTTGAAATTCTTCAAATCCGTAGGCTTCATACTTCTAAATAACCACAACAAAATTGGAGTGTTTTTGAGAATTTCCAACTGGTTATCCCAAAACACCTATCTTATGGCCATCACTGCTACTTTACTGAGCAATATACACGGTTCGTTCAAAGGGCATTTTATAGCGAAATACACGAGTTTACCTTTTCGACATGAATCACAAACCATTCCGAAAGATAATCGTTATTTTTATGCGAAAAACGAAGGGGATAAACAATTAGACATTCTCAAAAAATACTTGACCAATCGATTCCAGTTTTGTTGTCGTTATATGAAGCCTACGAATTTGAATAATTTCAAGTATCTGCGTGATACTATTGTCGCATTACCAAGTGCTAAAACCTTAGTCGGATCTTTTTACGTGTGGTCTCATTCTGTGGGTCTCATAAATACCTAAAAATCTTGCTTGAAGATTTTTTTCGTTCCTGACAACACTTCCGATTGCATTCCAAAAAAACACGTTTTTCCATTCTTTGTTGTTGAATAAAAACTTTTCCCACAAAAATTGGTGTACCCATTTTACGCGTCCATGATTTAAATACCCCCTTCAACAACTTGCATCAATAAAACCAGACTTTACAATTATTTCTCAAACTAAGTGTATTTTCGTCTAATATGGTTAGACTATATGGCCATCAAAAACTGCTGAATTGCCGTGAAGCCCTGGAAGTATGAAAATACTTTCCCGTCAGTCTCAGCGAAACGCTGACATTAGGTTTCTCATGTACGCACACGATTCACAAAAAAAAAACTAATGAATTATCTATGATGAGATTAGCTGATGGTAGGGTGAGAGTGAAATAATGTAAAAATAATAATTACTTATTTATTAAAAGTATACACTGCTTAATGTATTTTATACCCTAAGAACATACTGTACACTATAATTAATTATATTTGGTTTTGAAAACTTGTTTGTCATTACATGAATGTTAATGAATAATTTCTCAGATCAATGGTCGGTTAGTACAATAAATGTTTCAATGAAAAGGCTGAAATGAGAGAAGTTTGAATTTTTTAAAGAATTGTCTGGCTGACCAAGGCAAATTGGCTTCCAATACCCTAACATTTGTGTTGTTTCAGTTGACATATGGCTTGAGATAATGACTGCACTAATAAGTGGGCATTTTTATCAGGACTGAGTGAGGTGTTATACTGGAATTTTGGCAACACTTTGTTACAGCTTTTTCCTTCTTGACAATAAACTGAAGACAGCTTTATGGCAGGATTTTCTTGAGGAAATTTGTTACCTGAAAAAAAAAGAAACATTCTTGAATAAGATTAGTTTCTAAAAACAAAATATCCAAATATTACTTAATTGCCATGTGTCACATGGTGTGTAGATTGACTTTGTACTTCCCACATATTTATATACAAGCATATAAAAAGAGTAAAAATCAATTATAACTAGCACCTAGTTTCAGCAAATTGAAAAATGCATTAAAATAGTTTTGCCAAAAAAAAAAAATTATTGTAACAAAACATGCAAAAACAAAACCTAAGAACAATCTGAATCTTTTTTGTTTCTTGCTCATAACTCGGTCATTGAACCTATTTTTAAGAATGAAATTAATTCATATATTATGACTGCACACAGCATACACTGCTCAAATTCTATTAAAATCTGAGCAGCTGTTTCCACAAAAGACAGACAGAAATGAATTCCATGGATTTGCATGGAAGTAAATCTTAGGATTGTAGGACTTTCCAGTTTCACAGTGATTGCTGCCTAGGCCCTGTTTCTTTTTCAGTTTTTAGAATGAGGTAGAAAAATCTACTGAAGTATTTCTCATAAATTACAGTTTTACATATTATGTGCCAGTTTTGGTTAGGCAATCATAAAAAACACAATACAAACAAAATTAGTATGATGCAGGCTTGCTATATCTCCTGCATTTCACATACCTAACTACTTACCAGCAATGGTAGTTACCAAACAACCGTAATCTTCATTTTTGGCCAACATGACTAATTTCTTGAAATGCTCTGTATCTGACTCCACAATTTTTAAACTGACAAGTGAGTGCAATGATGTCATAAACTCCTTCCTCAATCTGAAAAACATTATCTGATCTAAAACTGTGCTATGATTGCTGCTTCAGTAACTGTGAATATTTAGACCCTTATTCAATAATTTCCATATATGTTGATTTGTCTATTAACAAAATTTTCTTTATAAAAATATAACATTAGCATACCTGCAGTTTTCTGCAATTTCAGATACCCTTTGCATAAGTATTTCTTTGATTGCAGAAACATATTCATTGATGGCAACATCTCTAGCAAATTTTGGTAATGGTAGATGATCACCCAATATCAGTTCCATGTTCAAAGGGTACTGTACACTGCACTTAGTATTGCTGCCATCCATTTTGTTTATGATGATTTTCAAAAGGATCGTATCATCAGAATTGTTAAGTTCATAGTCACTAAAATCAAAACAGAAATGAATCTTTTGAAAACCTCATCATCAGGAAGAATTTCAATTTTTGGGTATATTTTTTTAGTCGCCAGAAAAGGCTAATAAACCTTATTTTTGAAATTCAGATCATCATTAATAGTTACGAGAGAATAATGAAAAACATTTCACACTTTTTATTCATTATTGTAGAATGATCTCAGAGAAGCTTAAATTTAGGTCCTCACCTGCAGTATTCAGGCAATACAGTCAAATCCAGTTTGATTTCAATTAAGAATGTTATATTAGTTCCATCTACAGATACCTCTACATTCTCAGCCTTTATCTGATCACCTGATATCAATTTCTCATATTCCTCATAATAACGAAAGTAGATATTCTCTTTCCTGAGTTTTTCTATCTGCAACTGTTTATAATATTCCAGAAACTCTTTCAATATTATGGCTAACATTTTTGGGTTATCCAAGTTCCAGTTTCCTAAATTTGGAATATGTTTTTCTATCATTTCGATATCAGGGTTTGCAAGGAAATAATCATCATTGAAGTCAAAGTCAGGTGGGAATGTAAAGTCTTCTGGGTCAAAAAAAATATCCCACTTTAATTTTTTGCCTGCATATGGGATCTTAATGATGAAGTCTGCATGATTATAGGGTGTGATATCATTGTGAGCTATATCCGAAAGTCCTAAAAAAATGTTGTTCATTTGAGTCAACACAAGAGGATTTTAGTTGGTAGTGTACACACCTAAACAACTGTTTTGATACAGTTCATCAAGGTGTTTCTGCAAACATGTGGGTATGCTCATGATTCAATGTATAGTGCTAAAAAATAGATTGTGGATAGCAAAAGTGTAGCGTAAAAGGGTGTACATAGCTCAAAACACAACTAGATCAAAGAAATCTTTGACATTTTGACAATGTTTGGTTATTTTTTTGTCGGACAGCAACGCTCATATATACAATATTTCACGAGTATCCATCACGCTTTGGCGTCTACTGAGGTGAACAGCTGATCAGCAAATGACATTTTTGTGTTAGTCTGCAACGTTGGCTATGATGAATCTGCTGTAAATCTAGCAAAAATCTGTTTGTAGTGTTTTGTTTTTTGTATGCAAATGAACTTTTCTAAATAAAAGAGCTTTTAGCAAGTACATAATGAAACTGTAGCGTACAAAAACAAAACAAAATATGGCTCTGTCCAGCTGGCATTGACGGATCCGTCAGATTTATGTCACGGATTATACAGATACGACACCTGCTGCCGGTCCCTTTGATCTTCCTGTCCCCTAACTGCTTACCATATTTCCCGCTTATGTTCATTAGTGTCCGGAGGATTTTTTCCTAGGAGTTGTTACGGTTTATTAGCCTGACGTCGATGTCCGAATGTCATACGTCAAACAACAGAATCAAGATATTTATTTGTGTTTATCATTTACCCCCATGGCTTGAAAAGCGTATTATATTGAATATAACCAAAACAAAAATCAGCAAAAACCAAAACTGAATGTTTTTTGATAACCCCTAAATCCTAAATGTCTATCACGAATCCCATCAAACGCATAAAACTCAAGTTGGCGCTGGTAGAACCTGATTTTTGACAGATTGTCTCCTCTGATAGTACTCTGTGATTATGTGTCCTTTGCCGATATGGGGAATTTTGAAATATTACCAGATAACCAGCTGTCATTGTACTATACCGTAATGGTTACTCGTGAAATGTCTGTCGCACGTCAAATGTCTAACCTCGTATTTTAATGCTGTGTATCGCTGTTTTGTTTTTAAAAAAATGGGCACATTATTAAGGCAAATAATCAAAAACTGTGAACATTTATCAAGGCTAAGTATCTCAAATAATCTTCTAAAGCCAGGCAACTCGCCCCTCCTTGCATTGATAGCGACTAAACGATATTCCAATGTGCCCACTCCTTACGAAGTCGTGGATATCAAGGCCGAAGAAAAATCGAACAAAGAAGTGATAAACCAAGTAAACCAGCTAGTAAAAGACAACAATATATCCAGATTATTTGCTGTGGTCCATGTAACAGGTAAACAATTCAAAATTACTGAAGGCGATGTGATAGTAATTGAAGGATATTGGCCACCAACTGTTGGAGACAAGATCTTATTAGATAAAGTTTTGCTAGCAGGGAGTACAGATTTTACCTTGATAGGAAGACCTATTGTACAAAAAGGATTGGTTAGAGTAGAGGCTACAGTTATTGAGAAAACCTTGTCTCATACAAAAACTCATTTTAGAAAAAAGCGAAGGAAGCAGTATATGAGAATCAACTTTTTCAGAATTCAGCAAACATATCTCAGGATAAATAAAGTGTGCATTAATGGAGAAGTGAATAACCCACCTGAAGTTAGAGGACTTGAGACAGCAATCTTTTAAATATAAAATGTAACTTAATTTCATAAGTTTTACTTATTGCATCAGATAAATGTGCATTAGAGAGGTCATTCTGTAATATAAAATTTTGTTACAATACGAATTTTACTTGCATATTAAAGTTACCTGTTTTCCTCTGTTTCCAGATTTCATCCACAAACTAAATGAATGTATTTATAGACACATTAAAGTATTTATGCATTTATTTTATTTATAAAATACTATTGTTGCAATATATTCCAAAGCCACATAGAGAAATTTCTTGTGCATATAATTTATGTTCCAGATCATATAAAAACAGCAATAGAAATATTAAAAAATAAATTAGTTATCTCCTAACTTATGAAACTGTATACATCATACATTCAAAATAATTATAATAGCTTATAAATACTACAAAAAACAGATAATGTAAACAAAAATTTGCTTCAATAGTACATGAGTACATGCATTCCGAAGATAAAATATATATTCATTTAAACCATAAAGATAGTTTAAATTTGCCCTTTTACATGGAATATATTGTTATAGTTCCATTTTGTTAAGCTGTTCAACTTCGACAAATATTTGTTTGTTTATACAGCTTATAGAGTATTATGATAACAAACATAGCAGAGTGCCCATTTTGACATAAGTCAAGTATTGATCACAACATGATGTATTTGAGTGCCCTAAGTAGACTAAAATGTTTTCCGATGTATAGCTCTTTGCCCTTCCTCATCAAACTCTCTCTTAGATACCCACATCTTCTTGAAAGTATCTAAGGAGGCTAAAATTGAACCACCTATCCATGTTGAGTATAATCTTTCTTGAGGCGCAGAAATCTAGAAAAAATCATCAAGCTGAGACTTAATGAAATAAAATAAAATCTGACAAAATGCTACCAGATATAAATTTGTATCAAAGTCATTTAGTTATAGTTATCATTTAATAATATGCCTGAAAGATTGACTTTGATGTTGGGGCTTACTTACCTTGATTTGAGTCTCTTTTGGTGACATTCTTTTAATCTCGGAAAGCAACCTATCACCAAATCCTTTGAAAAGTGTGGAACCTCCTGATAAAACAATATTCTTAAAAAGCACCTTCCTCAAGTCCAGATCTGATTTCTGAATTGAGTACATCAACACTTCATGTAGACCCTCACACTCTTCACCAATTAGGTCAGGTTTGAAGAGAATCTCAGGTGCTCTAAAAAAAATACATTTTGTATTACATAATATTTACAGTTATTCTCCAGCTCTAAATTAATTTTCCACAATTGTGACGTTGAGAAAACCCATTGAGGGAACACTTCAATCAGTCATTTAAATAATTTCAAGTCACACAATTTGATTTTTTTTCAGAATATCAATACAAATGTTTGATATTAACAAATAAAAGAGTTTTATATGACATTTTTGCACAAGGTATTTGAGATTTGAAGTATGAATTGTGGCATACCTTTCAGATTATTATCAATAAGAAAATAACAAGCCAGAAATACTTTTCTTGACTTATGTGGTTGTAGCAAGAAATATGGTAAGTGGTATATAATTCAAGCAAAAATAGTTATCCTGACCTAATATCTCTACTTACCTATACCTAGCAGGTCCAACTTTGATGACACTTCCATCAGGCAGTGTATAATTGATCTGTTCTGTTTCAACAGATTCCTCCTTTATTGGGTTGTTGGTCAGATTGGTTAAATAGCAAGCTTTCTCTTTTATGGTCCTGACTGTTTCAAATTCTGCAGTAGTACGGAATATGATGCCTTCCTTTCTCAAAAGAAGCCTTTAATACAAAATAAGACTTAATGCATATGTGATCTAAGTACCTAACCTTCTCGAAAATCCCGGGATTGGCTAATAATTTCGGTATTAGTCCAGAAATTTTTTATTAGGTGATATTTAGTATATAATTTTATAAATGATTTATTGATATTTATGAACCATTAGATATCAAACTTCAAAAAGCAATAGTTACACATTCAGAATCAAAGCAGAAGAAGACCTAAAAATTATCTGGCATACTTAGCCAAGAAATAGATCTTTTTTTAAATGGCGGAAGTCGTGGCAGCTTGCTTCAAAAAACATACGATTATCTGTCAACAATTCAGCCCACTAGTGTAGAGTCCGAGAGATGCTTTTCTTCTGCAGGATATATAATGTAATCAAATCTGTTATTATTGAATTTTCATTCCCAGTTCTTATGAATGTTTTTTAGTTCATGTTTATTACCAAAAAAATATCAAATAATGTTTATTCTTATATATTATATTTATCTAACAACAGTGAGACTCATTTATTATGACACTTGTACCTATAGTCTTCGTTTTTAGTATTTATGCTTTGTTAAGTTCTTTGAATTTTTTTAGTTAATTTCCGTTTTTTGTTGAGAAATAAAAGTTTAATTTTTTTTTTCGGGATTGGCCCCGGGATCCTGCGATAGACATACCGAGCCTCGAAAATCCCCCTAGTAGGTTTTCAGCTTGGTAGATTCTACTAACATGTTTTATGATACCCATAGAATATATATCATTGCTGTTACTAGCGGGGAAGTATTGTAATCGCGAACATTTTCGAAACTGAGATAGTATACTTCTTTGATGTTACATTCCGTCAGTCTGACTGTCTGTCGGCTTTGTAGTTTTTGAAAAACAGTCCAGATGCGACGGGGCAAAAGGCCAAAAACGAAAAAAAAAAAAATGCTCAAATTTCACTTATTTTTGACGTTTTAGATGATCCTGATAATTTTCGGATACATTTTTTGTAAGACTTAAAAATTGGGTGTTAAGGGTTGCTAGCAGGGGTGTGGAGGAGGGTATATCTCAATTTTTAACGTTCGTATGTTTATACCTCTCCGATCCCAATAATTCTGCGCACATATTTGGCATATTTCACTCATCAAACATGTCCCTGTACATTCAAAATGAAAACATAGAAATATATCCAACAGTCGTGGGCGGTCGTCTGTGGTTGTACGTTACAGTGCATGGTGAAGGCCATTATCGTCATTCACGCGGGATTGGTCATCGCAACGATCATGTGGGCCTACAGGAATTCCTGTTAGGGGAAAAGGAAGGTCATTTAATTTTCTTTTTATACATGTTTGTAGCTAACTTTTTTCTTAGAAGGGCTAACTTGTGCCTTCATAATCCTTTAGGATCTAATGCCAGCGTTACGTGGGAAGTACAGAGTCAACTTACTTGACGCCACTTTTTTTATACTGAAGCAGTCGCATAGGCTGAAAGCTAAATACCGCGGGGCGCCGCAACTTCTATAAGAAACTTAAAGACGCGTTTTTAATCCGATTTTTGAAATGACAAAGGTTAGCAGAAGTGAAAAATACCTCCTCAGGCAGAGTATTCCATAATCTCGACACCCTAGGAACAAAAGAGAGGTCATACCAGCCAGTTCTCGATGTTTGGAGTTTTACAAAGGTGGGATGGGAGACAGAAGCCTGGCGGGTTCGTCTGACAGGCTCACCGCGCGGCGACATCTTGGAACATGGAGGATACCTCTGAGGACCAAGCCCCTTGACATAGCTGTAGAGGAGAGTAAGATCGCCGAGCGCCCATCTATGCGAAAGGGTCCCGAGACTGTCCATTAGAGAAGTATCATCGATCTGTTGAACAGCCCTCCTCTGAACAGAGTATGGACAATGTAGTCAGGGCGACAGAACTCCAGACACGTGAGCAGTATTCACGGCGAGGTCTTATCTGGATCTTGTACAAGAGATTAGGTTATGCCTATGTTCTGGTCTTTGACCATCCAAAATGACAGAACTCTGCTATCTATTAAAGACCGGGCGATTCTTGTTAGTCAAGGTACAGTGTTTTGTTTTGGAAGTAATAAACTGTACCACATTGTTGCATCCCCAAAAGGTGATGACTTCAACATCTCTTATCAGAGAGGAAGTTGCTACTAGTCTTCAGGAGAGACGGTTGTTGGTAAGTAATAAAAGCAATGATGTGGCTAAGAATGATACCTGGGGGTTGATATTGTGGGAGAGAGGGGAAACCTGTCAATTATTAGAGATACCTTACAGCTACCCATTTGCAAAGTTCTCTGCAAGGCCTTAGGCAGGAAACTTGCAGCATGCTGATAAAAAGATTTTATGATGTGCCTTAAAAGCATAGAATAGGCAACCTTTTCTATTTGTTCATGTAAGAGGCAAAGTCTATATTGTCTTACTCCAAGAGTACTATAATTATAAAATACTATCCAAATTACCTTAAGTATCTAGACACATCTCTACCAGCAAGGTCGGACCGCATAATGCTGTGTGGTAAAGCAAATCCTTCATAAATAGGCACTGAGTGAGTTACTCCATCTCCTGAGTCTAACACTATGCCTGTTGTCCTACCAGTTGAATACCTACAAAAATACCTCTTTTTATTTTAAGTGCATCTGCATCTTATAATAATCTAATAACTCATTGTTGTTTATTAAGGCTCTTTTATACCTGGTCACTCACACATCCGTACTTCCATCATAACTCATCTATTTTTCAAAATATAATCTAGAAAGAACTTAGTGGTTGCCTTTTTTGTACTCAATAAAAGCAAGACTTAAGGCAGGTTGTAGATTTTAGGTTTAAATTTAAGGTTTATATGTTAGATGTTCAAAAGTCTGTGATGCTTACAGAACACAAAGTAGATCAATTACTTGGCATCCTCCACTTTAAAACATTACTAGGTTTTTTTTTATGAAAATTGTTTCTCTACTACCTTTACTATTCAAGAGCAATACAATTTATATTTTTAGTTTGTACCTTCATTTGGCTAGAAAAACTTGCAAGTTCTATCAGCAATAAAATCACTTACAGACTAAGTACAGCTTGCATGGAAATAAACAGGGCTGGAACATTGAATGTTTCAAACATTATCTCAGCAGCCTTTTCCCTGTTTGGTCGTGGATTTAGAGGTGCTTCTGTCAGTAGAACAGGATGTTCTTCAGAAAAAGTAGATAGCTGATCTTTACTGTAGATGTAGCTCCAGATTTTCTCCATATCATTCCAATCTGTAACTATGCCATGTTCCATAGGGTATTTGATCGATAGCAGTCCACGATGTTCCTCAGCTTTGGGGCCTATGAAGATGTCACCTTCTAAGGCCCCTGCCATGACACGGGTGTGTTTTGGACGTCCGACACTAAAATTTTATTAGGGCATTAGTTGGAGTTAAATTGACGTTTGGAAGGGTACTTACTAGTTTGGAAACCGGCATTTAGGTATTTGGCCACCAGCGAATCCTGCTTTGATTACCCCAGTTCCCTAACATGAAAAGTGAATAAATACGTCAATTTGAACACAAAGCCTTCAGGATTTTGGTTACTTACGTTGTCTATAACTACAGGTTGATTCACAATTACATCATATGCCTCCATAATTAATTATTATTTTAAATAATTCGTTCACACCTTTCCCAAAATTTATTTCATTTATGGAGTTTTGACGGCTGTTTAACTGTCAAATTACTGTCAAGTGTGAGTCACTCTTTTTGACACCACCACAACCACAGACCTGAGCCGCTTTCCAGTGCTTTTGAATTGAGAGTTGATGCACCCGGAGTGTGACACTCCCGAACTACTCTGGCAAATGTTTGTTGATGTTTTGCTTTGACGTTTACAATTTGTATCACATTGCCAAACAATGGAAATGCAAACACATTTTGCCTTTATTTTCAGAAGCATTGTCAGACTATCCAATTGATGCCTGATGATGCTTTTAGAATGATGGCGCAACATTTCATAAATCTGCATCTTTATTGTAAAGCTTCTGACATTCAAAATTATTTTCAAAGTGTTGTTATAGATGAAGCCAACTACAAGCCGCTATGAACCTGCATTCTAGCACTCTCTTGTGATCTTTATTATTCAGGAACATCTCGAATGTACGTTGTGACTCTGGGTCATAACATTATCAGTTTTTTTAACATGGTCCATTGTCTGGTATTGGTTTAATGTGAGTTTAATGCAAAAAACAGAAACGATGAAAATACATAACTTAACAATCTTGACCCATTCACTCATTGTTATTTTCATTATCCCCACTAGTTCTGAGCGTATAACACCGAATAAACAGCTAGTGCATGAGGGGCGGGGATTTCAAAAATGAGTAGCTCAGGTGCATGACACTAGACTCTAGAGCACTGGAACGGTATTGACAGGTGGTGGGTAGCTCCGAGTTACTCCGAGTAAAATAACGAGGCACTGGAAAGCACCTAAGAAAACGTCGTCTATAGTCAACGCCAAACAAAGTGGCGTGCACGTCATCAAGGTGGGTGTGTTGAAAAATTTACATTGTTGCCAAACTTTTTGTAAAATAATAAAATTTATTATTTACATATCTAGGTTTATAAGCAATATTAACCTCAAATGAGAACAAAAATAATAGTATAATAAAATTATAGATCTGTACTTGCATAATCATTAAGTATGACAATTATTGATCAGATGACACTATGAAACTACCATATTTAATTGATAGCTTAAAGGTACTGAATAAAAATCCAAATGGGGTCCTCCAAATTTTATGCATGGTATTTATTTTACAGAATTCTTACAGAAAAATGCATTCTAAAATTAGGTAAGCTACTGGTGTAAGCTTTTTCTGTACAATAAAGTTAGTCGGAGTTTCTTTCTTCAGCGCTGTCTGAATCTCCATCACTCTCAAAGTTGATTATTAAAGGTTCGATGTCTGGTCGATCAAAAATTCGTTCTCTTTCATACCATTTAAAAATTTCTTGCTCAGTATGTCGAACACTATTTTTCCACATGTCTGGGGTAACCGTTTGTAGAGCCTCGTTCCACATATCCAAACAGTCTTTTTCACTGTTACCATCTCTACCAATATGTCTGTTATAGTAACCTTTTGCTATGCCCCAAATTAACTCAATAGGGTTAAATATACAATGGTAAGGAGGCAGACGAAGAACTTTGTGCCCATGTTGTTCCGCCAATTCATCAATCACGTATATTTTAGGTGGTTTGTTTCTAAAAAAGCAGTTATTTTAAGAATAGGAATAAACAAAAGAAATATAAACTGTCGACCAAAATATATATAATTACGAAGCATTATGTACCGAGCAACAATACTCAATAGCTCTGTTTTAAACATTGTGTTTAAAAATGGTATGTTTTGATTTGTCAACCAGTCTTGGATATTTTTTTTTGTCCATGCATTGTTGGGCACTTTGTTCAATATCATGCTGTGATAAGGGGCGTTATCCAGTATAATCATAGATGGACTCTCCAATTTTTCTAATAACTGATGTTGAAACCATTTCAAAAAATTGTCCTGGTTCATCTCTCCATGGTAATCGCTCAATTTTGTTTTCGAAGAAAATATCGCTTAACTACCCTCAATAAACCCATTTTCATTTCCAGCATGTAATATAATGTATCTAAAATATATTAGTTTTAAATTTTATAGTGCAAATTGTGTAAAAGTACATACCTTTTACCATCTGTTTTAATAGCTTTCACGCTTTTTTGGTTTCCATTTTGCCAAGAGCGACCTATGGTCCCATTTTGAAATATACAAGTTTCATCGAGGAAGACAAACTGGTATAAGGCCTCAACCTTGGCTTGATTGTATTGCCTTAGAAATTCCACCCTTTTCAAAGCTATACTTGGTAGTTCCATGAGCCCTCGTCGCGGATTGTCCTTAAGCCACTTAAATCCAAGATCTCTAAGCAACCGCCTTAAAGACGTGGCACTACCATCAAATAATGCCCTATCTCTTAATCGAGACCATAAAGTTTGTATCGTAACTTGTTCTTCTGAAACCATGTGTAATATGACATTATAATTTAGTTAACAAATTAATGCAAATTTCTGATAAGTTATTATAATAAGATCTTACTTTTGTGATACATATTATAGATCACTTCTCGAATGGCACTTGTATCCAATGTCGCTGTGTTGGTTACACGTTTAATATAACTCCGCTTTTTCTTGGGCGATTCTAAATTTGCATCACTTTTCACACCCTCGGAAATACGACTAACTGTCCTTAAACTAATTTTTAAAGCAGCAGCAACACGCTACAAAAAATGAAATAAAATTTCACTATTATTAATATACATTACATATAATTATTAGTAACCTACCTCTTGAACAGCATTTAAAGGCAACAAAGGCCCGTTGTTGTCCCTTTCTTGCTCAAAGTAGTGCATTAACGAGGCCACGAGTTCCTTACACCGACTATTTAACTGTTTGGGCATCTTTATATACCAAAATTGCCTTTATCTACTCGTAAAATGAATAATTTTGTTTTGAAACAAACAGTTGTTGATTTACAGTATGCGGGGCCAAAGGATTTATAAAGATTTGAAATGCCACAAATTGATTCAGTGTCAAAATTAATACAAATGTCAGTTCCCAGTTTAAATAAGTTTCAAGGTGACAATGTGTCAACGCTGCGAAATCGGTTTAGTGCGTTTACATGTCGATAAGTGATTGGAGCGTTTGCAAAACATTTTATTTCGCATAATGCGTCTAAATTTATCAGAAAGCAACTTATGTGATATTTTAATAACAATGTTTATATGACTATTAACCATAATAAGAGAGTAATGACCATTTTACAATTTATATATCACATTAATATGAAACTGCAATAGAGCAATTGTTTGTGATAGAAACCTAGGCATTAGGTCGGGGAATTTTTATCGTGATGACGTGCACGCCACTTTGTTTGGCGTTGACTATATATCGCTTGTTTGAAGGTAAAATGAAATGACAGCCGAGCGTCGGACACAGATTGGGAAGTGTGGGGTGGGGGAAAGTTATTCGTATAGTAATATTAGCGTCGTCAACCACTTATGCTTAGATCTAGATATACACGTGTCAACCACCATCTGTAGGTGTTAGCGTTGTCTCCTCTCGTACTGTTGTCACAATAATTCGTAAATAAGTAGTGAGACATAAATAGTGGTGTACATAAATGTTCTAACTAGTCGAGTTAAATAAATTAGTGCATTTCTTTTTGTGGAATCCAGTGTTTTAATCCACACCTAAAAGAACCCAGAAAAAGGCTACAATATATAGCATAAGGTTGGGTTTCTTTTACAAGAACACGAAACACGATAGCTACTTCATAGACAAGACTCTCTTCACCAAGAGACGGAAGACAGAATAAGGTTTGAATCACCCAACCCTCCGTGGTCTATCATTGACTTTCAATCAACAGGTGCTGGATAGAAAGTTACCATTGAAGCAGCATATCGACAAAAAATCGGTAACGATCATGTGGCAGTACGTCGGATAATCTGCAGGACTTGGGGTCTACGATCGAAAGTCCTGCATTGACGCTACACGACGGCGACGGTGATAAGACCTAGAATATATACTAAGTGACATATAAATCCGAACACCCAGTTTAAATGGTTTTATTTTAATAAAATTTTGTATAAGTACTTAATGAAGCATAATAAGTAACTGATAAAAATTTCAAAATGATTGCACTGCTTTAATAATGTGTGGATGCACCCTGATGTGCTACGCATTCTCCAACGCGCCTAGGCATGCTTCTGATCAGGTGGTCAATGTCCTCCTGTGGTATCTCATTCCAGGCAACGACCAACTCCTCTCGAAGTGCGTCTAGAGTGTGAGGAGGACGTTGCAAATTGAGCAATCTCCTACCCATCATATCCCACACGTGCTCAATTGGGGATAAGTCGGGAGATCTTGGTGGCCATGGTAACAATGTGACATCATTATGTTGAAAGAAGTCTATTGTGACTCTTGCAACATATGGTCGGGCATTATCTTGTTGGAAAGTTGGATCTGCCAGGTTGTGAAGATAGGGTAAAAGATGGGGTTCTAGAACTTCGTGGATATAACGCTGCGCGTTCATGTTACCTCTGATGAAGATTAAAGGTGACCTGGAACCATAAGCTATAGCACCACAAACCATAACTCCAACAGTGTGATGAACATGTCTTTCAACAAAAAACTGTGGATTCCTCCTTTCACCACGTCGCCTTCTAACCCTGGCACGACCATCGTGCATGCCTAAACAAAATCGAGACTCGTCACTAAAGACAATACTGTTCCATTCCTGATCCCAGAGTGACCGTTGTCTGCACCACTCAAGGCGATTACGTCGGTGTTCTCGAGTTAAAGGGAGGACCCAGTGTGGCCGGTATGAAAACAAGCCAAAACTTCTCATTCGTCGGTAAACACTTCGCATGCCAATAGGTCTTCCGTGTTCTGCAAACCATTCATTTGCAATGGACCTGGTAGTGGAGAAACGGTCCCTTAAGGCCAATAATCTTAGGCGGCGATCTTCACGGTCTGTTGTTCTACGGCGGCGTCCAGTGCCCCTTGCTCTTTGCGTACGGCCTTCTCGAAGCCATGCCTGACAACACCTAACCACAGTGTCTACACTTCTTTGCACTCTAACTGCAATTGCCCGAAAAGAAAGTCCAGCTTCCCGAAGTCCCACTATACGGCCCCTATCAAACTCACTAAGTTGACGAAATCGTACAGGTCTCCGTACTCTAGGCATCGTAACCGATCGTAAAGGATGTCAAGAACCAAAATCCGCCAACGTTGATTCTTTACTGCGGCTGAAATATTCATTTTTAGAGCGTTAGTGAATTAAAAAAAAAGCAGTATAAAAACCGGAATGTCCAACTGATAAGACTGAAAATTTTTTCACTTGTTATTTACAGTAAGATAAATACATTCACCAACTTTTATTAAAATAAAACCGTTTAAACTGGGTGTTCGGATTTATATGTCACTTAGTATAGTTGTAGTCACCGTTCTTGGCGGTTACGTCATCAACACCATGGGAAATAAGTAAACACATCGAGTCTCCGTACCATGGGCGCAGACTAATCTTCAGATGAAGTGGGTAACAGGGGACCGCTGTTTTTATTCTCTTCCTGTGTCCCTATTCTTGAGTTTGAGGGAGTAGAAATTATAAGAGAAAGTGGCAAAAAGTGGACGTGGCCAAGAAATGCAGTATTCTTGAAATCATTTCTACCGAAAAGTGATAGAAATGAATTTACCTTAGGGAGTCGCGATTTCTCTTGGTACCGCCAAGAGAGACTGGAAAAATTAGCAGAAAATAGCGCTATATAACCTAAAAATTTTACGTTTTTGGCATTGTTATTGTCGTTCGTTAAACATATTGTAAAAAATGGATAATTTCAATCAATTGATGTGTTGGAACGATATTATTAACGAGGATGTAGAGGAGGCAGTTGAGGAATGGGAGATTGGGAGAGATATTCTTGGGCACCGAGACCCTTTCACAAGTTCCGATCTAAAATTCGAACAGATGTTTTGGTTGACCCACGATTTGGTGTATGAGTTGCTGGAGATATTGACTCCATTCATACAACCACCCCGACGAGCTTCTGCACTTTCGATCACAACAAAGGTAAGTAAGTCTTAGTCATTCTAAAACAGTACCTATCCTTTGATCTATGATGGAATCCATACAGAGGCAAAAGAGCAGAATAATTTAGTCAAGAATGGAAAATTTCCAGCTTTTGGCAACTCTAAGATTTTATGCTAGTGGCAGCCATGAGGAGATCACTGGCTCCAACCATTTTGTTGGGATTAGCCAGGCATCGATGAGTAGAGCAATAAAGGAGGTAACGCAGGCATTAAATCAACCACACAAAATAGATAAAATCACAGATAAAATAATAAGGAGGAAATCTTGACCGAAATCTTTGGTCAGTTTTTGACTGTCAAAATTATCTCCATTTTGATTGTTTTAACACATTTTCCCAAACCTGGCAACCCTGTGTCTTGATTTCCTTTCTCCTTTCTATCGAGTCCTTTCAAGAATACAGTATTTTCGAATCGATAGAAAACCGGGGGAGTAGAAAAAGAGAGGGAGTGTGATTTTCTATTGAAGTCAAGAATACGGGCACTGGAAATACTACTAAATTTAGCCCGAGCTGTCGGCCTTCTCCATTGATCGTATTTCCGGGCTTTGTACAACTCTATATTGAAGATTGATAATAGGACATCAAAATTGCACGCCGATGTCAAGTGAGTTGTCACTCTGACAAATATGATTGAAGAGCACTCATACGTAACGACAAAGTTTTCTAGACGGAGACACAACTAAAAAACGTATGTCTTTGAGCTTACGGAACAAACGTTCACACACAGAGGTAGGTTGCTCGTGTATGTATGAGAGAAATCGAGATATAGATATAAAGGGATACTGGTAGTCTTACTTTGACCCGCCAAGAAGGGTGACTACAACTATGCCAGCGAACTCGCCAAGATTCAAACTTGCAACCCTCGACGTTATCCTGGGATTACAGCCATCGAAAACCTAACAAAAAGCGGGATGCTATGTTGACGTATATCTAATAATACGCGACAAGTGCACGTGGGTGATATGAAAGCTGATGCTTGGTCACTCCCAGGATCGGAGATATGATGGAGAACAATCTTCCCGTATCTTCAATATGAGAGGAGAGGATCAAGAACACAACAAAACCACATTTCTCACTCATCATCCTTACGAGGTAAGAATACGGATCCTTTTCCAAGGAAAAAGGATCCAGTGAGGAGCGATTATTCCTGAAAGTTAAAGGCGTTCAGGAAAGCTTCTCACTAGGAACCTGCACAACAGTTTTACAGGCAGATATATTTGCGCCGACCGTGCGCCGAGCGGAGCATTTTTCATGTTCCGATAGTCAAGCAGCCCTGAAGACAGTAGCATTTTCGAGGAGAAGTGCAACTCTAATACTGGAATGCACTATTGCTCTTCAGAGTTTAGCCCGATCTAAAGAAGAGATCCGATTTTGAGTTCGCGGACACTGTGGAGAGCTGATTGTCTGGCTAGGCTGAAGGTCAAGGGCACCTGCAGACGCCAGGTCAGCATCGCACTGATTAAAAGGGCGTATAGGGACTTGGGGTTAAGTATGACGAGAGAAGGATGGCTGAACGCAGGTCAAGAGGGTCATAGAAGGGACCTCAGGCGCGCTGGCTACTGGACAAAGGTAGAGATTCGCTCAATCTTCTGGTGGAGGTTCTCACCGACAACCGCATGAATAATCACTTGTTCCTTGGTGTAAAAAATAAGATTCTATCTGCCTCATGTGCTGGAAAAAGGACGGCTCAACTGCGTTCCATTTCCTAGACTTTAGCCACATATGAGGCAGTCTAACAGTTGAGATATTCGGAGCTACGGAGTTTGCTAGTGAAGTTGCATACTAAGCGGAATGGGAGAACATCCTGGCCTGTATTAGGCGATCAGGAAGGTTCGATAGATTAGTGTATAAACATACGGAGAGTTGGTACACTTGGGGTCGGCTCTAGATCCGCACCTTTTCTGGGGGGGGGGAGGATGCGTGCGTCGGCAAGAGATAACTTTTGTGAAGGTGTACTTGCCTCCAAAACTTTTTGAAAAGCGGGGAGGGAAACGGGACAAATTTTAAAAATCCTCAAAATTGTACACTAAATCAAGCTAAACATGCAAATTAATTTAATGTCCAACCGGATTGAGAATGGAAGATTACGTACACAGAGGATAACTGATTCAGTTTTGATTGCCTATTGACCGGATGTCTTCTTCTGTTTTAAAATAGCATCTTTTAGAAATTAGACATTTTTTATTGGCGTTTATTACCTTTACATTTAATTTTGTCTTTTTTCTATAGTTCCTTATTATTTCGTCGATAACATTGTACGTACATATAGGGCAATCTTAGTAGATATACTCTTAACGAGGAGTGTAAAGTTTATATTGATCATTTTTAGTTATTTTTCTCTTTGAGCACCGACTGGTGAGGCTTGACGTCGACGTAAATTTTGACGCTCGTATGTGGAGGTGGTGGCTGAAATACGGGCTCCAAAGTTTGTTTTGCTAAATAGTTGCAGTATGGTAGTTCGTGGATCATCTTCATGCCTAATTTTTCGCATAGTATAGCTCTGAAAATAGAACAAGTAGATATTAATCAAAACTTTAAAAAAATCCTTGACTTTAACTTGCTACACTTTTTGTGTATCATGGCAACAACTCTCTTGATCAAGTTACCTTTCAAGCAAAAAAAGCAAAATTGGTTCATTCGTTTGGGAGCTACGAAGTCACATACAAAAAAAAAATAAAAAATTGTTGATTAATTGGATTCCGATTATTCGAATTTTGCAGAATTCTTTCCCTAATTTACGAGAACTACACGGATAGGTAATAACGTATTTTTACTACATGGGCACACAAGGGCCGTGTCCCAGGATGGGTGCCCCATATGAATAAAAACCCAATATAAAAAAATAACTGAGTGTACGCCCACCCTACTTGCTTTTCATTTTTCCTCACTGACAAAGCAAGGCCTCGGATTTCGCTCTGGCCTGGAGCCGCAGGCCCCGAGCATCCTGCGTGGGCAAAGGCTTCTATGTGGCTTAAAACGGCTATGCGCGTAGGAATAATTAGAATTTCTATCACATGTTCCTCAAGTTTATAGTTATTCTAAGCAATACTAAATGGTATTTACGTATATGCGCTAGTAGCGTCACATCTGACAACGTTGAAACCACAATCAGCAGCTAGATTCCTGGAGTCTTGTAGAAGTCTTAATGCAATACCCCGTCTTCTATGCTCTTTTTTCACGAAGAGATAGGCCATCTGAAAAAATATCATAGTTATTAATATCTTCAGAGTATTGTTTGACTTTCGGCCGTTTCGCCTCACCTCACCTCAAAAACCTTTTGTACGTCATGGTTCTCCCATAGCCCAGGCAATTTCTGCAAATATGCGTAAAACATCATGAGTTGCTTTACTTTAGGACACGCAACGCTACAAGCGAACTTTTCTTTCAAGGACGGGTCCCAGGGGTTCGAGGATTCGTTGATGCATGCTCCAACTATACAGCCATCGTACCTACATCTAGCCACCTAAAAAGTTATTTTTTACGAAAAACTAAAAGGTTAGAGTTTCATAAGGGAATCTGCAAGAAAACTTCAAATGTTTAAGAAACTTCAAGCGCTTCAAGTAGTTGGTCCATTTGTAGCCTCAGATTCAGATCGAAACAATCATGGCGGTGATGGTTTGTCGTTTTTTGACGTTGCAGAGGCTCCTATCATTTTTGAAAAAAAACTTGTAGGGGTTGAAAATTGGGGGTTGTAATGGATTGTAAATGTTACGTGTTTAGTATCCGTCAGAGGCATTCTATCATGAAGAAGCTTCTGACCCCGGTAACAACGGCAGAATTAAATGATAAAAGTCCGATGTATAATGTGCTCATATTTCCAAATAGCTTGCAATCGTTGGCGTTCGGTGCGCGGTCCGATGCTGCGACGCTGCATCGTCGTAGAGGCCACTACCGGCTCTGGTAAGCCGAATAGGTGACTAACTCCAACTGATGTACTGCGGCAGTCGACAGTGACACACCGCTACAACACTACACACAATATTTATACAGGGTGTTAGGGAAATACTCGTAATATTCGTAACTTTAAGAGGTGATTGCTTGCATTATTCTAAGCAAAAAAGTGCATTATAACCTATGTCCGATAATCAACCGTTTCGGAGCAAAAAGATACTGATTTTATTCCTTTTCAGTCATGAAATCAATGAATCTTGCACCTTAATAATTTAAATTTATATGCCTAATAGCCTAAAATGTATCAATACATCAATTTATTAATTAACTGTCTCTAACAAAATAATTTTCTTGTTTATTAAATACAATTTACCGAAGAAAAACAGACAAACAAAATCCCTCTCACAACTGGCAACGTCGTACTGCGCCTGCACTGCATATACGTATATCATCGCGTGGTGTTGTGATTACGAATAGCGAATACATTTAACTGTAGCTTTATCCGATTCACGGATGTTGCTTTTCGTGCATCGCATCGTTTCAAATAAGTGACTGGTAATAGTGGGAATTGGTGGTGTGAATCGCCACGTACAGGTAAGTTCTGTCATTTTTTTAAGTAAATGTTCTGTGCTGAAAGCGTTATTAAATGAAAAATATTAGCCACAACAAATTTCGTAAAAGTATTCAATAATTCAAGGCATATTTTCAACAAAAATATCATACAAACGTAATCAATTCGATGAATCAGGTGCAATCGTCGTGCGTTCATATCGCGGTTGCGTTGCAGCGTTGCCAAATGTTTGAGAAAATTTAATTATTTACGACTCACTTTCCTCGAACACGACTGATT
Organism: Acanthoscelides obtectus; assembly: GCA_963669975.1. NCBI lineage: Eukaryota > Metazoa > Arthropoda > Insecta > Coleoptera > Chrysomelidae > Acanthoscelides > Acanthoscelides obtectus. The sequence continues at coordinate 70,285,112 of CAVLJG010000007.1, read as the reverse complement.
TTCGGACATAAGTTATAATGAACTTTTTTGCTTAGAATAACGCAAGGAATCACCTCTTAAAGTTACGAATATTATTTCCCTAACACTCTGTATATTTTAGGAATATTTGGGTATTAGGAGTAGTATTACCACTTTAGCGTTCTGCGATGCTTTTGTACCTAAATGATAACTTAATAGTTTTTATAGTTACATATCTTTTACTGAATTTTATTATCCTTAAATTTACCCGCATAGTTCGCCTAACATTCAATTTGTATTACTCAGTATATGATGATTCTCGGAATTTTTCGTCGAGTAGATTGACTCAGTACGTATTACGCATTGATATACAATATTGTACAACATACACTGACTGAGAAACCGACATCAATGAGAAACACGGACTTATGTGATGCAGAGATCTTTACGCAACAGAAGATTGTGAACTGAAGTTCAAATATTATCGCGAGTTCAATACTTCCATCATTTGAATAGTCGTAGATTTTGAAAATTGATCCAGTGGCAGCGGAACCATGGACAAAAACATGTTCAGAAATTGTTTGGAGGAGTTGAATATTGTAGCTGTATGTGGCAAATTGTTGCATGTTTGTTGTCAGTGAAACCTCTTCTATTATTAAGAAGCTGCTGATCCCGGTAATATTATGCACCAAAGACTCGCGCATATTTTCCCTACATGTACCATGGAGACAGAAATATGATAGATTCATTTTATATAGTTTGATATTTAGAGGTCGAAGATTAATCGTACCTAAGTGAACCGACCTAGCCAAGGTTCGATTTCGGCTTTTGAAACGATTTGACTAATCCGAAACCGCCAACAAAGGCGTAGTACTCGTACGTATAGAATCAATCTACATGACGCCATTTTTTAATCGCAAGTAAACTGCAGCTTGTGTGCTAACCAGAATTTAAGGGTTCAAAAACAGGTTTGTAATATTTTTGGCTACAATTTGAGAGTATCAAAAATCATACACAAAAAGGAGATGCATTGACACCCCGGGCCCCTTTATATACGTCACTGACGCTTGGTGATATATTTTAGAATTGCGGAATTCAAGATCGGTATTAAAAGGAATCGTGAACGAATCGAAACCATGTGGAATCGAATCATTAATAGGCCAATCATTATCTTCTTCAGTGTCCAAAATTACGTAGGCGTACTAAATTTAATTCATCATCATGAAAAGATGGAGCTGAAATTTTACCCTACACAAAGTTTTATATTTAAAGTTCTGACATTGCTTCAGAAACCCTGATATAGACATAAAGAATGGCTCGAATCGCGACTATTCTATCAGTGTTTAGGAATGCACCTCCCTGAATTTTAAGAGAACCATGACCAATTTCTGTCAGTGTTTAATCTTCTCGTTTTCAAAAATGGGCGTCCTTGAGGTCCAAATCGCGTATTTTGACTTTGCTCCCTCTTAACAAATTGCTCTTCTCATTGAGATAGATGATTTTGGACAACAAACCATTGTTACGCCTTCTGCCATCATTTTCATTGTATCTTCATCCAGCAAAGCATTTTTCTCGATACCCAATGCATTAAAAGTGGGCTCCTCCTTATAGTAGATTTCATGCATGATTTTGAGGACTGGATCGTAGTCATCTCTGGTTGCTCTAAGAATAATGTAGGGCGTGGCGGGTTTCTACACAAAAGATATTTCATTTTAGAAACCTTATAAGCACTTAAAATTATTTTTTTCGCTACTAACGCTCGCCTTTATTAAGCGCGACGCCGTAGCATTTCTTTCTCTAGGTAAATGAAAAAATCAGAAAAAATAATAATTTCATATTATATTTCGAAATATCTGGAAACGATCGAGAAATACGTAATGTTGAATATAGCTGCTCATGTAGTTATCCTTCAATACCTCAATACTCGGCATAATATTGGAGACCGGCTTTCAGTGTTTTAACAGGACTGAAACATTTGTACCTTACCTTCTTTGGGCGGCCCATTCCAAATCAAATCAGCTGACTGTTACATCCATAGTATTTATATATGTTTGTCAGTTTCGGCAACTAGATATTTAAGAGGATTTGTAAAATGAGTTGGAAACATCATGATCGTGATATAAAGTCGAATATATATATATGTTAGCGGCGCCGCTGTGGCTACCCATAATTCCTCTCAAAAGGGTGAAATGATATCGTTATCATCTGCGACGGAAGGAGAAGCACGAGGGGTCCGGGGACGACTACTACCTGCGATCCCTCGCAGGTAGTAGCGAAGATGACGACAGTCACGTACCTACAGCCAAACAAATTGTGCCTAAATACGGAGTAAATGGTAGTACTCGGAATAAAGTATTGATTGGGGATAGACGTGTATTTTTTTGGGGTAAAAGCCAAATCAAATCTACCCCGTTTTCTTACATCAGAAGTGGGATTACATCCGTGCCGCATTTTCCACTTTATATTGGACAAAAAAAAGGGAACAATGTCGGAAGAAAACAGTCCTCGTCGCGAAAGTGTCGTAGTCGCGTGTAGTGTCGAAGTGGATACCGAGGAAGTGGCTATGTCTCCGCCAACTCCTGAACGGCGGAAAGTTGAGTGGCAGGAGACATTGATGAACTTAGTGGCTGCACAACAGCAACAGTTAGCCGAGTTAACTCGGCAGTCCAGAATGACATCGTCCGCCCCGCCAACACCCAGGGATACCATCGTAGATGGCATACAGGCTACGATGTCTGGACATACGTCGTTTAAGCTCACTACGTTCGATCCCGACAAAACTGCATACTCCATCGGGGAATGGCTGGATGACGCTACGAAGCTTAAAGATGAACTAGGTATCAGTGATAATTTAATGATTGCTAAGGCTAGCGAAGCTCTCAAAAATCGTGCGTATCAATACTGTTGCGATTGGAGACCGAGATGCCGAACCTGGAAAATATTCTGTGACGACCTAGTGGTAGCCTTTCCAGACCAGGAGACTCCAGGTGCCCGTGCTTTTAAGGCAGCTACACTCCGGAGTAACGATTGTGAAACTTTATGCGAATATGGCAACCAAAAGCTACGTTATATTCGCAGATTCCAAGAAAACTTGCCATGGAACAAGGTACTTAGCATGGTGGAATATGGGCTGGATAACACAGAAGCCCGTTCTACTTTGCACATTCAAATTCCGGACTCAGAGCGAGAGTTAATGAAGCTGTTTTGCGAAATGGATGCGCGCCAAGTTGGCCGGTCAAGCAAATTCAGGAGAGCTAGCGCACTCACAGGAACAACCTACAGATCAGAACATCATTCTAAGAACCACTACAACCAGAAACCAGCTAAAATAATTAAAAGTACTTGTTTCAACTGTGGTCGCAGGGGACATCACCAGAATACATGTCGTGTCGTGCAAATGGACAAAACAGTGGAAGTTGATGAAAAAGCAGAAACTACTGCCGTGCCATCTTGCACTTATTGCAAAAAGATGGGGCACAGTGAATCAAATTGCTGGTCAAAACATGGGAGGCCCAAGAAAGCATTTGTATTGAAGAAACGACGCCAGCTACAAGTTACTCCGATAGCAACATTATTGTGTAATAACCAAGCAACATTATTTACCTACATCATTGACAGTGGTGCCGATGTATCCATAGTGAAACGCTCTGTCATAAGAACAATTAATGGCATTGTCAGGTCATCCGAACAAGTGCGTGCCTTTTCGGGACTCGGGAACAAATCTGTTTACGCCGAGGGTGTGAGCGACCTGATAGTCGTTCTGCCAAATGTGACTTTAGAGATAACTTTCACCGTGGTGTGTGACAGTGCTATTCCGGGTGATGTTGACGTTATTATTGGATGGGATGTTATCGGTCGACCATCTGTGCGAGTTGAAAAGAATGCCGATGGCCTGGATTTACATTGTGAACCAGTTAATGCGATGAAATTGTTCACCCTAAAGACTTCTGTGGATGTTAAGATAAATCAGCAAGGGCTAGATGACAGCTTAAAGCCACAAGTGGAGAAATTACTAACACTCTATAAAAGCAAAACGCCTGAAACGATTACAACAGGTAAAATGACCATTCGATTAAAAGACAGTACTCCGGTTTCATACCGTGCACGTCGTTTAGCACTTCAAGAACGAATAGAAGTTAACAAAATAATTGACGATCTTTTGTCTAAAGGAATCATCCGAAAGAGTCGTTCAGAATATGCCAGTCCTATTGTTCTAGTTAAAAAGAAGAGCAATGAGACAAGGATGTGTGTTGATTACCGAGATATAAACAAACGTGTTTATAAAGAAATATACCCCCTACCCGTTATCGAAGAACAGGTGAACTCATTGTCTCACGCCAAATACTTCACTACACTAGATATGAAGTCTGGTTTTTATCAAATGGAAATTGAGGAAAGTTCCAGACACATTACTTACTTATCATACCAGATGGGCTCTATGAATTTAACCGTATGCCTTTTGGATATGTCAATGCCCCGGCAATATATCAGCGAGCAATTGACGAGGCTTTGGGAGACCTGAAAGGCAATAAGGCTTTTGTCTACCTTGATGATGTGCTCGTGCCGTCGGCGATAATAGAAGACGGCTTGCAATATCTGGAGGAAGTGTTGAGTGCTTTGGCTATTCATGGATTTTCCTTGAACTATGAAAAGTGTAAATTTTTTGAGAAACAGATAGAGTATCTTGGTGTCCTATTGAGTGAAGGAACAATTCGCCCTAGTCCGAGAAAAGTGAATGCGCTAACCCAATCACCTTCTCCGACAAGTGTTAAAGGTATTCGCCAGTTTATGGGACTCGCGGGTTATTTTCGCAAGTTCATTAAATACTTCTCCATCATTACGGCTCCAATTACGGCTTTGTTACGAAAAAACCGTGTTTTCGAGTGGACTCCCGAATGTGAGCGGGCAAGGCAATTTATTATGGACAAACTGACCAGTTCTCCTGTATTACGAATGTTCAATCTCGCCCTGAGTTGTGAACTTCACACTGACGCGAGTTCAGTGGGACTTGGCGCTGTGCTGCTCCAAAAAGAAGACGGTGTTTCGCGACCTGTCGCCTATTATAGCCGTCGGACGACCGATTACGAATCAAGGTATCACTAGTATGATTTAGAGACACTTGCTGTAGTGGAAGCTGTTGAGCGATTTCGAGTTTATTTGTACGGAGTGCACTTTGTGGTGTACACTGACTGTAATTCAGTGAGAGCAACTGCTTTGAAGAAAGACTTACACCCCCGTGTAGCACGTTGGTGGATTAAGTTACAGGACTACGACTTTAGCATCGAGCATCGTCCCGGAAGTAAAATGGCTCACGTGGACTATCTGAGTCGAAACCCACCAGAGGAAGAATCTGCTCTGAAGGTGTTCGCTTTGAAAACTATAAACGTGAGTAGACTATCAGATGTCAAAACTTTGCGAAGTTTTCAGGAGCAAGACACATTTTGTTTTGAAATCCTGAATAATCCAGAAATAAATCCCAACTTATTGTAACAAATAATGTCGTTGTGACCAAGTCAAAACCCCATAACTGTTTTGTTCCCATTGAAGCACGCCTTTTGACAATGAAACTATATCATGATGAATCATCACACATTGGTTTCGACAAATGTATAGCCAAATTACGGGAGGATTTATTTTGGCCAAAAATGGGCAAATGTTTGAAAAAGTACATTAGAAACTGTCGAGCATGTGTACTAGGAAAATCACATACCGGTCGCAGAGTAGGATGGTGGCAGCATGGCGAAAAACCTGATGATATCCTCCACACTTGGCACATTGATCATGCAGGACCTTTGATAAAATCAAATGGATGCACGCACATCTTGGTAATAATTGATGCCTCCTCTAAATATTGCCGTCACCAACCAATCCCAAAGAAAACCTCTGAAGATATCATCCGTGCTTTGTTACCAGTTTTTCAAGAGCTGGGGACCCCGAAACGCATAATAGCTGACAGAGCAGCCGCATTCACATCGGTGACATTCCAGAATTTCCTTAGTGAGCAAGGAGTTCAGTTACATCATATAGCGACTGGAATGCCTCGAGGAAATGGACAAGTAGAGCGTGTTATGCGCACATGTTTCAATTTACTGCGAGCTACACTTATGAGCGAAAATGAGGAGCAGTGGACAACGATATTGCCAGCTATAGAAGAGGATCTAAATAACACAGTCCATTCGACAACTGGTTACGCACCTGCAGTACTCCAACTGGGAAACAACCCTAGACTGTCAGCGACGCAACAATTTTTAGGAGATGCGCCGGTAGCGGATAACTTCATTGATAGCGACGAAGCTGTAGGCCAGGCTCGGATTCGTATTGAAGATGAAGGAAAAAAGAACGCTCAACGGTTTAAAGCAGCTCGCTACCGGACAAGTTTATTTGACATTGGGGATCTTGTGGCTGTCGAAGACTCCCAGTTAGCTGGAGGCGGAAAATTGAAACCGAAGCGTCCTTCCTAACGACAGATATTTGCTAGGCGGAAAAGGACGACTTGCTACAGCAGCCGCTCATGAGCAACTACGACGTTGGCCCTCCCAGAACTGACACATAGAATGAAAGTGTACGTAGAATACAATACTCGTATCATAAATCACACTTTCAGATAAGGTCTGGCTTTTAGCAGCAACACAAAATGGTTTGGTGCTAATCGCAACAGAAAAATTCTGACTGTGTATGAAATGTTGATGAATTTAAAAAAAAAAAAAGAAATTTATTTCAAGAGTTTCATATGTCTGACATTTGGCAGCATCTGAATGTGTACGAAAGATTAAATAACAGAGACCATAGTAAAAGGAATAAGTCATCCTTTTTTTATTGTTTTCTCGTATTTGTGTTTGAATATTGTTACGATCAGATAAGGTCTGGCTTTTGACAGCAACAGAAAATGTCTGACTGTGAATAGCAACAGAAAATCTCTGACCGTCAAAATAAGGAAAAAAATATAAATTAAAATAAGAGTGGTGTTGTCACTTTCAGATAAGGTCTGGCTTTTAGTGGAATTGCAACAGAAAATTTCTGATTGTGTACAAAGTACTGATGAAATTTAATTGAAAATGTTTTGACACATTCAAATTAGGTCTGACATTTGGCAGCATCTAATTGTGTATAAAAGATGAAAATAAAAATGATACAGATGTTTGTATTATTTTTGAGGATTGTTACGATCAGATAAGGTCTGGCTTTTGACAGCAACAGAAAATGTCTGGCTGTGAATAGCAACAGAAAATTTCTGATCGTGTGAAAATAATGTTTTGACACATTCAAATTAGGTCTGACATTTGGCAACATCTAATTGTGTATAAAAGATGAAAATAAAAATGATACAGATGTTTGTATTATTTTTGAGGATTGTTACGATCAGATAAGGTCTGGCTTTTGACAGCAACAGAAAATGTCTGGCTGTGAATAGCAACAGAAAATTTCTGATCGTGTGAAAAGAAAAGTAATAAAATGAGTTCTAAAAAAAAAATGGTGATAATAATTATGGAAATATGTCACATTTAGATGAGGTCTGGCATTTAACGGCACCAGAAAAACCTGGATGTTAAACGCTGTTACTGCATAAAAAAAATAATATTATGTCTGGTCTCAATTGAGATCGATTGTGAGATAATACAATTGTCATGCACAAATTTTGGCTTGGTGTTTGTTATTCCAGGTGTGGTGCATGGACGCTCCACTTATCTCGGATGGCCGTGTTAGCGGCGCCGCTGTGGCTACCCATAATTCCTCTCAAAAGGGTGAAATGATATCGTTATCTTCTGCGACGGAAGGAGAAGCACGAGGGGTCCGGGGACGACTACTACCTGCGATCCCTCGCAGGTAGTAGCGAAGATGACGACAGTCACGTACCTACAGCCAAACAAATTGTGCCTAAATACGGAGTAAATGGTAGTACTCGGAATAAAGTATTGATTGGGGATAGACGTGTATTTTTTTGGGGTAAAAGCCAAATCAAATCTACCCCGTTTTCTTACATATATATATATATATATATATAATTATTGCGACAAAATGATAGGGGTTGTAGAGGGCATCAAAATGAACAATTTTGCCTTATAAACCCCTATTCGGAAATATGCCGTTTGGGCTGCAGCAAAAAAAAAGATCAGTTTCTTGAAACAGCTTACCTACAGTAATAGCTCAAAGTGTCTTCCACCTTGCTCAATACACAGCTGTGCACGATTGTTCAATGATCGCCGAACTCTGTGGCATACCCATGGTATGTCCTGAACATGTGCGGACGCGGCCATCACTCTTTCCAGTAGCTCTTGTTGGTTGGGAACAGGAGTTTCGTACACTAAAGCTTTCAGATGGCCCCAGAGAAAATAATCCAGTGGGGTCAGGTTGGGTGACCGCGCAGGCCAAGGCACAGGGCCACCTCGGCCTATCCACCTATTTGGAAATTTGTCGTCCAAATACTGCCACACTTGTAAAGAAAAGTGGGCTGGAGCGCCATCGTGTTGAAACCACATGTTGGCTCTTATGTTCAGTGGCATATTTTCTAATAGTTCCGGTAGCACATGCTGTAAGAATCGACCATAAGCATGCCCATCCAAACGTGGTGGAAGCAAATATGGTCCGATGATATGCTCGTCCACAATGCCGCACCAGATGTTAATTGAAAACTGATGTTGGTCTCTATGGATGGCTATGGCATGAGGGTTTTCTTCGTCCCAAATGTGACTGTTACGGCTATTAAAATAACCGTCCTTTGTAAAACAGGACTCGTCAGTGAACAAAACGTAGCGACCAAAGTTTGGTTGCCTCAACTCCTGCTGCAGCCACCAACGACAAAAACGTCGACGCGGCAGATAGTCTTCTGGACCCATGGCTTGGACTTTTAAAAGGTGGTATGGGTGTAGTTGCTGATCATGGAGAACCCGCCAAACAGTAGTTTGAGACGCTCCGATATCATGTACAATAGCACGCACGCTTGTACGCGGATTGGCCTCTCCATGATGCAGAATCGCTTCCTCAAATTCTACTGTGCGCCTCGAGAAGGGCCGCCCTGCTCCCGCGAGGTGTCTGATGCTGCCACTGACACGAAGACGTCCATGAATCCTTGCAAAAATGGCGTGATGCGGATGAGGACGTTCTGGAAACCGTTGGGCGTAGATTCGCGAGGCTCGTCTTCCGTTACCACCAGCTTCTCCGTAAATTAAATGCATATCCGCAAGTTCCGCATACGAATAACGCTGCATTTTAACACTAAGGTACTGTTATTTACTATCTAGTTTGACGCACCACTCAGATAAATTAAATGAATCGGTGTGGAGAATTTACGATAACAAAAATGTAAACACAGCAGGTTTTTTTTACAAACCGGCGAGATCATGAAATGTGCTAGACGAACATTTTGCAGCTGGTGAGTTTTTTGTTTCTCCTATGAGCTCTTAAGGTAAAATTAGCGGTAGTGCTCAAACGGCATATCTACGAACAGTGGGTTAAAAGGCAAAATTGCATATTTTTATGCCCTCTACAACCCCTATCATTTTGTCGCAATAATTATGGAACACCCTGTATAGTGATATACCGCGTGTTTCAAATTCCAGTAAACCTAGATTTTTCCCAAAATGATTTTTTTTTTCTTGACTTGATTTGTAGTGGGATTTCGAAAGAAACTGCATATTAACATTGCTACTTTTTCTCTTCCGAATTTTTCTTACTTATATCTAATTGTGAACAAAATTTCATTTAAATAAAATCATCTTTACTGGGTATTATACAGGGTGATTCACAAGTCGTTACCAAAAATGAAACATCTCACACGAGTCCGCATTTTAAGGGGGGTCTTCTATGTAACATTCTTTCCTCGATAGCTTCATTAAAAAGATATGTGTTGAAGTTTAAAAATAAAAAACAATTTTTTTAATATCTTCTAAATAGTCAACTGGAATGAACTAAAATTCGGTATGTGGATTTACCTAAGTATTGTCCACATTAAAAAGCCTTTACTTAAAATTAACGTGCACCAGTGGCGGAAATACAGGGGATTAGTTACATTACTTTTCCAAATAAAAATAGTACGCCACTGATTTTTTAGAATCGCGCAATTTTCACAATTTTAGCTTAAATTTGTTTCCTACAAATAATTACTTTTATGTTTTTGCTCATTGTGCATTGTTTTCGTAAAAATAAAAATAGCAAATTAGATGATCAGAGCTTTATTTCAATAAATGTTCAAAAAGACCACCAGTCTGGCGGATACAAGTGCAACATCTTTTTAATAAAGAAAAACGTATTTCCGAAAAGTTTTTGTGGTTTGAATTTGATGAAACGCATTATCTGTCCAGCATACACTAGTTGTTTAAAAGCGCCCCCTAAAAGAAATCCAGGGGGTTCAAATCAAGAGTTCTCGCAGGCCAATGTACGGGTCCCTTTCTGCCAATCCATCGTTTTCTAAAATGATTATTTGCATTTCCATTACAGAAACCCGTACACAAAAATAATATCAGCGTGATCATCATTGCTAAATTCCATTTCACAACACTCAAAAATGGAAAAAATGAACTTTTGAAGTGACTTTTCGAAAAAAACAGTGACGAACTATTTTTTTTTAAAATAGTGCCACTATTCCCATGTATCTCATTCCAGTTGACGGTTTTGAAGATATTCAAAAAAATTTTCGTAAGCTCAATCACCCCGTACCTGTTTGAAGCCATCGAGGAAAAAATGGTACATAGAACACCCCCCTTAAAATGCCCTCCTTGTATGATGTTTCATTTTTGATCACGACTTGTGAGTCACCCTGTATATGTTCTTTGTTACTGAGCACATCTGTGCGCCTCTCAAAACATTCCAGCTTCCGCTGCAAAATAACATTTTGAGCTTTTCATACAGCTTTTATGTTGTTATTTAACAGTAAGCAAAATCTGTTTGATGCCAAGAATAGCTAATCACATGCATTGTTCAATTTTTCAATCGTTCGCTTGACCATACCCATATCGAAAATTATAACCAGAAGATAGAAATAAATACTCTTATGTCCATTTGTGAGCGTTTCATCGGCTTTTTTGATTAGTAATTGTGAGGTTTTTTTAGTGAAAGTAGGGCAATAAGAAAGCTTTTCTAATCCGGGTTGGTAGCACTTTCATCGTCTACTTACCTCTTCAGACTTCCTGAAAAGTGCCTGATTCCTCAAGTTTGAGCGAAGGATTTGATGGATATCACTAAGAATTTTGCTTATACCAAAAAGTGATGACATGATCGCTATGAATTTTGATGACTGATCTTGACAGGCGATGTCATGACTGGTTATGACAAAATTATGGTTCGTTCTGATATAAAGCGTCTTTGGCATACAAATGAAAATCTTGAACGGGCAATGGATGGTCCCAAACGGGACATTTTCTACTCCATGTTCAACTCATAGCACTTGAGGGTACTATATGTATTACTAAAAAAAATTAAGAAACCAAAAAGATCCAAATTTTTCGGTGACATTTGACGGGCTGTAGTTTTTTGAAAAATCGTCTTATCTAGACTTTAAAAGAAGCATTTTGAAGCCTTAAGATTCTAGTTTTCGGGTTTTTTAGTCGAAACATTTTGGAAGCAACGGTTCTCATGCAACTCTAACAGATAGAACAAGAATTTTTTTTTGCAAAATGTTTGTCTTCCTTTTAGTGCACGGGATAGAAAAAAAATTATCTCAGGTCATTATATGGATGAGATACCCCTTTATTCAGCTTCAGTATCCTGATCTTAAAATCTCGAGACAATCATTTGGCGTGGAGATATTTGACATTGAATGAAAAAGGATCCTTGTGTCATCGACTACTGATATATCGGTAACCAGTGATCGCACAGAGAATGTAAGGGTATTTCCTAAAACCGGAAAATCTCCTATAAGTTTTGATTGCAATATTTGAGGTAATTTTTCCTCAGTATTGATCTTAATAAAGACAAACAAGTTTTCGCAAATACCCTTACAAAATGCGGCTGATTCCGAAACAAGGCAAAAGTAACTTTTTATGACTCTTTTAAAACCAACACTAAGGAAACAAAAAAAAATAGCAGATTTATTTCAGTTTTCGGAAATACCCTTATATTATCTGTGCGATCACTGGTTACCTATATATCAGTGGTTGATGTTAGAAGGATTCTTTTAGTTCAAAGTCAGATATCTCCACGTCAAATGATCGAAACAAAATTTAGAAACAGGATATTGAAGCTGAATAAACGGCTGATCCATGGCATGGCCGAGGAGAATTTTTTTTTAAGCCAGGGGACTAAAAATAAGAAGGTAAAGGTTTTGCAGAAAATTTGTCTTGCGCCATCTGCTAAATTTAAATTTTTTTAGCTAAACAATCTGAAAACTAGAATCTAAAAGCTTCAAAATGCTATGTTGAGTCTAGATACGACCATTTTTCCCGTCAAAGATCACCGAAAAGTTTGGATTTTTTCTTGCTCCCTTACTTTTTTTAGTAGTTAATGGTGATCATAGTCCAACTTGCCAAATAGCATTGGAGTTGTGAGTTGGATGTCTGACACTATGTGTTAGATGATCTTCCAGAATCCTAGCGTATTTGCAATCTAGACCTAAACCAGTTCTTTTTGTAAATACTGCCTCACGGTTAATTCTTCAAGTGAGGAAGTAGAATAACAAAGAAAGTAGGCGTGGTACTCTTACCCTTAGGAGAACAGTATTCGTGCACGTTGACAGAAGAGCCCCTTCCCCAGTTAGTCACGGAAGTAAAAGTGCGGAAGTCTCGCCATTGTTCATCAGCATCGTTTCTGAAGACGAAGTTAGCCTTACGATGAAACGTTTGATGATATGTAGGACTCAGAAATATGGTATATTATTTTCACATTCACAAACTTGTTTGGCAAATGTCAATTGGTGTCAGAATTTGGGATCCTTCCACGCATATTTTCTCTCAGTGACTTAACTCTCTCGCTTTATTGAAAATAGGGATCCTTGGTGTCGTTTTTGTGCTGTAACCACAGAACCCAAAATGCCCTATTTTTTACTTCAAATAACGCTTCAGGATTGATATCAACGAAGCTCGAAAAGCAATTTTTTCTGTCGACTCTCTGTATGAGTGTTTTACATTACAGGGTTTGTCCGGAAAGTAATAGGATTGAGTCGATTTAAAAAAAATTTTTGAGCCAATCGTTACAATTCTTTAAAAACTTTCAAAATAGGCTCCTTCTGCGTCGATGCAGCGCTGCCCACGCGATTTCCAAGCATTGAAGGCATTACGGAAGGCATTCTCCGGAATAGCCTTGAGAGCCGCGGTGCATGCTGCTTGGATCCCCTCTGTCGTCTCAAAATGCTTGCCTTTCATCGGCCTTTTCATGCGAGGACACAAAAAAGTCCGGGGGGGGGGGGGGCACATCTGGGCTGTAGGGCGGCTGCGGAAGCGTTGGGATGCCGGCCTTGGTCAGATAGCTGTTCACAAGAAAGGCGGTGTGAGCCGGGGCGTTGTCGTGGTGCAACTTCCAGTCGGCTGCGATGTCTTGTCGGACCCGACTGACCCTTCGTTTGAGTCTCCTGAGCACTTCCACGTAAAACTTGGCGTTGACGGTTTGTCCAGGAGGAACAAATTCACGGGGAACGATGCCTTTGATGTCAAAAAAGACTATGAGCATCGTTTTCACTTTGGATTTGCTCATTCTTCGCTTTTTTTGGCGAGGAGACGCCGTCGTGTGCCACTCGGATGATTGCCTCTTTGTCTTGGGATCATACTCAAAGATCCACGACTCGTCACCTGTGATTACATTATTCAAAAATTGGGGGTCACTTTTACACATGTCTAAATTTTCTTGGCACACTTCCACTCACCGCAATTTCTGGTCGTCAGTGAGTACTTTTGGGACCATCTTCGCGCACACCTTGCGCATGTTCAAATGCTGTGTCTACTGTGTCACAATGTCATGAACCACAGATTTTGGTAAATTTAACATCTGGGCAATTAAACGAATACTTATTAGACGGTCTGAGTTTAAAACTTTGCGCCCACGAGTCACATTATCGGTGTTTGTCGAAGTCGAAGGTCTTCCAGCATGGTCTTCATCAGCGACCTCTTCTCGGCCATCTAAAAAGGCCTGGTGCCACCGAAAAACACCACTTCTTGCTAAAGCAACACCTGGGTAAGCCTGCTTGATCATATCAAACGTCTCTGTCGCAGATTTACCGAGTTTCACACAGAATTTAATCGAGTACCTCTGCTCTAACGAACGCTGCATTTTCGGCTTGCACCACTCACAGAAACACGTCGCGCGCAAATGCCTGTCCTGACTCTCCAAGTGCTCGGAGACAACTGACCAGCCGCTCATTCGTTAGCTAGGAACGCCCTCTACCGAATCCACTCGGTTCGCGCACGCTCCGAAGTACAGTCATGGCGGAAGAAAATGAGTCCTATTACTGTCCGGCCAAACCCTGTATATTAACAAACAAGTGTCTATTATTCCAACCCATGTTAATTGATCCTAACACTTCTTGTTTTCTTTAATTGAAAGTGCAAAAATGGTGCGGATCAATCTATACTCCATTCGTAGTCCATTTATGCCCAGACAAAACACAACATGCCCAAAAGCGAGATTTTACAGGTCCGTATTTTCCTCAATGGTCTTATAATAATCTAACAAAATAAATGATTATTTTTATAGAAAGAAGTGCACATTACAATTCTTTATTCGCTGGAAGTACTTGAATCGTTGTCCGAATGGTTAATATTAATTAATGCAGGTTCAATTTGAATATCGATCATATTGTCCAGATCCCGCATTTTTGTTTCGATTGGCTCTTGAACGTGACGGATGCATTCTTTCCAATGGTTTGCCATTACTGTGTTGACAGCTTCATAAAACATTTTCACGTCAGAAAGTTTTTAATGTTCTATTGTTTGAAGCCACATAGTTTTTTATATTTGCCCAAATCATTTCATTGGGATTTAATCCACAGTGATAAGGGGGTAGCCTGAAAACGGTCTTATTTTGGTTTTTAGACATTTCGTCAATAACATTAAGATTATATTTATATTTGAATTTCTGCCTTTTTTGTGGACATTGTTGAAACTTTTTCTAGTTTCTAGTGTGGTATACAGCATTATCAAGTACAATGACGGCATTATCGTCAATCTTTGGAAGCGTTTCTTCAAACCATCGTTCAAATGAACTTCCGTCCATTTCTTCATGGTAGTCGGTCGTTTACTTTGACTCAAATGCCCATAGGGCAGTGGGCACAAAGTCATCTTCACTGCCAATCTGACAGATAACTAATCGTTTTCCTTATCCTGGAAATAATTATTTCATATAGTATTCCTGAAAACTAATAACAATACAAGCAGAGCATCTAACAGGTGTTGCTTCCAAATCTACCAGATATAGCTGAGTGTAGTGCAGCTAAGTTTTCGGCGTGTGAAAAGTAACCATGGCTGAAGGAAGCATTGGGAGAAATATTTTTATTTTCATCTGCTGTATCCGTAGGAGATACATATGCTAATGTATAAACACACTCTATGTATACACCGAATATCCTGTCGAATCCTGCACTTGTTCGTAGTTTTATGGCCGAATGACCAATAGTTATTGCAACGCTAAGGCCCGGTTTTTCAATCGCAAGTTAACTTTTTGGTTAGTTAACTATCGCCAGGAAGTTAACTTGTAGTTACTTGCAAATGCGTTTTTCAAGTATTTTGACAGCGTCAGTTAACTTACCAGAAGTTCAACATATGCATCTGTGTCCCGTGTCATACGTTATACATGACAGTTCGATTGAATGAAATTTCTTAAAACAGCCAAAATGGAAATCCGGAAATTTCATTAAAAACGAATAAAACGTAAAACCTTCGTGGAGTAAGGTAAGTTTTTTCCAACAATGATCGTACAAATGTTTAGAAGTAGACCCTATAGACGGCGTTATAGAAATGGTGATAAAGAAGATTGCCAATGCAATGTCTAATGAACACTAAGGTCAAAATACGAGTTGTGAATATCTGCTAAATATCGTATTTTCCACCTTTTTTAACATCACTCCTGCAATCTACAATCGAAAAATAAAGAGGATACACAATACCTCCATTCTTGTTGCTAAAATTTCTAAAAAACTGTTTTCTAGCAAGGAGAAAGAGATCAAAAAGAGAGCTCAAAATTTCTCGAAAAATGAGGAAATGATGCTCATATCATTGGTGAATAAAAATAAAGATGTAATAGAGAGCAAAACAAGTGGCACAGTTATGTGGGAACAGAAAAGTTTCAGTATGGCAGAGCATCGAACAAGAATTCCAAGCCCTAACAGGGTGCCACCGAGAGGCAAAAACTCTACGAGATAAATGTTTCAATTTAAAGAAAAAAACAAAAAGCAAATTTGCTACAAACAAAACCAATATAATCAAAACACGGGTTCATGCCAATTACAAGCATTCGATTTGATTGATACACAGTTACAAGAAATAATGGGACTACAATTAGAAGGTTTGACAAACAATTATGATGATGACTGTAGTGGCCAAGAAGAGCTGTTTATTGGACATGGAAAGCCTCATTGATGTTGATTGAAGCATTTTTTTAATTATTCATTTTTTAGTTCCTGATGCAAAGAACTGATTACAGTGAAGTGGTCTTCAATAATTGGAAATGGAGCTCCTACACTCCCCAACAACTGAAGATGCCCAAAACTAGAAAGCTATCACGTACGAAAACGGAACAGAATAAAAAATATAATTCTGTTAACTATAATTTTGTGAAACTACAATAAGAAAAATTCACTGAAGAACACAAATGGAAATATATCAAAAAAAGGTTCAGCTGTTAGATTTACAGATCAATGCATTATATAAGTAGAAAACAAAGGATTTATTTTGTTAATTTCTGGAATATTTTCACTTTCATTCATTTTTTTTTGTATTTCGCATTTTAATAATAAACTGTTTTCAGAAAATCATGTTTATTTTGATTATGTAGTTACAAGAAATAGGGGATAATTCATATGTCAAGTAGATGAGAGCTATGGCGAAAACTTTAGGTGTCCAAAAAGATCGAATGGGTGTCCATTTTGAGGCTTGGTACATCTTTTTTCAAATGCCGTGTGCACCTTTTTTGGGCACCAACAATTTTGGCCACAACTCTTATACACTTGCCATGGATTATCACAGATCTTATACTAAACAACTTCCATCTAGTATCGAGTCATTCACTGAGCATCAGTGAAAGTATTGAATCGATTTACAAGTTTGTAAAATATTTATTAGTAAGATGCAGTTGATTTGGAAACCCCAGCAAAATCACCAGCTACAGTTAAAAAACTTCCATTGGCGTAATAGCGCAGTGCTAACAACAGCTGCTGTTGGTGCGTTAAGCAGTTATTCCTGGAATAACAATGTCATGTAGAAATATGGAAATAAACAATAATATACTAAGTGACATATAAATCCGAACACCCAGTTTAAATGGTTTTATTTTAATAAAAGTTGGTGGATGAATTTATCTTACTGTAAATAAGAAGTGAAAAAATTTTCAGCCTTATCAGTTGGACATTCTGGTTTTTATACTGCTTTTTTTTAATTCACTAACGCTCTAAAAATGAATATTTCAGCCGCAGTAAAGAATCAACGTTGGCGGATTTTGGTTCTTGACTTTCTTTTCGAGCAATTGCAGTTAGAGTTCAAAGAAGTGTAGACACTGTGGTTAGGTGTTGTCAGGCATGGCTTCGAGAAGGCCGTACGCAAAGAGCAAGGGGCACTGGACGCCGCCGTAGAACAACAGACAGTGAAGATCGCCGCCTAAGATTATTGGCCTTAAGGGACCGTTTCTCCACTACCAGGTCAATTGCAAATGAATGGTTTGCAGAACACGGAAGACCTATTGGCATGCGAAGTGTCTACCGACGAATGAGAAGTGTTGGCTTGTTTTCATACCGGCCACACTGGGTCCACTCCCTTTAACTCGAGAACACCGACGTAAGAGTGGTGCAGACAACGGTCACTCTGGGATCAGGAATGGAACAGTATTGACTTTAGTGACGAGTCTCGATTTTGTTTAGGCATGCACGATGGTCGTGCCAGGGTTAGAAAGCGACGTGGTGAAAGGAGGAATCCACAGCTTTTTGTTGAAAGACATGTCCATCACACTGTTGGAGTTATGGTTTGGGGTGCTATAGCTTATGGTTCCAGGTCACCTTTAATCTTCATCAGAGGTAACATGAACGCGCAGCGTTATATCCACGAAGTTCTAGAACCCCATCTTTTACCCTATCTTGACACCCTGGCAGATCCAACTTTCCAACAAGATAATGCCCGACCACATGTTGCAAGAGTCACAATAGACTTCTTTCAACATAATGATGTCACATTGTTACCATGGCCACCAAGATCTCCCGACTTATCCCCAATTGAGCACGTGTGGGATATGATGGGTAGGAGATTGCTCAATTTGCAACGTCCTCCTCAGACTCTAGAAGCACTTCGAGAGGAGTTGGTGGTTGCCTGGAGTGAGATACCACAGGAGGACATTGACCACCTGATCAGAAGCATGCCTAGGCGCGTTGGAGAATGCGTAGCACATCAGGGTGCATCCACACATTATTAAAGGTCAAAGGGCTTTAAAGCAGTGCAATCATTTTGAAATTTTTATCATTTACTTATTATGCTTCATTAAGTACTTATACAAAATTTTATTAAAATAAAACCATTTAAACTGGGTGTTCGGATTTATATGTCACTTAGTATATATACTTCTACCTGCTTGTAGGATATACTAAATCTTCATAGACTTCGTCCAGGAGAGTTTCAACAGTATTTTTTGAAAGGCGGAATCTTGCAAGGAAATCAAGGTCATCAAAGTAATTCGGCCGATAGCGTATTATTTTTGGCCTTCTTGCGTCTTTATCACTGCAATACGCATTCTCGTCGTAATCCATAAACGTGTTTATAGCTTAAATTAATCGACAGATTGATATGGATTTTTTGTGATTCTTTGAACAAACGTCTAAATTTATGCTAATGAAACGTCAGGCATTGCTATTTAACTACAGCCTTTCTAGTTAACTCATGGATGGTCTTCTGGTTAAAGTTAACTACCGTTTTACCATAAACATGATATTGAAAAACGCCTTTTCAACTATAAGTTAAGACCAAGGTCGTAGTTAACCAGCGATTGAAAAACCGGGCCTTAGGATGCTGCCGCTTTGCCGCGCTGCATCTTTGTTGTGCCGGGCGTAAATTGACTACGAAAAGGGTATAATGTTTATTTTTTGAATGTATCGCCTTTCTCTTCAGCCATTTGATGAGGCTGTCCAGTGACAGATGTTCTGATTTTAACTGCAATAAAGACTTTTTCAAAGTAAAACATGCATCGTATATCTACAACATAAGACAGCAATTCAATCAACATGTTGATGCATTTTTAAAAATATATCGTTTTTCTACAAAATTGCCTCTTTCGGCTAAGTAGTGACACTGTTATTTTCAATAAAATTCTCAGTAATTGCTGTCATATCAGCTATACATTGTATCATATTTGAGCCACGGTACGTAGAGATGAGCAAAAATTCGCGAACTGCGATTTAGTCGCAGCGATTATACAATCGCAATCGCAACCTGCGAGCCCGTTCCGTAGCAAACTGCGAGTTGCGAGCTGGTGGGTTCGCGTGAACCGGTAGGCATGCAACCAACCGTACAATCGCGGCAATCGCTTTGGGAGTGACACATGCGAGTGGCGATTGGCGGTTAAAAACTAGCGGATGGCGTTGCTTTTATATGGTTGTGAGTTGTGACTGTTGCGGGCTGCGAATGCGAATTGTTAGGATTGGTATTGGTGGTTTCTATTTTCAATCTCTAGGTTGTTTTTTTCTTTGACTATCCAGTATTATTTTATTCAGTTTCAACAATGTTTAAAAAGAGGAAAATAAGTTATTTGTGGAATTTTTTTTCCGAAATCGACGAAAATTTTGCAAAATGTAATATGTGTGCAACCAAAATATCATATAAGACTAGTACCACGAATTTGAGAAGACACAAATTTTGTAAGTCTGGAAAAACAAATGGTTCCTACATTTCCTGTGATGATTTGGTTTTAGTTTTTTTATTTAAAAGAATTTATTGTTTTTGTTTTTCAGACATATGTTTTATAAACATAGGTAGTAAGTCAAATAAACCAACCTTGTTAAGTTCATGAAAAGAAATGTTTTCAGTTTAACATATTACCTGTTGGGTTTAGTTTTTGCATTCTTCTAATTAAAATTATAATTATAAGAGACATTTGTTTGCATTTTTAATAAAATCTACAAATTTGGAATTATAAGATTTAAAAAAAAAGGTATCATTTCTCCTAACCTTTATAACACAAATACAATGTTATCTCATATTTTGTGATAACAGTTGTTAACATATAACAGTTAAATATGACCAATTTAATGTAATTAACCTTTTATAGAAGGGAAATAATGAAATAATACAGTCCCACAATTTCAAATCGCAATCACAGGTTTCACTCGCAGTGATTGGTAAATCGCAATCGCAGTTTTAACTGCGATCACAAAATCGCAACTTTGATCATCTCTAACGGTACGAGCATGGTGCAAATCCTTCTTTGTGATTGGTCAATGTATTACTTAGTCGCAAATTTCTCCAAAATTTCTGGATTGGCTAAGCTGATTGGCCGCTGGTATATATTTGTCAGATACTCTATTCGCACTCTAAATACAGAAGCAACTATTACTTCATGCCAATTTTCTTTATACGGAAATAGGACTCTTTGTAGGTTAAATCATAACGCAAATCTAATATTTTAGATTTACCTATGCATTACGTGACTAGTTCTTTGCGTTGGTACCGAAGTAGGCAGGTACTCTTTCAAATATCTTGATCAGGAAATGATACCACCAAAAACAAAACAGACGTTTATTATACCATAAAAAACGTACAACTATAAATATAATAATAAGTGTTCACACATAAATATGGCATATCACAAAAGAACGAGAATCAATCTTAAAAAATTATTCACGGCTTCAGCATTATTACTTTCACTTTCAGTATCGCTGAGACAGGCACAGTTTTGATAGACATTGTATAAAAACTGCCGCTGTCAGGATTATTAGTGGGATCGGTCATGAAGAACATCTAGTCAAAAGAGTTATTGCGGCGTCTCGTAATACTTTTTAAAAGTAATCGGTCACCCAGTAATAATATCATTAACCTAAATGCACTGTATAAGAAATGAAATTAGCTTACAGAATGGGAGGTAATGGAATCGATTACAATAAAAATTAGTTATGGGAAGGCGGATTATCTATTCACATTCACACGTAATTTGTGTCGAGCGTCAATAAGGTAAAATTCAGTTTAAATTGCGCAAGAGCGGGGCAGAGTAGACGTATTTTGTTGATTATTATACTCGTCATATGAACTTTCGAAAGAAATAAATACACGTGTGTCGATAAGCTTTGAGACTTTGTTAAAATGTAAATATAAAGTTACAAAAGTTACGTCAACTAAGTTTTCAAATTTAATCATCTAATTTGTTTGTCTTGCTAAGGTCCAACAAGCATTTGTTATTTCAAACAAACGACGTTCGACGGATATATTACGCATTACTTCGGGGTGTCATATATTATTTTTTCTTTATTAAAAAACTTTTAATTTTATAGCGCCGCCGTCGTCGTAGCGTTATTCATAAATGGAGTCAAGTAATTTGACTCTGTACTTCCCAAGCAACGTTCTAATCAGTTCTTAAAATATTATGTATAACAAAAAATATAATGATTTCATACCCACTGAGAGAAATCCTTGAGGGCTCACATGATCGTCGCTATGACTAATCCCGCGTATCGACACACATCTATTAGTAAAATATAGGTGGGTAAAACTACTGGGGTCCAACCCGCATAGATATACCAACGTAAAAAAATGAGATACACCCTCCCCACCTCTCTGCAACCGTGCAACCCCTAACAACCAATTGTAAACCCCTACAAAAAATTTGTCGAAAGTGATCAGGAGCCTAGTAGTAACCTTGTGTGAAAATTTCATCCAATTCCGAGCGATACTTTCCAAGTTATAGCCGGGTCAAGGATTAGCGGACAGACAGACAGATCGACAGAGATAATTACAACTTTGATATAATAGCGTAATACTATTTTCGCACGTTTTTTATGAACTTTTGAGAGGCTATAGTTATAAACTCTAAATGAAACTCTACTGATACGTAGAGTGATGTTGTTCTGGAAGTATTAAAATCGTAATAGAAATATCACGAAAATAAACTTTGTTTTTCTCAAACGTGGTGTATAGAATCTGTACCATACTACAGTTTTCGACTGAAACCAGTTATGTATATGTCAACCGTATCTTGTCTGTTGCGACAACATGCATTTTGCTACACAGCATCAGACAAAAGACACTTTCCTTTTGATGTCCGGTAACAATATTTTCCAAGGTACAATAATTCTTTTGCTACAGTTAATAACAGACTTCAAAAAGCATTGTCGCTTGTCGAGCATTCAACTTCGGTGAAACCGTAATTCTTATTGCTGCCAAAAATACCTACTCACGACTGCCTCAGCTACCTAGCTACTTTTTACCCAAGAACAATTTTTCTTTGACCGCGCAGTGATTCCGTTGTTCGTAATCCGTATACTTTTGACAACACGTTTGACAACTGCATTGTCCTTCTGATGAACCACACAAGTTCACACACAGTCCACCTATCATATTTGCCCACCAGCTTGGTGTGCATGTATAGCACCTCCGACTTTGGTGTTCTGCTTTCCAAAGTCCTTGTGTTTTTTGTAGTATTCTTCCCTTCCACCGTGCCTTTGGTACCCTTTGTGCTCTTCGTCCAGATGTCCTTTGTCCGAGAAACCTTTCTTGCCATACGCGTCGCCATGGTAACCTGGAACAGGAAGGTGTCAAGTCAAATGCATTTTTTGGGTTCGATTTACAATCATGACAAGCGGTTGTACCTCTACCACCACCCGAGCGTGAAAAAAGAGCATAACTTCCTTGGAGAATGGACGTATACAATTTATTTTCTATTTGAGGTATTAAAGGTGCAATTTCCTCTAGAAAGAAATCACCCCATTTAGCTATATCTTCGAAATTTTTAAGAAAAGAATATATTTTGTTATGATTTATTAATGATTAGAGCTTTGTTGGTTATGAATAGTAGGAACATCTTACCAGACTTGTGTCTTCCCCCTTGTCTGCGACCACCTTCCTTCTTGCCGTATTTGCTTCGGAAATTGCCGAACTTACTGTGATGACCACTTTTCTTCACGTCATCATAGAATCTGCAACAAAAGTGTAGATTTAAAGTGCAGTGGCGAAGCGTCCATGTAACCATTGTTACCATTGGTAACAGTTTAAAATCTTAAAAATAAATATTTTATGACTAAGTTACTGTGAAATAATTTCATTTATTTGTTTACCAACAGCGGTATGTATTAGTAATTCAATAAATAGCAAATTAGCCCCACGAAAATAATGCGCTCTATAGTGTCTAGGTTTTGCGAACACGATGAAGCTGACTCGCCTCGACTTGGTTGTCGGTTCGGTTGTTACCATTTTTATTTATGGATACACTTGGTAGTCCGTCGGGGACCGTCGGTACCGGCTCGTGTCTGATCGCGGTCGCCCGAGTGCGTGGGTCGCTGCGACTATTATGTGGGCTTGTTACCATTTTTTGATTTGGTTAGTAGCCGTTTTGGTTACTGGCTGTAGTGTGCGTGCAATTAAACATGGATGAGTGTCGCTGCGAAATCGATCAACGACTTGAAAAGTCATTCTCCTTGTATAATTTTTAAGAAAAAAAGGATATCATTGAAAATGGAAGACCAACACCTACTTTAGATAATTTTAAAAAGGAATAAAAAAACGTACTTTAATATTTTAAATTAAGTTGGTATATGGAAACTCTTGGTTATGTGGTTGCAACAGATTGTGTTGTTGGCGATGTCTTCTGTTTTATACAGAAAAAAATGGGTTGACCAGCAGCAGAGTCAACGATTGAAATAGTTTTAGGGCTCTAAAGAGGAGACATGAAATTTCTCCGTTACATGTGAGATGTGTAGCCAATTTAATTCAGTTTGGCAATACAAGAATCGAAAGTTGTCTTAAACAAGCTTTTAGGCAGCACACTTCTAGATACCGTATGTTTTTTGGCAAAACAGGAATTACCGTTCATTTTAAATGGGATGACTCTGACAATAGAGGAAATTACAGGGAATTTTTAACATTCATTGCCAAAAAAGATAAAAAATTTTCCAAACATCTAGAAACGTCGACTGTTTTTTCGGACGGCTTGGATTAGTCATAGGATAAGAGGATTAGGTACCTATATCAAGTGCCGCAGACGCTCAGTCCAGGAATGTTTACCGTTATTTGAAAATAGTTTGAATAAAATACCTGAAATAAGCAAAAAATTATATTTGGGAGGTTCAAAATAAACTTTTTTTAATAAGATTTTTCACATATGGTTTTGGTAACATTCTAGGAGAAGTCACGCATCGCCACTGTTAAAGTGGTAGGTACGTCAGGTTTTATAAAGTCGTTATAACCTAAGCAGTATCTATTTTCTGATGATGGTACGGATTTGTATGTACTAGTATGATGCAATCGCACAGCTTTCGGCGATTACCTTCTAAAATTGTCAACGGTTTTTGTCTTAGTTATTGCCGATGTTACTTAACTATTTACTCGACACGTATTAATTCAAGTGACAATATTTTCGTATTCAGGATGAATTCAACAATATTTATGTCTCTACAGAAGAATATTTTGGAAGAAGTTTATTTTGTGAAAAATGGTTCGACTAGTTGCGACACTATGTTTTCTGTGCTGTACCCGACTGCGTCAAAACATGTGATTATAGGCATACTTTCACATTACAAAATGGCATTTCGATATTATCAATAATAAGCGAAAAAATCTTGAAAAACCGCCAAAAAATCATATTAAACACCTCTCCCATTCTTCCGGCCCACTTAGAGAGATAATACCGTCGTCGAAATCGTATCAGGAGGCCAACGGCCGGGGATGTCCACAAATTTTATGAGCATCCGATCGTATTCCGAAATCTCCCAAACAGTAATACGAACCCTATTGCCAACTACATTTTGTCATTTGATTGTACAGGTAGCAATAAATTATAGTATATAGTAATCTTGATGAGATAAATTTGAGCGGGGTTACACCTGTAGGTGTTTTGGAGTAACCATGCACGGTGACTTTACAGAATAGTTCAAACATATTAACGTTAAGAAAAGCATTTAAATGCGCCATGTGTACTGTCTTTAGAACGTTGCAGTATTCATGAAAACTAAAGAATTATCTCTAAGAATTAATTCTGCTAATAAGACAAAGATACAGAGCAAGACTTAACTTTTATAAGAATTCTCTGCGAAAAAAGGCTTAACAGTTGCAATTTTGTACAATTTGGTTAAATAAAAAGGTGTAGTGCGCCAGTTGCTTGAAAACCTTTTTTAGTTACATACGGTCCCGACTGATCAGAATTTCCATTTAATGCCTATTTTTTCTGATATCTTAATTTCCCTCAGCTTTTGCTATCAGCTGTTTGCCAACATCTTGCGGAACTGGTAGGGTGTACAGGCCCGAGGAAACAATTTATAACTTTATGAAAACACAAGCTTGTTCTATATTCTGTTCAGACCTCATTTACTTCGCGTCAAAACAACCATGAACACTCGATCGCCGCTCCTTTGCACTTGTCGCTGCCTACCCAGGCATTTATGCCCTAGTGGACAATGGAAGCATGCGAGCGTGAACGTCGCGCGCACTGGTATTTGTTTTGGCGGGACGCAAGTAGGTTTTCAATATACTTTAGATTTAAATTACAGAACCCCAATTATTCGAAGTAATGTGGACCCAAGTGCTTTCGGACAATCGAAATTTCGGATAAAACGGAAATAAATATTTAGACCCATAATGCTTTTATTGAAAAAAGTAAATGCGTGTGTAAAGTGAGTATATACCTATATAAAGTTACGTAAAATATAAACATGCCGATACAAACATACCTACATATTTACGAGTATTTAGTAACAAAGAAAGTAATTTTTAACTGTACACGATTTGCATTATTCCTATTTTTGGCAGCAATATCCCTCCAACGTTTGATAAGTAGCACATCAGCTGCTGTCGCATTTTCTTGTTGTTCGACGTAAGTTATCCCGTTTTGTAGAGCTTCTGATCCCTCTGAATGTGATACTTTGGCAGAGATTTCTGTCTCATTGTTATTAGCATCACTTAAAAGTGTCTCATCGACATTGTTACAAACAGTTTTTATTAGTTCTGTATCAGTTAATTCTTCCACCAATTCATCACCATTAATCCACTCACCAACATCTGCTTGGGTCAGATTATCACACGCTTTAATTTCACGACCAGCTCATGCAAATTTCCGTTGTTATTCTCATAGTCTCCGCAAGGTTAAATTTCTTGCTTAATTATTGTCGACCAAGATTTTCGTAAAGCAGAATTTTTTACTTCGCCTGAACAACTTCTGCTATCCAATATGCCACATTCTTGAGGTTAATCTCTTTCGAACAATCAACGAGGTTACAACCATTATCAACTTGATCTAAAATTTGATCTAATAACAAACGTCTGTAATTGCGTTTTAAATTTTCTAAAACTTCTTGATCCATTGGCTGAATCAATGACGCTACATTATGAGGCAAAAATATCACTCGTATTTCTCCACTTTTAAGTTGCTCCTCACTTAGATGGCTCGGAGCATTGCCTAATAGCAAAATACATTTTCTTGGATATCAGTAGTAAATTCGTTCTGTATTTAAACCATACTGCTTCATTAATTCTTTAAAATGTTCTCTGACTTATCAGCACATTTTTAATTCTTGTATACCGTGTCGTTTTTTTCCATCTATGCAGCCAACAATCACTGGCCTTTTACTTTAGAATTGATCTGGGAATTGTTATTCCACGTTCTCGATTCTGAGTAAACCACAGATATAAGGCATCATTAACTTTTTTATATTCCCCCTTTTTCATAGTTTTCCGTGACGGCTGCGATGATGTCAGAACACTAGACCACTTTTCAATTTTCCCGCGTGGTTTTTTTCATTCTTAAATGGTACTCACGCCCACACCCAAATCACTTGCCATGTTTTTAAGCAAATCACCTCTATCTAAACGTTTGATTGCCTCAAGTTTATTTATATGCTGCTCCATCTTTTATGAACCTGACTGAAACAAACATACACGCACATATACCAGTTAATTCCGCAAACGCATTTGGGGAATCACCGGCAGCGAATCTAATGACGCAAACGCCGAAAGGGCAACTACCGGCGGCTATTTATTTAAAATAGAGAAATTATTGTATGCGATCTGTTTCGGATAAGATAATTGGACCGCCCTCTATTATTGATTATCTGAATAGTGTGACAAATAAGTAGATGTTCGACTTACCTATGCTCTTTATGATATTCATCCTTATGGAACTTATTGTGATATCCTTTGGTCTTGTGTCCCCTCCTGTGTCCTTTCTTCTCTCCAAACTTGGCAGTCTTAACTCCTTTTCTGCCCTCCAGCTGCTTCTTGTAATGCAAAGCCTCATCCAGGTACTTATCCTTGGTACCTGAATCAACTTCGTACCCAGCTTCGTCCTTGCGGTCTTCATTGCCTTTGTCCAGCACTTCGTCTATATACTGCCCTTTGTTGTAACCCCTTCGTGCTGCTTTGTCGAGCTTGTTATAATAGTCTTTCTGCATTTGCTGTCCTACGTCTATGTGGTTCTGTTGGACCACCGGTACAGGAGGAATGTATCCTTAATAGAAATATAATGTAGTTAGGTTTTTTGTGTTCAAGATTGGGAATTTGATAAATAAGGACTTGACTCAAATCAGCTTTTTTTATTAGGTCTCTAGGTTTTTTGACTGACTTTAAAGACGATAACATTTGATTTTCAGTAAAACATTGTATTTCTTGAGTCAAAACTAATACGAAAAGTTCTCATTAGCGTTTAAATGGTTTTATTTTAATAAAATTTTGTATAAGTACTTAATGAAGCATAATAAGTAAATGATAAAAATTTCAAAATGATTGCACTGCTTTAAAGCCCTTTGACCTTCAATAATGTGTGGATGCACCCTGATGTGCTACGCATTCTCCAACGCGCCTAGGCATGCTTCTGATCAGGTGGTCAATGTCCTCCTGTGGTATCTCATTCCAGGCAACCACCAACTCCTCTCGAAGTGCTTCTATAGTCTGAGGAGGACGTTGCAAATTGAGCAATCTCCTACCCATCATATCCCACACGTGCTCAATTGGGGATAAGTCGGGAGATCTTGGTGGCCATGGTAACAATGTGACATCATTATGTTGAAAGAAGTCTATTGTGACTCTTGCAACATGTGGTCGGGCATTATCTTGTTGGAAAGTTGGATCTGCCAGGGTGTCAAGATAGGGTAAAAGATGGGGTTCTAGAACTTCTTGGATATAACGCTGCGCGTTCATGTTACCTCTGATGAAGATTAAAGGTGACCTGGAACCATAAGCTATAGCACCCCGAACCATAACTCCAACAGTGTGATGAACATGTCTTTCAACAAAAAACTGTGGATTCCTCCTTTCACCACGTCGCCTTCTAACCCTCGCACGACTATCGTGCATGCCTAAACAAAATCGAGACTCGTCACTAAAGACAATACTGTTCTATTCCTCATCCCAGAGTGACCGTTGTCTGCACCACTCAAGGCGATTACGTCGGTGTTCTCGAGTTAAAGGGAGGGGACCCAGTGTGGCCGGTATGAAAACAAGCCAAAACTTCTCATCCGTCAATAAACACTTCGCATGCCAATAGGTCTTCCGTGTTCTGCAAACCATTCATTTGCAATGGACCTGGTAGTGTAGAAACGGTCCCTTAAGGCCAATAATCTTAGGCGGCGATCTTCACTGTCTGTTGTTCTACGGCGGCGTCCAGTGCCCCTTGCTCTTTGCGTACGGCCTTCTCGAAGCCATGCCTGACAACACCTAACCACAGTGTCTACACTTCTTTGCACTCTAACTGCAATTGCCCGAAAAAAAAGTCCAGCTTCCCGAAGTCCCACTATACGGCCCCTATCAAACTCACTAAGTTGACGAAATCGTACAGGTCTCCGTACTCTAGGCATCGTAACCGATCGTAAAGGATGTCAAGAACCAAAATCCGCCAACGTTGATTCTTTACTGCGGCTGAAATATTCATTTTTAGAGCGTCAGTGAATTAAAAAAAAAGCAGTATAAAAACCGGAATGTCCAACTGATAAGGCTGAAAATGTTTTCACTTGTTATTTACAGTAAGATAAATACATTCACCAACTTTTATTAAAATAAAACCATTTCAATTGGGTGTTCGGATTTATATGTCACTTAGTATAATTTCAAGATGTTATATAAAACTTGTCAGAACTGTCATGAATAGGAAATAATTCAGAAAGTTTACAGAAACGACGCTTTTTTATTACTTCCCAACCACTCACACATTTTCAAAAATAAAGCAGAACTATTCTATCTTCTACTTTCTATCATTCTGCAAAATATTTCTCCACAAACACTAAAATAATGTCTGAGTTGCGTGGAAATTAATACAATCAGATAGATAAGATATGAAATTTGAAAATTCTGACGCATTGTGATCAGGACCGTTTCAAGGCTTGTAGGGGCCCCTGGGTAGGAGGCTTAGATATGACCTAGCCTCGAGTACTCCTCACATGTTTGAGGTGCGGCCGCCCCGAATACATCATACATGCTTGAGGCTATCTAGAGGAGGGCAGTCCGACTGATCGTTGACTCTTCTCTAACAGAGTCACGGGACACTGTTGCACTGAGGGGCCGTCGACTATCTAGGTCCCTTCGACCGCTATATCAACGGTCTTTGCTTCTCAGAACTCTCCTCCATGATACCGCCGCGTGATATCACACTTCGTACATCCAGAACTGGCCGATATGACCGCTCCTTTGTCCCTATGGTATTGAGATTGGGGATTGTCCCAGTTCTCCTAACCTTAGGTAGTTCAAAAATCGAATTAACAAAGTTTCTTAAAGCTCCTTAATCCTCACATCAGCCACGGTGCCCTGGTACTCAGGTTTTTGCCTACACGGTAGCTTCGACATAAAAAATACACATGGTAAAGGCGTTATAACCTGTAACATAATACATATTCAGTTTTAACAAGGTTTCAAAAGTATTCACTGCAAAGTTTAAAAACGATGATGAATGGTGAATGAATGAAAAAAAAATTCTTAAATGTCATGACGTTCTGTAACTCTAGTCTACCTCCTTAACTCTATTTTGAATTCGCTACTGTTCGCGAAAAAAAATATTTGAAATTACCCGCTCTAAGTAGATGAAGCAGCATACTAAAATGTCAAAATAATGCTCCAGTAAAGTGCAAACCGAGTATAATTTTACCGTAAACATTCCACATCCGCATCTATTTCTGCGCGCGTATCGAATATCTCTGCTATTTTATTAGTCCTTTTTCATTCTATTTTCCAAGCTGCCCTGCATAATATTTAGAATTACATACACATATACACTGCATGCACATAAATTACTTGTAAATATGTTTGTAAGCCTGTTGTTCCTGGTTAGAGTTAAATATAGTCCGCTCTATTAATACAGTGACGTTCAATGCTAGTTTCACTGGAGTAGCAAGTGCACATGAGTCGTTTTATGGTGGTACTAGCAGGGGATTCGATAACAATTATATAATTTTACATAGTCCAAGCATTATGCCCAAGTTTTTTAGGAAGAATCATACACATCAAAAAAAAAGCAGAAAAGCTGGTGAAACATAAGCATCGTCAAATATGTATGTAAGCCGTTTTTAAATGGCATCTAGCAGCTTGTCTTTAAACTTCCCACCAAAGCATTTGGCGTGACGTCTAAACGTATTGTGGCCAAACTGAGGTTGTTTCTATTTAGAAATAGGCAAAACGTCCACTCCTAGCACTTGTGGCTACTCTGGATATCACGAAACCTTTCGATCTGTTGTGGCATGCTGCCCTCTTATGCAAAGTTCCATCCTACGGTCTCCCACAGAAGCTGTGCAGACGGGTTCTCATCTTCATCCCACAATGTCAGCAATGTCAACGCGGGTGTTCCCCAGAAATCGGTCTTAGCTCAGGCATTATTTTAACGACCTGCTTCCCTATACGATCAATCCGATCCACATTTTGGATGATGACAGCACAACTCGTACATGCTGGAACTCAGAATGCCAAGCCCATCTCTGAAGGTGAACTGGAGAGAAGAAGACCAGCAGCGACTCCCTATCTGAGGAGAGATTTGGAGATTATCACTGCTTAGAGGCACAAGAATCTGGTACAGTTTAATGCTTCCTAAACACAGTACTGTACCAAAGAGCGTAAATTTCACCTGGTCGGAGTCCATATGGCAATGGACTTTATCCGACACATCTCGCAGCTGCTAGGAAAAGCTAGGGCTGATAAGTATTTTTCTCCACATAACCTCCTCAGTCTGTACAATGCCTCAGGTAAGACCTAGCCTCGAGTAATGCTCACATGTTTGGGATGATGCCGCCCTGATTACATTATCTCCATGCTCGATTCTGTTCAAAGAAGGGGTTTTCGACTGATCGATGACTCTTCTGCATACGACATTCTTGGGACGCTTTCGCTTTTGACAGATGACGCGTGAATCGTGTCTTGTGTCATTGTCAAACTTGTTCAGTTTGGTCTATAATTTAACCATGAATCGACTTACGAACGAACAACGCTTGCAAATTATTGAATTTTACTATCAAAATTCATGCTCGGTTAAGAGAGTGCATCGAGCACTGCTTCCAATTTATGGGCAATTTGGTCGGCCTACTGAGGGAGCTATTCGGAAGCTTGTGACTAAATTTCGAACCCAGTTTACATTATTGGACATTAAACCACCAATACGCAGACGTAGAGTAAGGACTGAAGAAAATATTGCGGCTGTATCCGCCAGTGTTAGTGATGACCGTGAAATGTCGATTCGCCGCCGTTCGCAGCAATTGGGCCTCTGTTACTCCACTACGTGGAAAATTTTGCAACAGGATTTGGGTGTAAAAACTTATAAGATGCAGCTGGTGCAAGAATTGAAGCCACACGACCTCCCACAACGTTTCCAATTTGGTGAATGGGCGCTGGCAAGGTTGGAGGAAGATCCACATATTTATCGAAAAATTGTGTTCAGCGACGAAGCTCATTTCTGGTTGAATGGGTACGTTAACAAGCAAAATTGCCGAATCTGGAGTGATTTTGCAAGAGCTACCAATGCATCCCGAAAAAATCACTGTTTGGTGTGGATTATGGGCCGGTGGCATCATCGGGCCGTACTTCTTCAAAGACGACAATGGCCGGAACGTAACTGTGAATGGCGAGCGCTACCGTGCGATGATATAAAACTTTTTTTTGCCCAAAATGGAAGAGCCGGACTTGGCTGACATGTGGTTCCAACAAGACGGTGCCACATGCCACACCGCACACGAAACAATGGCCCTATTGAGAGGCGAGTTCGGTGAACAGTTTATCTCACGTTTGGGGCCCGTCAATTGGCTGCCTAGATCGTGTGATTTAACGCCGTTGGACTATTTCTTGTGTGGCCATGTTAAGGCTAATGTCTACAGGGATAAAATAACAACGATTGATGCTCTGGAAGCCAATATTGAAGCATTTATTGGTGAGATACTGGCCGATATGTTGGAGAGAGTGTGCTAAAATTGGACCTTGCGCATGGGCCTTCTAAAGCGGAACCGCGGCCAACATTTACATGAAATAATCTTTAAACATTAAATTATATCGACCGTTCTATCGACTCAAATAAAGATTTAATAGTTTTTTCAAATTTTTTGTGTTTTTTTTTTAAAATCAAATCCTATACCTCTTAAAAAATCACCCGTTAGCAGCCGTGGTGCCTCAGTATTTAAGCTTCTAGTTACACGGCCACTTCGATGTAAAAAAAACGAACTGTGACTTGAAAATGAGCTCTTACGCCAGAGATGCGCCCCGACTCTGCTTTACCCAAAATTAGGAAATCTTCGGGATCAACAACACAGCACTTTCCACATATGTAGGTGTATAAACATTCTTTTTCATAGATACATACTTTTGAACATCTCAAATGATAAAACTCGGTTAAATTTTAAAATTACTGGTGGGCTTAAAAAGCGTTAAAAACTTGTTGTTGTTTTGCATTTCTAGGAGGTACACAAGCATTCTAAGATAGTTTGTTACTAACATCCCTAGGCGTTCAGAAATTTGAAAGATCTGTGAAAACGGCTAATTTTTTTAATCATTGGAAGCTCAAAAGATGGTTTCGCTGATAATTCTTTCACTCTTTGACCGATTTTTATAAGCTTTTTGTCCTTAACACAACGTTCTATCCAACTCAAATTATGTTAGACAGATAGCTGGCAAGTAAGCGAAAATGTTCAAAAAATATACTTTCTTGGTTAATACATTAGTTATAGTTACGATTATTCCTTGCCAGTGAATGATATCAAGTAGATTTATCACTGACATACGAATCAATCTAAAAATTGTTTTTCTAATTGTGCGTTTATGCCAATTTTGTACCATTCTGGTGTTTTTGGAGTTGCAAAACAACAGATGGAGTCAAGAAAAAACACGAGTCTTTAAAATGTTAGATTTCTGACTTCTGCAGCGATTTTTGGCTACACCCAAAAATGACACTCAAAACCACAAAAACTGTTAATTTTTTGCTTATAATTTCTATGTTGTCGAAACTAAAGCTTTTATGCTGCCATACTAGTAATCGTGTGAAGTTTCATTGCATCAAAATGCTAACATACACCGGGCATACAGCAACAACATCAAAAGAATATAATATTTCAAATTATTCCTGATTTACGGCACTTCTTTTGTTTAGTGACTTGGATAATAGAGTTGCAAAATCCAGAATGGTTATTTATTATCGTAAATCTCACCTTCAGCCCATTGTCCGTGATGACTGGCCGCTGGCACCAGAACTTCCGGCGGCGGGCTGACAACAGGAAACAGCAAACTGTACGCCTCTCCGAAGAAGTTCAAATCACCACCGACGCCCGGCTCGAAAATGGGCAGCACTTGCTGCCCGCGGGTCTCGCCGCCCAAAAGCGCGACAATAACGAAAATGGCGGGAAAACATCGGCGCGTCATGGCTGCCCGCGACTGCGACATCGCGACCACGAGACAAATGAACAGCGCGCCCCAGCCTACTTTGGCTTTTATACGGCGGTCAGGAAGAGCGGAAGCTGCGGTTTGGCACTTCGAGGAGTGAGAGAGCAAAAATTGCACCCGATAGTACCGGGGTTCGAGAATTAAAGATGGTTTAAATATTGAGATTTTAATGACCTCTCTTCGCAAATCTGACCAAATTAGTGGTAGAAATTGAAAAGATCTACGTATAAATCTACTAATTTATGTAATACTCGTAATATCACACTTCTGCAGGACAAGCAAAAAAAGCACCACATTCATTGCATAAAATACAACGCTAAAGAGTAAGCACTGAAGAGAAATAATCACGAATTGAGAAAATACACAAACACTGAACCAACGTGTCCAGAGAATGTGGCGACTTCGCACAAAGTTCGCAGTGCTGAGTTTTATGATCACTTTAGGGCATTGCCAAATTGTAGTGGCTAGAACCTTCAAGACCCTGCTAAAAATTATAGTATTACTAAAGCATTATTCCAGAAGGCTATGATTATTGTCAGTACAGCCCACTGACTCAACTTCTTGCCCCTGTTCTAGTTTTCCGTGATAACCCAGAAGGTGACTTGCAGCTAAACTATCCAGAGCCACTGAACAGGGCCCAAAGTTTAGTCTAATCATATTAGCAAAGTTTCCAGAAATAATTGTTAAGTCTGGTTTTATTGATACAAGTTGGTCAAGGGGGTATTTAAAACATGGTCGCGTAAAATGGGTACACCAATTTTTGTGGGAAAACTTTTTATTTGACAACAAAGAATGAGTAAACGTGTTTTTTGGAATTCAATCGAAAGTGTTGACAGGAATGAAAAAACTTTTTCCATAAAATTCTTAGGTATTTATGAGACCACACGTAAAAAGATCCGACTGATAGCAAAAATGCTATGTCCAAAAAACGAGGCAAAATGCCGGTTCTGGCACTTGTTGGTAATGCGAAGATAATTTCATGCAACTACTTGAAATTCTTCAAATCCGTAGGATTCATACTTCTAAATGACAGCAACGATGGTTTCTCGCAGATACTTGAAATTTTTCAAATTCGTAGGATTCGTTCGTCTAAATAACCACAACAAAATTGAAGTACATTGGTCAGGTAGTTTTTTTGAGAATTATTAATTGTCTATCCCAAAACACATGTTTTCCGGCCATCACTACTAGT
Source organism: Acanthoscelides obtectus (assembly GCA_963669975.1). Classification (NCBI taxonomy): domain Eukaryota; kingdom Metazoa; phylum Arthropoda; class Insecta; order Coleoptera; family Chrysomelidae; genus Acanthoscelides; species Acanthoscelides obtectus. The sequence goes on along the minus strand of CAVLJG010000007.1, from coordinate 70,249,823 downwards.
TTATTGAGCAATATACAGGCTTTGTTCAAATAGCATTTAATAGCAAAATACGGGTGTTTACCTTGCCGATATGAACCACAAATCATTCCGGAAGATAAATGTTATTTTAATGCAAAAAACAAAGGTTCCGCTTTTTTCTTCTAACCAGATTCAAAGATTTTGTATTTGTGAGTAATTGAACATACGTTACTATACACATTTTAAAACAAAGCGGATGTGTCTATCTTTTGTTGCTAATTACTCCCAAATTCGAAATCTTTGAATTTGTTTAGAAGAAAATCTTAACCCATCTTTTTTTTGCATAAAAATAACATTTATCTTCAAGAATGGTTTGCGATTAATATCGGCAAGGTAAACTAGTGTATTCAGCTAAAAAATGCCCTTTGAACTAACCCTGTATATTGCTCAATAAACTAGTAGTGATGGCCGGAAAACAGGTGTTTTGGCATAAACAATTAGAAATTCTCAAAAACTACTTGACCACTCTACGCCAATTTTGTTGTGGTTATTTAGAAGAACGAATCCTACGAATTTGAAAAATTTCAAGTATCTGCGAGAAACCATCGTTGCATTACCAACAAGTGCCAAAACCTGTAGTTTGCCTCGATTTCGGCCATAACTTTTTTGCTATTAGTCGGATCTTTTTTTTATATAGAAGCTGCCGCGGAGGCAGCTGCTATGATGATCGCAAAGAAATTTTCTTAATACTATTTTTGAACTGCCTAAGGTTAGTAGAACTGGGAAAAGCTTCCTCTTGTAGATTGTTCCACAGTCTCGACACCCTCGGGACAAAGGAGCGGTCGTATCGCCAAGTTCTGGATGTACGAAGCTCGACAAGGTTAGGATGGGAGGCCAAAGTCAGGCGGGTCTGTCTGGCAGGCACATCGCCCGGCGGAATTATGGAAGAGAGCTCCGAGGAGCAAAGCCCGTTGGTGTAGCGGTAGAAAAGAGCTAGATCGCCGACGGCCTGCCGGTGCGAAAGAGTTCCGAGACTGTCTGTTAGAGAAGAGTCATCGATCAGTCAGACCGCCCTGCTCTGGACAGCATCGGGCATGGATAATGTAGTCGGGGCGGCAACACTCCAAATGTGTGAGCAATACTCGAGGCTAGGCCTTATCTGGGCCTTGTATAGAGTGAGAAGGTCATGCGGTGAAAAGTACTTCTTAGCCCTAAGCAAATAGCCTAGCTTTTTTCCAGCAGCTGCAGCTATTGACGAGATGTGTGCGTGCCAGATCAGATCTTCGGTGATCTGGACTCCGACCAGCCGAAATGAATGGCTCTTTGGCAGAACTCGGCCATCCATCGAAACCGGATGAGCGCTAGGACGCTTTTTTTTTCGTCAAAGTACAGTACTGTGTTTTGGATGCATTGAACTGTACAAAATTGTTGCGTCCCCAAGCAGTGATAGCCTCCACGTCTCTTGTCAGAGAGGATGTCGTCGCTAGCCTTCTTTTTTTCAACTCAGCAACAGAGATCGGCTTATCACTCTGAATTCCTGCATGTAGAGTGCTGTCATCAGCGAAGCTGTGGATTGGGTTGATCGTGCAGGAAAGGAAGTCGTTGATATGTAAGAGAAACAGTGTCGGAGCCAAGACCGATCCCTGGGGAACATCCGCGTTGACGTTGTGGGATGAAGAGGAGAACCCGTCAAATACGACGGATATCTTGCCGCCAGAGATAAAGTCAGCCACCCATCTGCAAAGCTTTTCTGGGAGGCCATAGGATGAAAGTTTGCTTAAGAGGGCAGCGTGCCACAGCTGATCGAACGCTTTCGTGATGTCAAGAGCAACGACATGAGCCTCGCCATTAGACTGGATGAGTTTACTCCACAATTGAGTGACGTAAGCTAGGAGGTCCCCTGTGGATCGTTGGTGCCGGAAACCATACTGCCTGTCGCTAATCAAGCTGTGACGTTCGAGGTAGTCCAGAAGCTCGCGATTTATGCACCTTTACATCACCTTACTTATAACAGAAAACAGAGCTACAGGCCTGTAGTTGCAAGGGTCGGTCTTAGATCCTTTTTTGGGATGGGTTGGACATGAGCAAATTTCCAGTTTTCTGGGAAGGTGCCGGATTCATAAGATATCTGGAAGAGACGCGAAAGAACTGGAGCAAACTCCGCTGCACACCTCTTCAGTACAATGGCAGGCATCAAGTCCGGACCAGAAGCTTTGTTGATGTCGAGCGACAAGAGCACTCGTCTTATGTCTGAGTGTTACCTCCCGCATAGTGCAGGGAGCACTTTGAATTGACGGCACTTGGGCATTGGAGGGGATGTCCATGGTGGAGTTGGCAGCAAAGATCTTGGCTAGCACTTCCACCTTGGCCTTTGAGTCGAATTCAATCATTCCATCCTGACACGTAAGTCTGCCTAAGCCTCTTACAGCAGCGGTGGCCGCAGTAGTAGACTCTTCGGTCTCCTGATCAGTCGCCGTGCGCGGTGCGGGTTCGAATCCCATCCCAGGAGAAATTTTTCTCTTGGCTATGGATGTTGTGATTGTCCGTAGGTGGTAGACGGTCTCTGACTGTCGAACGCGGGGGTGCCACCCGGCGGATCTCGTAGGCGGGGCCAGAATGTGTGCATGTTGCCAGAGTCCGTGTGGCGTTCCCCCTTTCTCCTGTATCCCCCTATAGCCCCACGGTACCCCATGGGTGTTTAGGCCTTAGGCCTTCGTGGTAGTTGGAGTATAAAAAAAAACGTAAGTGGTGGGAAGCTACTGTGTGAGAAGTTCTTTCCAATCTGCTTGACCAGCGTCCAGAAAGACCGACTGCGGCATTGCCCCGTGCCTAAATTTTATATCGTGCTGGTTTTTGGCATTGCGAACCGCTTCGTTATATTTGTTTCTGGACTCGACGTCGGCTTGTCCGTTCTCTACAGTGGGGTTTTGTAAGAAGGTTCTGTGTGCCTTGATCTTCTGCTGGCGAGCAGTGTTACAGGATTTGTTAAAGCAGCCGTTGGACCCTGGTATAGGCACTTTCACTGTGTGAGGGATGTATTCCTCCATTCCGACGTGGATAATTTCGGTTATCGAAGAACAGACAGCCGACGCATCCGCGTCAGTGAAACAGACATCTCTCCAAGGAAAGATAGAGAAGAAGTTTCTGAGCCTCTCCCAGTCGGCATGTCCGTAAAGCCAAGTTTTGCTGCCTGTACGGGTTTCTGCTGCCACAGCGGGTTCTGACCGAAACCTAACCTCCACAACACCGTGGTCTGAGTTACCCAGGGGGGACAGGACAGCAGTGCTGTAAGGGGCAGGATGCGTGGTCAGAAAGAGATCCAGCAGGCTACTGGCGTGTGACGAGACGCGGGGGAAAAAAGTATGGCTCATCACCAGCTGGGTCAGCCCTTGAGTAAGAGCGAATGTTTCGACTGCACGACCTGCTGCATCAGTCTTGTTTGAGCTCAACCAAAGCTCATTATACGCATTGAAATCACCGAGAAGAACTACCTCTGAAGCGGGGAGATTGATGTTCAGGAAGTCGATCTGGACGGCGAGGTATTCGGGTAGGTCATCCCAGTTATGGTCCGAGAAAGAGCGATAAAGGCAGCAAATAAATTTGGGCGATGTTTTGGAGTTGAGGCGAAGCCACAGAATGTCCTTCCGGTTGGATTCCAAAGAAATATCTCTCTAGCAGGAAAGACTGCTGCGGACAAAAGCCACAACTCCAAGGTCTTTCTCAGATTGGAGTGCACCTCGTAGTTTGGGAAGTTAAGAGGGTTAATCGGTGCAGCCTCTGAGATTTTCTCTCCGTCAAGAAAAGCATGGCGAGACGATTGGATTGCAGGTAGTGATGCACAGTATCAATGTTGCTGTTAACCCCGCAGATGTTCGAAAAACAAATTTTAAAGCTAGCGGGTGGTACTGCTTCGGTCGAATGGTCCTTGTCTACCACCTTCTTTTTACGTGTTAGTGATATTAAATAGACCCAAAGTGGCCCGTTGGTGGACTTGTACCGCCACCCGGCAATCGGTACTGAGGTATTCCTTAACGCGTGTACAATCACTTGAACGGGAAGAAGTAAACTGGATACAACAACTTACGGAACAAGCATTTGCCACGGCCCCGCTCAGTAGGGGGGTGATCATTTTACTCGTGGTCTCATAAATACGTAAAAATCTTGTATGAATAGTTTTTTCGTTCCTGTCAACACTTTCGATTGAATCCCAAAAACACGTTTTCTCATCCTTTGTTGTGGAATAAAAGTTTTCCCACAGAAATTGGTGTGCCCATTTTATGCGTCCATGTGTTGAATTCCCCCTGAACAACTTGCAGCAATAAAACCAGACTTTACAATTATTTCGCAAACCAGGGGTATTTTCGTCTAATATGATTAGACTAGTTACATCTGGCTGTCGGTGCAGATTGCTATTAAGCTAAGCTTATCTCACCCATGATTCACAAAACAAAATCGCATAAACTTTTGATTGAATAATGTACCCCCAACAAGCAATAAGCGTCTTTTTCTGGTTTCAAAAGCTCCGGTGCTAGAGGTAGAGCTCTCTTCAGTCAGCGAGATATCTTTACAACAGATTTATCTCTTCATTCCCCTAGAAACCCCGGTCCCCAAAATTTCCAAATCTATCGTGTTGGATACCCCACGATAAAGCGGTTAAAGCGATACCAAACTGTTATCAAATCATCCTTGTTTAGGACAGAATCCTCCCTTTAAGTCGATACCGGTCAGGGAAGAAAGGACAACTAATACCACATAATAAGAAGTATTGTCTCGTTATTCCCACAAAGAATAAATGCGTGAGAGGGGAGATAAATTTGCTACTACACTTCTTTCTCTCACCGATAGTGGTGGCTGGTATTCCGCCAATTGATTTGCTGGCTGAGGAGAGATACGCACTTCGTAAAAAGGGTGCCGAAGCTAGAAGCAACGAAAGAGAGGCGGTTTTCGTCAAATAGCAGAAAAGATTGTATGCAACTAACTGGGCATCGTGTCTGGACTAGAAGGCTGATTCCAGATATTAAAACTAGGATTGACAAGGGAGCGGTGCGGATAGATTACTTACTGCACAGTTCCTCACAGGAAACGGATTTTTGACAGCTACCTGAGGAGGGTAGGGAAGAGAGAGTACGCGAAGTGCGTATATTGCAACGAAGAGGAGGATACTTCTATACTTCTAGTTGAATGTGATAGATAGGTTTACTACAAGAGGCAGCTGGAAGTGACGCTCGGCAAGAGGCTCATTGCTGACATTTTTCCTGGTCTGTAAAAGGACAAAAATAGACCAAGGAACCAACAATAGGTTCTTACTTGCCAGATTGTGCAGTACATATACTGGCTTAATTTACTTATTCTCTCATGGCTTCTTGTTTGTAAACTATTATGTGCTGTTTATTATATGCAGCATTTCTGGAGTATCTCACACTATGATCAGGAGATACCATATGGCAATACTTTCAAGATTTTTTTGCATTAGAGTGGCTGTAAAAGTTTTTCCGTGTCCAAAAAACTATCATGTCTCTAGGTGATTTAGTAAAGGTGATTGAAAGGGTCCCAGGCTGGAGAAGAGGAGATCGGCAGACCTCATTTTTTAAATGTTTGTTTTTCGGGCATTTGAGAGCCCCTTATCAGGCCGGTGCGCATATGCACGTAGGGTAAAGACGGAATAACAAAGTTGTGCAGAAGAGTTTTGTGATTTATTTATTTATTTATTCCCAACAGGTACGAGGGATGTCTTTTAAGTTTTGCATAATATAGAAACATAGTAGGCCTCGCGGATCGAACGTCAGTACTGAATCTTAACCTCACTCTTTAGTAAACTTAAATTCAAAGTTTCACAACAATACGTGCAGTGTTCTCACTACAGTGAAGTTTTAAGTGTCACCAAGTTATTAGAAAAATGGAACTCAACTGAGAACATTTTCGCGACATAATTTATTACAACTTTCAGAGACAATTATCGCAACAAGAATGCCTTGCTGAGTTAGTGTCTGTTTTCGGCAACGAAGCGCCACATCAGTCGGCAATTTCCCGTTGGTATGAAGAATTCAAACGTGGACGGGTCGGTCTTAGCGACGATCTCAGGGTGGGTGCACCAAAAACGGCAGTCACCAAGGAAAACGTCGATGCTGTGCGCAAGCTCATCATTGAAGATAGACATGTGACATATCGCGAGATTGAAGATCTCAAAGACCTCAATTCAAAAAATATTACATGAAGAATTAGGAGTAAGAAAATTAGTTTCTCGGTGGATACCCCACCTGTTGACTGAAGAGCAGAAAGCAGCCAGGGTTATTTGGTGTCAAAAAACGCTTGACCGTTTCAATTCCGGAAACTCAAAAAATGTGTACAGCATTGTTAGTAGTGATGAATCCTGGATTTACTGTTATGAACCAGAAAATAAACGACAGTCGGCTGTTTGGGTGTTCCAAGGTGAAGAAAAGCCAACAAAAGTCATCCGTTCTCGAAGTGTTTCGAAAAAGATGGTCGCGACATTTGTGTCAAAAGCGGGTCATATTACAACAATTCCTCTTAATGAGCAATGAACTGTTACTGCTGATTGGTATAGCACCATTTGTTTGCCAAAACTCATCACCGAGCTTCGAAAAATCAACCCCGAAAGAAGAATCATCCTCCACCAAGACAATGCAAGCTCGCACACAGCCCAAAAAACAAGGCAGTATTTAACGGAAGAAAACGTGGAATTATTGAACCATCCTCCATATAGTCCCGATCTAAGTCCTAACGATTTCTTTACTTTCCCGAAAATTAAAAATAGACTGCGTGGTCAAAGGTTCCAGTCACCAGAAGAAGCAGTTGACGCATTCAAAAGTGCCGTTTTGGATCTGCCAGCAAACGAGTGGAATAAGTGCTTCGAAAATTGGTTCGAGCGCATGCAGATGTGTATTAATCTTCGTGGAGAATACTTCGAAAAACAATAAAGTCATTTAAAACTACCTACCGTGTTGTTTTATTTCCATATGCAAAACTTAAAAGACATCCCTCGTAACACCCAATTATAGAAAACATACAAGAAAAAGTTACATAATTGCAACAGCGATAACGCCAAACACAAAAAAAAACTTAAAAAAAGAAAAAACAAACTCTCACTGACAAAGGTAGCAGTCTCTGTGACACTTCACAACAGAGTTCTCACAATCAAAAAATAAGTCACAGGAACTGCAAACAGATTTGAAACATGTACAAATCATATTTACCGGAGATCTAGACAATAAATTAGTATTATCTATAACCGGATAGAAAGTAATTTGAGCACGATTTCCCAAACTAGACACACGAAAATTAAGCTTACTTAATATGAATGAACAACCAACTTGATTGTGTATGATTTTGTACAAAAGATGTACCGCTGATATGTCGCGTCTAAGATGCAATGACTCTATCAAAAATGTTTAATAAAATAGAATGGTCGAAACCTCTTTCAGGATAATTGCCATAACATTTGTAATACAAATACTTTAAAGTCTTACGCTGCACATATTAAATACTAACCCTTGAATTGTTGTAGATTGAAGACCAGCTTACTTCTAATAAATGTAAAATATAAAAGCTTTAGAGTTGATATGTTTGAAAACCCTGACCAATTCCTTACAAAAAAAGCCTAGCATCTTAAACGCTGAATGCACCATTTGAGTGATTTGATCCTTGATTGTCAGCTTGGCATCGAATACAACACTCAAATCTTTGAACGTTTCTGTTCTTTCGAGTAAGTGATCATTGATACTATAATCATAATGTATTACATTTTGCTTCATACTAAAAGACAGAACTTCACACTTTGATACATTAATCGTAAGAGAGTTTCTGGAACACCAAGAATGCACCAAGTTCAAGCTGTTTTGAAGAGAGATACAGTCGTGATAGCTCTAAATAGCAGTATAAATTTTTGAGTCATCAGCATAAAGTAAATGCATACCAGGCAATTCCAGCGACAGATCATTGATAAACAACACAAAAAACAAAGGACCCAAATTGGATCCTTGAGGAACTCCAAATGTTGCTGTATAAGAATTAGATTTAAAACCACCAAACTCAATGTACAGATTTCTATCAAATAAATATGATCTGATCAACTTCAATAAAGATTTAGACAACCTAATCATTTCAAGCTTAGAAAGAGGCAAGTAATGATCTATCTGATCAAAGGCCTTTTGAATGTCGGTATAAATGACATCCAACTGACCCTGGTCATCTAATACCTCAGAGATAGTTTGAGTCAGGCATGTCAGATTTGTGACGGTTGATCTGCCAGCAACAAAACCATGCTGGTTAGGAGATAAAGTACATTTGACAGAGTTGAAAATGGTATTATAAATAATAACTTCAAAAATCTTACCAAAATTGCAAATTATCGCAATCTGCATATAGTTACAAATATTACTTCTATCGCCACTTTTAAAGACATGACATACCTTGGTCATTTTCCAGATACGAGGGTAAGAGCATGTTAATAATATCAAATTGTAGATCATGCAAAGCGGTTTTGCCAATACATGAATACAATCCTTTATTAAAAAACTAGGCACACCATCATAGCCTGGTCATTTTATTCTTTAACTTTCTGGAAGCATGAATTATATCCGCTTCACTTACAGTGTTCAGAGATATATTCATACTAGTGATCTGAACTTGTCTTCCAGACAGAGGTATTCGCCATCCTGAATGCGGTACGCTTAGAAGAATCCAAGAAGTGTACGGTATGTAGCACTCTGATAGTAAAATAGCCAGAGGTCAGTGATACCAAGTATAGGTCAGAAATGTGTTACTGATCTTCAGCATTTATCTGGACTTATAGAAATGTCCCTGCTTTGGGCCTGCAGACACTGTGGAGTGCCGGGTAATGAGAGGGCCGATCAATTGACTAGATTGAGGCTCCTAGGCGTACAGCGCAACTCGTTACCAGTTCAGTGCCACCTGAGTTGTCGATCTGGCTTGTTTCGTTCCTCTGTAGTCATTATTTTTGCTAGAGCTTGCTTAGTTTTTTACGATGGCAAGCTTCAGTGATTGGTAAAAATGCTGCTGAAACCGTTTTAAATGTTGAAAATAGCTTACAAAGATGATGCTAGGGAAAAAACTTAGGAGTATGAGTAAATTTGAGAGCTTGTGCTATTTGGAGATTTTAAGACGATTGCGAAACAGTGTTCGGCAAAAAAGAACCCGATTTGTGGCAGTCAAGAGACACCACGATAATGCACCTGCGCACACAGCCATCTCTGTTCGACAGTTTCTGGCTAAAAATGGCATGACTCCGCTGCCTCACGCAGTTTATTCGCCTGACCTGGCTCCGTGCGACTTTTTCTTATTTCCGCGGATGAAAAGGGGCATGAAAGTACGCCGCTTTGACGACATTGAAGAGGTCAAGAAAAAATGAGGGGGATCTGTCAGACAGGAAAACTTCAAAAAATGTTTCGAGCAGTGGAAGCACAGGTCGGACAAGTGTATTAGTTGTGGTGGACAGAATTTTGAAGGAGAATAAGGTTACTTTGTAAAAAAGTTGAAAATCAATAGCTTTTAAAAAATAATTCCGTTTTTTTTTGGGTACCCCCTCCAAAAGTCATCTTGCCTGAATGCATGTGGGGAAATTATATATTTTTTCATTCTTTAGTTTGACGTATGACGTTTGTGACCACGTGACGTAAGGCTAATGAAGCGTAACCACTTCTGAGAAAATTGCTCCTGCGCTGATGGAGACAGGTAGGGATCGCGCCAAAGGGATCGACAGTAGCTGTCGCATCTGTATAATCTGCGGGGCTTTCTGCAAACTAAGTAGACATATGTTCGACAGATTGAAGAAATACTCTGTCTGCTCCATATCGAGGAGGAAGACTCTTTATCACTTCTTAGGTGAAAAATCAAAGGGGCGAGATGTGCAACATATTAGGATTTGCTGCTGAGCCGGAATGGTCGAAAATCCTAAAAATGAGCCTGAATAAAGTATATGCTTCCAAACAGATAGTAGTTTCTAACTTATCACCATTATATTTATTTCTAAGAGCTAACGTAGCTGTTGATGAATGGCACCAAAGCACCTATTACTTTTTCATGTTCTTTTTTTTTCTATTCACTATTCACTTCATGGGTCATACCTACAAGTATCGTTGACTAGTGTGCATTTTCCAGGGTTGGGACTATTGATTCGTAAGTAGGCATCGCAATTAAATGTTTAGCTGCAGTTATCACGTAAAATAAGTACCGTTGAGTAAAAAATAACAAAATAGTTTTTGAGAAACATATTAATCATAGCCCCTTGTAAGATTCCTTGCATCGTCGATTACGTGGTTAATTGTACACTGGGTCTCGGAAGTGTAGTTAATTGAGATTTTAGATGGTGCCGATTTAAATAACGGCGAAAAACGGTACGATGCGATTTAAAGTGAGCAAAAAATTTGTTCTAGAGCGTTATGTAATTCCTGTTATTATGGGTTTATTTTATCCTTGGATTTTAGGGGGTGGTTGAGGGAACGTTTGTTACTCTAGGAAATCCGAAATTAGACATAAAAAATAAAGTTGAGGCTTTCCTTCACAAAGCATATAGGTCAGGCAGCAATAAGCACGTTTTCCTTGTAACACATACACCACAGCCTCGAAGTAACTGAAATGTTCAGTTCAGAAAAACTCAGAGTGCGCCAAGGATCTTACCTCATAACGTATGATGTTTTATAGTACACTGGAGTTAGTATCAAAATTAGGGCGCTGCACGATATGCAAGTTAGCCTGATTTACTTACAATAGGACTTGAAAACCCGAAATTGGCATCTTCCTATAGAAATAATGAGGTTATCGATTTGATGTTAGCTTCAGGTGTCTTCAAGATTTTCGCGAGTGTATTCAAATCGCTCCATCCCGAGCTAGGTAGGCTTCATGAGATCATGAAAAGGTAGTCGATGAGGATACAGTAGGAGACCTAGACAGCTTCAAATTCAGGAAAAAGTTAACAAACACAAGTGACGTCGTAGTGCTTGAAATTCCTGACCAAATGAATAGTGAGTACTGTTTTCCAATTTCCTACCGTCATTACCGACCATCTGGCAACGTTGCTATAACTAACTTCGCCACTCCCCAGCCCCAGCCGTCAGTCAAGACACATTCAGATCTCGAAGCAGATGTATCAACGTTAGATAAGTTGCGTTGCATGTAACTACAATATTTCTCTATGATTCCAACCAAGAGCAAATGTACTGGAAAACCCACGATGTGTGAAATATATTTGATATGTTCGTATTTGTTTGCGTTAAATCACGAACCTAACGACCCTGAGATCAACGGGTGACCCTAAAAGTTCAGTTCAGAGACGTAGATGCAGCGATGAACGGGAGACCTCCTAGCTTACGTCACGCAACTCTGGAGTAAACTCCAGTCGTATGCTGAGGCCCATGTCGTTGCTCTTGCTTTCAATCAACTGTGGTATGCTGCCCTGTGATGCAAACTTCCATAATATGGCCTCACAGAGAAGCTTTGCAGAGAGGTGACCGCAGGATATCCGTCGAATGACGGGTTCTCCTCTTCATCCCACAATGCCAACGCGGGTGCCCCTCATGGATCGGTCTTGACTCCGACATTATTTCATTGTCAACGACCTCCTTTCCTTGACGATCAATCCAATCCACAGCTTTGCTGGTGACTACATGCAAGAATTCAGACATTCTATTATATTTAATCATAAAAATTGTTGGAAAGATTTTCTAAAATGGGTAAATATCGAATTGATTTGCTGGTTGTATTCGAATTTTCAATAAAATTATTTCTCAATGAAATAAATTTGCCTCTGGATTCGCCCATGAGTGTAGGAATTTTTTGCCTGTGTACACATTTGATCTAAGTGTTGTGATTTACAACAGCATACAAACATCAAAGTAATGTCATGAAAATTCTGCATGATTGGTGACTTCTAAAATTTTCAACAATCCTGAATTGGGATGCAGTTTCTTGTACTTGTAAACTGGTGACAATTGAAGATGACATCAATCAAAACGTCATGAATTAAAAAACCTTGTAGACAAGTCTGAGTAACGGCATCTCAATCATCCACATTGTCATCAAACTTAAAACAACAAATATGAATTTTCAAAGCACCCTCTCGGAGCAAAAGCACAATTCCATTTACGTGCGCTCCCTAGATGTTGTAACTGCTGCTAAAAACATAGTGTATAGAGGATTAGAATTATATGACAATTGGGCGTAGTGGCAAATCCATAAACCGAATTATGTAAGTTGTGTTTACATAGCAGATTAGGTACCGTTGTTCACTAATGTACTTTTCATTGCGGTTACAAGATTCTTTATCTTTCATGGATTTTGTTTCCGGATGTTCGACTTCTCTGCGATTTAGCTATTATGTAAATAATACAGGGCAGCATTAATTCATTTCATTGTCTTCTAGGCAATGTAGTACTAGAAACATTGAATAACATTTTCTTCAAGGTGTCCCACTCTATGTTGTTATCATCACAACCGCATTGCCAACTAAGGCCATAGTAATTTCCTTGGATTTACTAAAAATGGCGTCAAGTAGATTGACTTTGTACTTCTCATGCAATTCTGGACAACTGAACTTTGTATAAACATCATGTATAGAGTATTTGAGTCAGCTTTTGTATGCTCTGGTATCTTTATTGTCTAGCGGCTCTGAAAATCATTGTAATCTGGCATAAGGCCATAGTGTAAAATGATAATTAGCGAAAAAATGCAAGGATTTGCAAACATTGAAATTATGGTTTTGAATACGCATCATGTATCTGAATCAACTTTCTTAGGTTCTGGTACGTTTGCTATTGGTCGGCTATGGAAAGCCTTACAGTTGGTCATGTAACAAAATAAATATAATTGGAGAAAAATTATTGCACATATGACAAAAATCAGGACAATTCAATTCATTTAAAGCACTGCTTATTTCTTGCGTTAATTTTTATCTAATTTTTTATCTAATCTAAAACTCTCATGTCTGTTATATTTTAATCAGTATATGTTTAGATATTATTTTAATTAAGCTTATTCAGCTGCAGAGATTCCCGCAGCACCGCTGAATAAGGAAAATATAACCTTACGAAATAAGCATTCAACTATTTTCCGTAACTAACTTTTTCTTTTTCAATAACGGATAACAGGATTGTCTCGCTACTGTGCAAAATTGAAATAACGAAGATCAAAGCGCAGTAGCAAAATAAGAGAAGGCCTCTCTATTAGTGGATGTTAAGATGTTTCACCTGTAAACATCTATCCACTTCCAATGACTAATATTGTTAATATAGCTATCGTAAAATATATTATAAATTTCATTAAAGAACGAGAGTAATAGTTTTTGTGGTCTAGTGCTTTTATAGATCCTATCCCCTCAAGACAGATAGCGTTAAATTGTTATCTAACCTTATTTCGTTGAACTGCTGGTATATAAGTCATACCTAATTATAAACAAGAAATGATCTCTGAGTGACAAAAAGTTATTGTTACGCTAATATAGCCACGCTTCGATGGAAATATGAGAATGGCTATATTTTGCTGTTCCTAACGGTCATATAGAATCAGAGCAGCTACTCGTATTTTACGGAAGCCCTGTGCATCTTTGATAGTTTACCTTAAATTTCTGGGATTGAGATAACGTGACGGGTTTTGGTAGACGCAAAAATGTCAAATGTCTCAGTAACATGTTTGAAATTATTTTCTAACGGTGGCGCTTGTGCCGCAAGTCTATTTGTTCAATGGAAAAACAATACGCCACTATTTTTAGAAAATAAATTGTGCCAGTGTCTTGAAGGCAGATCGATTTTGCTTAAAAAGCGTGTTAATGTCTTTCCATCAGAAGAGAACCGTTGTCTAAATAAAAAATATTTTATTATCCAGTATGTTATTCTGTTTGATCGCCATTGAAATATGGCAATTGAGCTAGAATTGTATTTCCCACGAGGAAGTATTGTAATCGCGATAAATTTCGAAAACATGACATATTTTTTTTGTGTTATATGACATGAACATCACTAAAAAGCATGTCACTCATTCCCGTAGACTGCTAATGCTTGGCCTCGCTGTAACTTCCTTCAAGTCATCGTTGGTTGTCAGAGCGGTCCGTGGGACCTTAGCTCTTGAGTCACAGTGTCAGTTTGTAAGTCTGTCAGGTCTGGTAACCCAGAAACCAGACAATTTTAAGGAAAAAAGGGGAAGGAAAGGAGAGAAGGAAGAACGAGAGCAAAGGGGAAGAAGAGAATCTTTTAGGATATGCAGCGTTTAGGCATTGTTAAAATCGCTTCACAGATTTTGATATGGTCTAAAAATATTTGATTTTTTCTAAAGATTGTGTAAAAATGCTCCAATTTTGGTTGTTCTAAGTTCACGAGTTAATTTTGATTACAGTGCGAGCCGCGGCCTTTTGTGCTTGCGAACTTGCTCGACTGTGTAGTCCACTGAATCACGCAACAGAGGGTTGCTGTGCGATTCCGCTAGGCTATAGCGCTGCTGCGCCTGTTGCTTAATGTAGTCCTTTAGGTAAGGGACATCGAGGTCTCTATGTAGAGTTTCGTTAGAGACATACCATGGGGCATCAGCAATAGTGCGCAATGTCCTGCTTTGCAGAACCTGCAGACTTCGCATGTGTGTTTTAGCAATAAAACACCAAGCCGCACATGCGTATGTCATTGCTGGTCTTATGACCACCTTATAGAGTCGAATCTTGTTAATCAAACTTAATTTTGACCGTTTACATAATAATGGGTAAAGCTGCCGAAACGTAATTTGGAATTTAGTTTTTAGCGCTTCCATATGGTTCCGCCAAGTCATCCCTTTGTCCAGAATGACACCGAGATACTTAGCGGAGGATTCCCATGGTATACGAAGTCCATTCATTAAAACTTCAGACGGAACGCCGCGACGTCTTTTTGTACAGTAGATTGCCTGCGTTTTCGAATGGTTTATTTTAATTAGCCACCGATCCGCCCAATCTAATACTTCTTCCACCGCACTTTGCAGCCTGTCATGGACTAGGTCACCAGACCACGACTGAGCCACCAATGCAGTATCGTCAGCATAGAGATAGACTTCACAGTTGCTGGAACTAGGGACGTCATGGATGTACAGTGAGTAAAGGATAGGTCCAAGGACCGAACCCTGAGGGACGCCGGCTGTAATCAGCCGTGTTCTCGACAGCACATTGTCAATTTTGATCCGAAATTTCCTACCTTCAAGGAAGGATTTCAGTAGTTTTAGAAGCCAAAAAGGGAAGCCCTTTTGGATTAGTTTATACAAGAGGCCCGCGTGTCACACCTTGTCAAATGCTTTTGAGACATCCAAAAGCAAGATGCCAGTACTTTCGTTAAGGGTGAATCCTCTGGTTACACGTTCCACCAGCCTAACCGCCTGTAGCTCCGTACTATGTTCAGATCGCTGTAACTTGGGAAGTATCGGTCTGATTTTGGTTAAATTTTGGTACATACGAAAAAATAAAAATTTACTCAATCTAATTTTGTTGAAGTTTCAAAGAATCTTGACCATTTTCAGAAAGAAAATTGTGTGGTTTAATAATTGAATGTTACAAGGGATGAAGGAGGGTATATCTGTTTGGTGTTAGGAAATTTATGCGGTTACAACCCCAGTAATTATACTCGCCTATTAGTCATATTTTACCAATCGCAGCTTGCCCCATACATTTGCTGTTAAAAGGTTTTCCTTTTTGCTTCCTTTTTTGTTTTTGGGTTGGAACAGGCATTCGCACTTAAAATAAAAAAATTATTTAATTGCCTATATCTCCAAAACTATCAACTATAGAGAAAATTGTATAAGAACTTTTTTAATTCACAATGACCCAAGAAATCAAAAACACATTGGGTGGAGCCAAAAAATAATTTCTGAAATTTGTTATAAAAATGGATGGAGCCTGGTAACAAAAAGATTCGTTAAATCATTTTGAATAAGAAGCAGATGCGAAGATACTTCCTGGACTACTAATAATATTCATATTAATAAAATGATGTTTCGGATTATTTATTAAAATCCAGGCATTTTCCAATATCTATTTATGTGCATAACTAACATTTATGATTTCCAAATAGCAATAAGTATCCCATATTACAAAGAATATATACATTGTGAATTGCGTCATTAGCTTCTTGCACATGAACAACTTTCTTTTGTTTAAGCATATGTATATTGCTTATTTACTTTTTTCGACCACAAGTCCAAAAAACTGCAATCTTAACCATGAAACCGCGGAATGTGTATATGTTCGTACGCACTATGCATCTAAGGTTTCAAGTACCGCCAGGACGTAACGTTTATAACTAAAGTTCACGCAAGATTTCTGATAAAAACACAGCTCAAGTTTTTCTTGTTGTTGCATACACACCTGTCGCTTGCTAGAGTACGTGTGGCGTCCTCCCTTTCCCACGATTCCCATGGGTGTTTAGGCCTTAGACCTCCGTGGCGGTTCAAGTATATATATATATACAGGGTGACTTTGAAGTTGAGTCATTAATTTTCAGATAATGATTGTAGAAGGAAGATAAACCAGAATATGTGTGTAAAAATAAAAAAATATTAAAAACAAATTTTTACCTTGTTTTATAAAGTATCCTCCCGACAAGTATTTCAGTGCGGACCTGTATTTGATCGTGAGGTCCCCTATGAGGTCTTAAGTCACCTGATTCACGAGCCCGTTGTACTACATTAACAAAGGCACGAGGGGTTGGTTGCACTCGATTGGGAAACCGATCCGAATAAACATGTGCCATTTTTTATTTCGTTTGTGCCACGCAACAGAAACTATTCACACGCTAACCGACAGATACTGACTGTATGTATAACTGAACTGAATAAAACACTTAATTGCAAAAACGTCGTTCCAAATTCTTTCGCTTTTTTGTTTCCGATGCGATGAACCGTTGTTGCCAAACACGAACACATGATATTATTGAGACAGGGCGGTACTCAAACTTCCAAAGGGCTATAACTTTGTTACTTTAATTTTACCAGAAAAATGGTAAAGGAAAAAAACATTTCTTTTGATCAGATCTACACACTGTTAAAATAAATGACTCAACTTCGAAGTCACCCTATATATGTATATAAAAATATGTTTTTTGGAGGTTGTATGAAATGTGTATCACGAAAAACCATGTCACTCATTTCCGTCTGTCGGTCTGTCTGTCCGCTAATCATAACCGCATATAACTTGAGAAGTACTGCTCGGATTTTTTACGAAATTTTTACACAATGTTACCACTATGTCAAGGAAGTTTTTGAAAATTGGTCCAGTGGCGGCAGAGAAATATATAACAGCCAAGAAAGCCAAAACAAAAAGTATAAAAATCGCTCAAACTTCGTTTTCAAGGTGCAGAATTTGGGGGTGGGGGTTGTAGGGCGGTGGGGAGGGTATATCTCAATTTTTTGAAGTTAGTATATTTGTACGCTCCCAACGTTGGTAATTCTACGCATCTACGAGTATTAGACATATTTCACACATAATATATTTTAAAACTTAAAACACCAGCGACGACATGCATGTACTTTAACCAATAGAAAAGCTAAACAACAGCACACACAGGAACGTATCAATTTCGTATATGTGACTATTGATGTTACAATATACTGCACTTACGCTCCCAAGGGGGGTGGTAAAGGGGGTAATTACAAACGGTGTGCGTTTTTTCCGGTTGGAACAGATATAGTCTAGTCTTTTATGGTCTAGTCTAGTGTCTAACCTCTGTACCAGTCCGGAGTTCTCAACAAGACTTGGCTGAGAAGTGTTGTGTGTTGATTTGGTTGGTATTTACGCTATTTTCTATGTTCTATTGATTTTTTATTTTCTACGCATAAGCCAGAAAATTAATTTTTGTTTGTTTTCAATTTCTATACTATAAAAGAATCGTGTCTAAAAAAAATGACAGACGGAAAAATGTAAATTTAATATAATTTTAATTACGAAGTTTGATCCATGCTCCACCTATCATTTATCATCTATGTGTATTTTGTCTCGGAAGTCCCTGTATATAAGCACTTCAGTGCGTTTCGTTCGTCCGAGATGGCAAATTATATATTTAGTTTTTGAAAATTGCGTGAACTTAAGAAATCTTGTTTTCCAAACAGAAAAGGTTCTCTGTTATGAGATACGTGAATGCGTGGAAACCAATAATACCGTTCGTTTATTTGACAATATTTGTGTAACTTTTAGTGCTGGTTGATAGCTGCTGTTGTCTGGATTAGGAAAAGGACACAGAATACCATCAATTGGTTCCTTTCTAAACAAAACAAACTGTCTGATCCACCGGCACAAGAATTACCGGAAAAAACTGATGATAATCCTACAATTAAACCTGAGCCTTCCACTTCAAAATTTCTTGATGTTGCACCGTATGCTGATCCAAGTGTTGAACAATCGAGTGCGAAACCTAAAGGATCCAATTTTGTTGATGTTGCGCCGTATGTAAATTTCAGCGGCAACTTGCCTTCCCATGAAAAATATACCTTATTGAGGTGTGCAATGATCCCTAATGACTCTTTCAAATATCCCTATTCCACACACTTGAAAAATAATAAAGAAGTGAAAGGTTACTTATCAAAAAAACACTTTGAGAAATTTCCTTGGCTGTCATATTCAGAAAAACTACAACGGCTTTTCTGTAAATATTGCGTGGTTTCTGCAAAATTAGGAGGAGTACATAAATGAACTAAATTGAGAAAACTTGTTACCGTACCACTAAAGAAATTTTCGAAATTGCATGGCAAAACCGGTGATTGTGAGACACATGAGAACTCAATATATCATACAGAAGCAGTTTCAGATGCTACAAACATTTTAAAGGTTCACGAAAATCCAGAGAATAATATAAGAAATATAATAGGTTCAGAGCGAATTAACCAAGAATCAAAAAATCGGAAAAGATTGGGGAGGATCAAATCACCAACAAGGCGTTGAAGCTGCTCTCGCCGAAAGCCCTGGCATATTTGGTGACAATAATCAATGCGACGCCCAGAATCCAGTACTTCCCTCCTGGGTGGAAGACTGCTGCATCATGATTCCAAAGAAGGTGGGTTCGATATTTCCTCAGGAGTACTGGCATCTTGCTTTTGGATGTCTCAAAAGCCTTTGACAAGGTGTGACACGCGGGCCTCCTTTATAAATTAATCCAAAAGGGTTTTTCTTTTTGGCTTCTAAAATTACTGCAATTCTTTCTTGAAGGAAGGAAGTTCTGGATCAAAATTAACAATGTTTATTCAACAACACGATCAGTACGGGCCGGTGTTCCTCAGGTTTCGGTCCTAGGACCAATCCTTTATTCGCTTTTTATCCATGATTTCCCTTGCCCTAGCAACTGTGAAGTCTACCTCTATACTGACGACACTGCACTTGTCGCCTAGTCGTGTACTGGTGATCTGGTTCACGATGGGTTGCAGAGTGCGGTGGAAGAAGTACTGGAGTGGGCGGAACGGTGGTTGATTAAAATTAATCATTCGAAAACGCAGGCTATTTATTGTACCAAAAAAACGTCGCGGCCCCCCAGCAGACGTATCTGTAGACGGCAATCGTGTACCATGGACAAATTCTGCCAAGTATATCGGTGTCAGCCTTGATAAAGGCATGACCTGGCAGAAACATACAGCAGCCTTGAAAACAAAATTCCAAATTGCGTTTCGGCAACTATATCCTTTGTTATGTAGATCCTCCAAATTGAGTTTCATAAACAAATTTCGCCTATATAAAATGATTATTAGACCAGCCATTACTTATGCATGTGCGGCTTGGTGTTTCCTTGCCAACACATATGCAAAGTCTTCAAGTACTGCAAAGCAGAACTTTGCGAACAATTTGCAACGCTCCATGGTATGTCTCAAACGAGACACTACACAGAGACCTTGACATTCCTTACTTGAGGGATTATGTCAAACTTCAGGCGCAGCGACGTTATAGTCAAGCGGAATCGCACAGCAGCCCTTTGTTGCGCGGCTCAGTAGACTACACGGTGGAGCAAGTTCGTAAACATTCAAGGAGACGGCTCGCACTGTAATCAAAAAATTTAAGTGAACTAAAAATTACACTCTAACAAAATTGAATCAAAAATTTGTTTAGTTCACCTCAAAATTAATCCGTGTACCAAGTCAAAAAGCCTAGGTGTCTCCTCTTAAACTAAACACTTCTGTTTTTCTTTGCTCTTCTCCATTTTTCTTCTCTTTCCCTTCGCTTTTTCCTTGACATTGTCCGGTTTCTGGGCAACCAGTACTGACAGATTCGACTAACCTACATTAGACAGTGACTAATGGGCAAAGGTCCTACGGACCGCCCAGACACACGAATAGTAAGGAAAATCATTACAGACTGAACCTATATGCCCCTTTGCTAGATAATATATTACAGGATTTGGTATACCGATTCAATGAAGAATCTTTGAATATATACAATTTTAATATTTTCTTTGCGTCAGTATTCAATTCAAAAACTGAAGCTGAAGTAGTGGACATTATTAGAAGCAATCTCTAAATATTTGCATGGACTAAATAGTAACGAAACCAAAAATTTAATAAGTACGAGGGATGTCTTTTAAGTTTTGCATATAGAAACATAGTAGGTCGCGCGGACCGAACGTCAGTACTGAATCTTAACCTCACTCTTTAGTAAACTTAAACTCAAAGTTTCATAACAATACGAGCAGTCTTCTCACTACAGTGAATTTTTAAGTTTCACCAAGTCATTAATGGAAACTCAACCGAGATCATTTTCGCGCCATAATTTATTATAACTTTCAGAGACAATTATCGCAACAAGAATGCCTTGCTGAGTGACTGTCTGTTTTCGGCGACGAAACGCCACAATTTCCCGTTGGTATGGAGAATTCAAACGTGGACGGGTGAGTTTTAGCGACGATCTCAGGGTGGGTGCACCAAAAACGGCAGTCACCCAGGGAAACGTCGATGCTGTGCGCAAACTCTTGAAGATAGACATGTGACATATCGCGAGATTGAGGCGTCCTTGAAGATCCCAAAGACCTCAATTCAAAAAATTTTACATAAAGAATTAGGAGTAAGAAAATTAGTTTCTCGATGATACCCCACCTGTTGTGTTTTTCTCATGATTAAGAATTTTATTTTGATTTACATTCAGTTTTATACTTAATAGAAGTCGTAACATATTTGTTATTGTTATTTTTTTCATGTAGATGTATTTTTTGTTGTTCTGTCTGACATTGTTATCTAGAAAAGTGAGTGACAGATTATATTATTTTGCATTTTTGTTTTAATATATGAAGATTGTTCGAGCTTGGTTTGCTTTATTTACACTTTGATTTCGTATGATTCAAAATTAAAAAATATTGTATGCATTTTCTACAGAAATTACTGTAACAAATTCATATGTCTGCCCATGTCCATACCTTCAATGTTAAATCAATATAACACTATAACACAGTACGTCACACTGAGAATTTACTTTCCATTTTACCCCTTCCAGACTGAAATCCTGGGAGCGCCACTGTACCTGTGAGTATGAACAATCCCAAAACCCTAGGTATCTATGAATATTTCAAAAAGTAGTCAGTGAATTTGTGCGAATTTTTTGGTAACATTACATTGTTCAATACCCTCCTGGCTTCGTATGGCCAGATTTTAAATATTTGTATAAATATGTTTCTCAGGAAAATCGCCATAGTCTGGAGAAGTACCAGGTTTCTCAATGAGCCCAAATAAATGTCATCAACAAAGCGGTTGACTTAATTCAATCTGCACGGAAACGTGTCAATGTATAAACATTTCAGACGTTTTCATCAGTTGTGTACAAATGCAACCACCTACTTCCTAACTGTAAACTGTTGTAACGGGTCCAACAAACAATTAGTCTTTTTACACGCATTTTAAAGTTAAGTAATCACATTATTTAATAATTAATATCCTGACTAACATCATTATCTTCCGAAAGTGGAAAAACTGAACACTGTATAAACAATTCGGTTGAAATTATTGGCAATAATCACATTATGGTTCACCGTGTACTGTTTTAAATTGATGAAAATTACGAAACGAATTCATTTGTTTAAGACTTGCAAGATTCGTAACCGCAGCTTGCTTTAGATCCGCATATAAAAATTACGCCAAAGGTCTCATATACCGGAGTGAAAACTAGAGTCAAGTAGATTTAGTTAGAACTTGAACTTTCGGGTAGTGTTGCACCAGATTGAGTCAAAGAATTAGTTTTCGTCTAGATCATAGTTTTTGGAAACCTGTATATGTAATGCCGGATCCATTGGTGCAGCAAACATCTCTACATCAGAGTTTTACCACTCGCCAAACTCGTTTATCTCGACTCATTTCGCTAAATATGCTGAAGATTCTAACTTATCGAAACACGCGGCATAACCATGTAGTTGTAATTTTTGAAGATCCTTTCATAAGAAAATTCAAAATATTACAAGAGGTTGTAAGACAAAATTTACCGAAAATATAAGAACTGGATACCGTAAAATGGTATTGAAACACTAGTTTATCCTAATTAAATCTCATAAGGGGCTGGAATAAAAAGAAATATAACAGATTGAACAATTCTGTATTTATTGCAGCTTAAGCGCTTACTATAGAGTCTATGTACTTTCTTAAAACAGGAACATTCGTGTAAACACCTGGGTTCCCAGGGGCAGCACAAACTCCTCCCCAGGATGTGATCCCAATTAAAATTCCAGATACTACCAGCGGACCCCCAGAGTCACCCTGAAAAAAATAGGAATTTGATTAGAACTTTTGTATCATTAAAAGATATTTTTGTACAAAAAAATAGCTCAAGTTCCGATGTATAATATATTCTGGTAAAAATCACGGTATAGTTTTTGAGCTTAGTGAGCATGTGGGGCAAATAGAGCAATCTCATCCCCTATTTCACTTTTCCTCTTTCAGTTTTTATATTCTCTGGGTAGGGTAATTCATCAAATGGCATATACATTTTTGTGGAGGCTTCATCAAAGAGTAAAGTATCGAAATGCAAAGCACCAAATAAAGTTACACACCCAACCACCAAAAGACCAAGCTTTGAGAAAAAGAGGTCAAGGCACTAACAATCAAATTGGTTTGACCTGTAAATCCTGAAATGCTTGACATGAGGGTTAATCGGAATCTGGAAATTGGTCAAAATAGCTAAACGCTAATAAAAGGGTGTTAAAAAAAGGTATACCACAATCTGCTTCCTGTAAGGATTGAACTCACAGCCCCTGGTTTACAAGGCCAGTGCTCTATCACTGAACTACAGAGGCTTGTAGTTTTAGTATTCGTGAAGCGGCATTTGAGATCCGTGGCTTTTTATTAACATATCTGCTTTTTACAGAATTTTACTTATAATGATAATGGAAAACTGTTATGAAATTATTGCATTGTTATCGGTCCTTGATAGGTGTGCGAAGTTTCAAATCAATCAAACTTCTGGAAATTGGTGAAAATTATGCTCAATGATACCGATACATACTGGCCAAGCTAATAAAAGCGTGTAAAGCAAGTTGAAGAAATATTGTTTCTGAGTGTAACACTTGTACTCACAGAGTATATTCAACCCGTTTCTGATAACTATGATGTTGATGATATAATTATAACACGGAAATTTTGTGCCCCGTCAACTCCTTTATGTCCGCCATCTTTTATTTGAGCACCGCTATCTCTGTCACTACCGCACCAGTCTGGCTGCGATTCGTTGTGGAAAATGCACTTGTAATATGGTTGTCCCCCCATTTAGAACGTCATTCATAGTATTCGGCATAATTTAGTCTGGTACCGAAACGGAAAAGAGTAGTATCCGTCATCGGACACCGTTGCTAATGCGTGTCTTTGAATACGGTGAGACTCGTGCGCACCGACTTTGTCAATCCAAAGACACACAGCGTTAGCAGTGGCGTACGATGCGTTATGCTATTTTCATCCATTTCGGTGCCGGACTATAGGCACTTGCTTAACCAGTCGTCAATATTGCAGCACCAAAAGTAATACTGACGCCACAAAAGTAAGAAATGGCACGTAATTCGTTTACCTGAATAGTGAAAACGATCTTTTCCTATTTGGGGTAACGAAACTCTTTTTATTTACAAAAACGAATTTTTGTGAGCTGACCCTTTAGGCTTTTGGTTACTTTTCCGTGCTGCATTCATTTTTTAAAATATGACCATACCACGCATGTATCCTTTCCGCCCTGTTCATATCCCGCACAAAACATGGTATCCGAGAGATGGCCTGAATAGTAAGATTCGCAGGAGTCTTTCTTTATGGTTGGTAAGTCAACTACTTGTAAGATGTCTGACAATGGCCCTTCATCGTAGAGCCTTCCCCATCCTGTAGCGCTCGCCGCTGTACCATCGGAAATTATTGTTCCTGCAATTCATTATCAACAGTTATAGCAAAAAGGTGGCGTCAAGTAAGGGCTGAGACAGTAGAAAACACCCACTCAATCAGTCTCAAACCTTTTGACAACGCTGCGATCTAAACATTTCTCCTTTGTCTTACTAGTAAGCTCGACAGCGACTAGATCATTCTAATACTTAAGGGAAAATGCAGTGAGAAATATATGTGTGAAATGTGTATGTAAGGTGTATAAATAAATATTCTGATACCAAAAATCGAGATATATCCTCTCCACCACTCCCACCCTCCCCCCATAACCCTCCAAACGTGCAAGGACTTCAAATACGTCAGAAAACGAGGCTTTAGTGTTGATTTTTTTTTTGTTTCTTGCCTGCAGCTCCACCGTCTCTGGATCAGTTTTTCAAGGATTAGCGAATAGACTGACAGACAGAAAGAGAGACCGAAGAAAACATAGAATAACATTGCTGATTTTTTCGCGATTACAATACTTGCGTGAGATATATTGATGAAACGGATCGACTCTGTAATGTATATGAACATTTTTTTACTTCTCACGCCTATTAGCGAGGAGTATTGTAATCGCGAAAAAAATATTAAATGTGATATGTTGTATGCCATGTACATTAGGAAAAAGCACGTCACTCATTTCCATCGCTCTGTCTGTATATTTCCGCTAATCCGCTGCCTGTATTTACCTTAGGAAGTACCACTCGAATTTAAAAAAAACTCACACAAGGTTACTACTATGCCAAGGGCCAAAAAAAATAAAAATCGCTTAAACCTTTTTTTTTTGAGGTTTCCGAAGCTCCTAATCATTTTCAGAAAAAAAATTGGAGGTGTCAAAAATTGAGGGTTCTAGGAGGTATGAGGGGTATATCTCAATTGTTTGTCCTATTGGACATATGTCTCTCTGGGCAGACTGGCGAGCGTTCTATGGTTTGTTCATACAGTCGTCGGTAACTTGTCGGTGACTGTCAAAATCACAATTAGAGAGATGTTACCTGTTCGTAAAGTTTCTGACTGTTTGCCGACAGCTAATCCGTTGTTCGTACAGAACCTTCTGACAGATCAGAGGACACCAGTCAACCAGTGACAGTGACAGGTATCACAGTGTGTCGAAACTATCTTGAGGACTAAAACTGCTTCGCAAGAGGCATTTAATGATCGATTACTCTTTTTCAATGGATGGTCTGGTGACACACGGGCCGTTGGCGATCTAGCTACGCCAACGGGCTTTGCTCCTCCAGCTTTCTTCCATGGTGTCGTCCCGCGATGTGCCTACCTAACTTCAGCCTCCCACCGTATGCGTGCCGAACTTCGTACATCCAGAACTGGCCGATAAGATCGCTCCTTTGTCCCGAGGGTGTCGAGATCCCGTAACAATCTACATGAGGACATTTTCCCAGTTCTACTAACTTTAGGCAGTTCAAAAATGGGAATAACAAAGTTGATTCGGTGTAAACAAAATGAAACCCAAAAACCTTAATTTTGTAGAGACAACAGGGCCACAATTCAACAGAAACAAGTTTTGTAACATTTTCAGGTCAGCAAGTGGCAGAAGAAATTTTAATGAAATTCCATTTTAAATATCAGCCAGCGCCAAAGTGCTTTGTGCTCAATATTTTGTTTATTGTCCCGGTAATGGCAAAGTGCAGTTTATGAATACAGTATGAAAAATCCGAACAATAGGACATAACTTTCAAGAACCATAATTAATACGATTTTTGTGATCACTAATATTTAGAAGATTTTTGTTACAGTTGCAAAATGCTTAATTACTCTATTTAAGTCTTACTTGTATGTATTTTCGTAGTCTCAGTTCTTTTTGTCCATCTTGAGAACTCTGTGAAACTTATAGCTATGTAAACAGATCTTGACAATTGTAATGTACAGCCGTTTTAGCTTTTGAGTGTATAACACCTTTATTATTCAAAGACGTCATCAAATCCTTGTAGTATTTTCACTTCTTTCTTCTAGTAAGAGTCTATTATACAGCGTGTTTCTAATTTGGCCCTCACCATTGGGATCTTTGAAACTGTAAGGGATACGAAGTCGCTTAAATGGGGTAGTCAACAAAGTGACAGTTGCAGAAGGTTTCGAAATTCAATGTGCTTCCGTAGAGTAACGGAAAAACTGAATTTTTCCAAAATTGTTCTGATTTTTTCCTGACTTTATTTATATTGGGATTTTAAAATAAATTGCACATTAACAGGGCCACGTTTTCTCCTCTACAAGAAGGCATAATCTGAATTTCCATATGACGGTTCGTCTCTTGTCCTCCAGCATCAACTTTATTATTTCTTAAGGACGCTATATTGCATTTTTGCACAGATGAATAGTTTTTAATTTTGATTAAAAAAATACAAAATGCGTTATACATTGACGTTGTCAAACCTTGATTACTTTAAGAAAAACAGAATTTCTTAAGTAGGCCCTGAAATTATCACATGTTTGTTTCGATCGCCAGATGTATTCCAAATCCGCTCTATTTTTTCCCAACCCTATTCGAGATGGGATTTCAAAATAAATTGCATATTGTCATTGTTACTTATTCTCGTCTGCAAGATGGCGTAGTCAAATTTTCAATTCGACATTTCTTCTTTTGACTTCCATCACCAAATTTGTTTTTTCATACGGAATTTGTACATTTAAATGGACTTTTTAAGCCCTAAATTTGTTGTTGGATGAAAATTAAAAGGAAATAAAAAGATTTGGTGAATGAAACCTGAATACGAAATGAAAATTTTATTGATGGTAATAACAATAATAACCATAAATAAGCAGAGATATTCACAGTCTTCCAAACTCTGTTTCTATACAAACAAATAAAATCTAATAATTTCAAGGCCTACCTAGGAAGTTCTGGAATAACTAAGGTTTTGCAATGTCAATGCATGACATACATTTTTTAAATCAGAATAAAAATTCTATTCATGTGAGTAAGAATCCAATATGTCGTCTATAAGAAAAAGTCAAGTTGATGCTGAAGGACAAGAGAAACGTCTTATTGACATTCTAATTATGCCGTCTTGTAGAGTAGAAAATGTGGCAGAGTTCATGTGCAATTTATTTTGAAATAACACCACAAATAAAGTCAGGAGAAAATTAAAACCATTTTGGGAAATTTCGTTTTTTACGTCCGTTCTCGGAGGTACTTTCAATTTCAAAACTTTCTAAGCGACATTTTGCTGATTATCTGAATACGAAAATTTGCCCATATTTAAGTGACTTCGTATCCCTTGAAGTTTCCGAGATCCGAATGGTGAGAGTCGGATTTAAAATACCCTGTATCGGGAAAATATTATCTTCATCCCAGCACAAACAAGTCTCCCTCTCTGTGAGAAAAAGCTGTATCACAAAATCTCCAGAATTCGGTATTTTGTTTATTTTTTCATCAGCTTTGAGTTGGACTTACATAGCTAGAATATCTAAATACTGTTTGTGCATACACTTCGAGGCTGGGTGACAAAGGAACAGGAAACAAAAACCCTACTATCCGAGTTTTATCAAAAGTTCTTCACAATACTTTGTACATTTCTCATGCATAATCGCTGCAGATGTTTATTCAGAATTCTTACTATGTATTTACTTTTTCAACTTGTCATTCGATGTGTGGAATCATATTTCTTCGAATTTATGTTTATACTTTATTTATGAGAATTGAATGGTAATCACTGAGTAAATCTACTTGACATTTTTGGGTGCTGTTATTTTTTCTAGAAGGTGTCCATGTTTTCCTCTCTAAAGGAAAATTCGGGCACATTTGGACAGTTGGACAAAAAATCCTAGATAATTCTGGTTCACAGCAAATTAACCCCCAACTTTTTCAAAATTGTCTACTTCATTCTAATAAATTTTACGTTCGAATAATTATTGTACTTGATTTCGAGCTCTGACAATTTACTGGAAAATTATCTGCTGACTGATTTGGCAGTCACCAAACAGTCAGAAGTTTCTGTATGAACAGCGGATTAGTGGTCGGTAATCGGTCTGGCCTCCCTCAGCCAACTAGCAACGTTCTTATGTACGCAATTAGTACAGTCAGCGACGTGTCAGTGACAGCTAACTGCACAAACTAGGTCATGACTTGTCGCCGAGTATCAGTTTGCTGATTGTCAGCAAACGGGCTGTACGAACAAACCGCTAGTCTTCTTCTATCACTGCCGCTGTTTCACGATTTATCTTTTTCTGTCGTTGGGCTATATTTTGACCCCTCCTAAAAATTGTCTGATCGTGCAAATAAAAAAACTCACGGATAACAACGTCTGAGGATGATCCAAACAAATTTTTCCTGCACGTCAAACGTGGTACCAAACTTATGTAAAAAGTTCTGTCTACCTCTCGGGTAATGCCGGAAGGTACGTTTCTGATATTGTTGAAATTTCCACACAATGTGACTAATATATGAAGGACGAAAAAGCTTTGGGGGTTAAATGAATATCGCTGGAACCTTGTTTTCCGTAGAAATGCCTGCTCATTTTCAAAATTTTTTTAGAGCGGCTGGAGATTGAGTGCTGTAGGTTATAATGGGCTGGAGTTTTAAATGTTGAATCAGTACCAGAGAAAGACGTTCTGTTATTAAGAAGCTTCTGATCCCGGTAATACTATGGAACCGTTGGGCATAATTTTCACACACGTTTTCCATACATTTTCATTGAAACAGAAATATGAAGAATTTACTTTCTACAGTTTGAGATGTAGAGGCTTACGATATATTTTAGTGAACACTTTCGATTCAGGTTGAGTCTTTTGAGTAGTCCTGACCCAGTCGTTTATTGAAATTTTGAAATCATTTGACATTTACTTCTAAAAGCTTATTATCAGGTAGATAATTGCTAATCAGATATTATATAAAATATCTGAGTATTGTTAGTTGTTGAAATAACTGACGTGATGCCAATATTCAGAAACCTTACATACACATACATTCATCAGAACAACGTCAAACAACACTCTCAACATTTTGTTGTTTTTGATAAGTGATAAGGTACAGGAAGTATGGAGTGAATCTGCTTGACCTTGTTTTTCGCCAGGAATTTTTTCTAGATCATTGTTGCAGCACTCGCTATGTTTCAGCCTGCTATTAGATAACATTTAAAAATGGCGAATGCGTATATAGTTTTTTTATATGCTGAAGAAGCCGCGCAGGCAATAGTCTAAGTGCCGGAACACCGCGCCTACTATAAGGGTGCCAAAGAAAATTTGATAATCTGATTTTTGAACTGCTTAAGATTAGTAGAACTGGGAAACACTTCCTCTTGTAGATTGTTCCACAATCTCGACACCCTCGGGACAAAGGAGCCGTCGTATCGGCCAGTTCTGGATGTACGAAGTTCGACACGGTTAGCATGGGAGGCTAATGTCAGGCGGGTTTGTCTGGTAGCCACATTGCGCGGCGGAGTCATGGAAGAGAGCTCTGAGGAGCAAAGCCCGGTGGTGTAGCGGTAGAAGAGAGCTAGATCGCCGACGGCCCGCCGGTGCGAAAGGGTCTGGAGACTGTCTGTTAGAGAAGAGTTATCATTATGAATTAATTTTAGAGTTTCTCGCAAAAGCTTCAAATGATTTTTCTGCCAAAAGTGACTCTTAAAGTTTACGCAATGGTGATAACTTCTAGGGATTTGGTTAAAATCAGGGCTTAAAATTGAACGAGATGGATCTTAGTAAAACCAACATGAAAATAACAGATTTATCTCTTCATTAATTGTTTGATAACCCAACCATACTAAAAATCTTTTATCGAAGCAAGCCTTTACCTGATTGTTATGAGGAATAAAGAAATAGAAATTTTAATAAGAATCTTTTCAAAAGCTTAATCACAAAAAATAGGCTAAATTTTAGCATCTGGAGAATTGAGGGTTTTCAAACCATCGTTTCCTGTACTTTTTGGATTGATACTTCACCTGGAGAGGGCAGAGCAACCTTCCTAACCCCCGCGCCAAATTCAACCGCTCCGCTGAGCTGAAGTATTGCTATATCATAATTGTACGTTTCTTCGTCAAACTCTGGATGCCTGAATAATTTTATTACATTGAATACTTTACCATCCTTGTTTCTGTATGAAGATCCTACTCGGACCGTTATACTTCTCTTGCTTTCCCTAAAATGAAATTTTAATTAATCATGAATTCTGATTAAT
This sequence comes from Acanthoscelides obtectus, assembly GCA_963669975.1. NCBI lineage: Eukaryota > Metazoa > Arthropoda > Insecta > Coleoptera > Chrysomelidae > Acanthoscelides > Acanthoscelides obtectus. Next base: position 70,219,411 of record CAVLJG010000007.1, on the reverse strand, counting down.
GTAACACCTGAAACTTATCCTGTGTTTTCATGTTGACAGTACTCCATGGTCTTCCAGTCATATGAAACCTCATGTGCATTAATCACTTTTTATTGACGTGGACTTTTTTCAAAATACAAATATTGGTATATAGTAGTATTTTTTTTATACCGATGCAACCGCGCAGGCAGAAGCCTAAATGCCGGGTCACCGCTGCTATGATGATCCTAAAGAAATTTTGTTAATTCGATTTTTGAACTGCCTAAGGTTAGTAGAACTGGGAAAAGCTTCCTCTTGTAGATTGTTCCACAATCTATACACCCTTGGGACAAAGGAGCGGTCATATCGGCCAGTTCTGGATGTACGAAGTTCGGCATTATGGAAGAGAGCTCTGAGGAGCAGAGCCCGTTGGTGTAGCGGTAGAAGAGAGCTAGATTGCCGACGGCTCGCCGGTGCGAAAGGATCCAGAGACTGTCTGTTAGAGAAGAGTCATCGATGAGTCGGACAGCCCTCCTCTGGATAGGATCTAGCATAAATAATATAGTCGGGGCAGCAGCACCCCGAACGTGTGAGCAATTTTCTGGGCTTTGTATAGAGTGAGAAGGTCATCCTTAAGCAAACAGCCGAAATGAATGGCTCTTTGGCAGAACTCGGCCATCCATCGAAACCGGATGAGCGCTAGGAGGATTTTTGTTTGTCAAGGTACAGTACTGAGTTTTGGAAGCATTAAAATGTACAAGATTGTTGCGTCTCCAAGCAGTGATAGCCTCGTCAGAGAGGAAGTCGTCGCAAGTCTTCTTTTTTCCAGCTCAGCGACAAAGATGGGCTTGTCACTCTGAATTCCTGCATGTAGAGTGCTGTCATCAGCGAAGCTGTGGATTGGGTTGATCGTGCAGGAAAGGAGATCGTTGATATGTAAGGGGGACAGTGTCGGAACCAAGACCGATCCCTGGAGAACACCCGCGTTAACGTTGTGGGATGAAGAGAAGAACCCGTCAATTACTACGGATATCTTGCTGCCAGAGATAAAGCCAGCCACCCATCTGCAAAGCTTTTCTGGGAGGCCATAGGATTGAATTTTGCTTAAGAGGGCAGCGTGCCACAGCTGATCCAATGCTTTCGTGATGTCACGAGCAACGACATGAGCCTCACCATAGGACTGGATGAGTTTAGTCCACAATTGCGTGACGTAAGCTAGTAGGTCCTCTGTGGATCGTTGGTGCTGGAAACCATACTGATAGTTGCTAATCAAGCGGTGACTGTCGAGGTAGTCCAGAAGCTCGCGATTTATGCATCTCTCCATCACCTTACTTATAACAGAAATCAGAGCTATAGGCCTGTAGTTGTAAGGGTCGGTCTTAGATCCCTTTTTTGGGATGGGTTGGACATGAGTAAATTTCCAGTTTTCTGGGTAAGATATCTGAAGAGACGTGAAAGAACTGGAGCAAGCTCCGGTGCACACCTCTTCAGTACAATGGCAGGAATCAAGTCCGGACCAGAAGCTTTGTTGATGTCGAGCGACAAGAGCACTCGTCTTACGGTCTTATGCCTGAATGTTACCTTCCGCATAGTGTAGGGAACCCTTTGAATTGACCGCACTTGGGCGGTGGGGGGACGTCCATGGTGGAGTTGGCAGCAAAGATCTTGGCTAGCACTTCCGCCTTGGCCTTTGAGTTGAATACAATAGTTTCATCCTGACACGTAAGTGGTGGAAGGCTACTGTGTGAGAAGTTCTTTTCAATTTGCTTGGCCAGCGTCCAGAAAGACCGACTGCCATTGCGCTGCGACATTACCCTGTGCCTAACTTTTATATCGTGCTGGTTTTTGGCATTGCGAACCGCTGCTTTATATTTGTTTCTGGACTCAACGTCGGCTTGTCTGTTCTCTACAGTGGGGTTTTGTAAGAAGGTTCTGTGTGCCTTGATCTTCTGCTGGCGGGCGGCGTCACACGATTTGTTAAACCAGCCATTGGACCCTGGTCTAGGCACTTTCACTGTGTGAGGGATGTATTGCTCCATTCCGACGTGGATAATTTTGGTTATCGAAGAACAGACAGCCCACGCATCCGCGTCAGTGAAACAGACATCTTTCCAAGGAAAGCTAGAGAAGAAATCTCTGAGCCCCTCCCAGTCGGCATGTCCGTAATGCCAAGTTTTGCGGCCTGTACGGGTTTCTGCTGCCACAGCGGGTTCTGACCGAAATCTAACCTCCACAACACCGTGGTCTGAGTTACCCAGGGGGGACAGGACAGCAGTGATGTAAGGGGCAGGATGCGTGGTCAGAAAGAGATCCAGCGGGCTACTGGCGTGTGACGAGACGCGGGGGAAAAAGTTGGACTCGTCACCAGCTGAGTCAGCCCTTGGGTAAGAGCAAACGCTTCGACTGCACGACCTGCTGCGTCGGTCTTGTTTGAGCCCAACCAACGCTCGTTATGGGCATTGAAATAACCGAGAAGAACTACCTCTGAAGCGGGATGATTGATGTTCAGGAAGTCGATCTGGACGGCGAGGTATTCGAGTAGGTCATCCCAGTTATGGTCCGAGGGAGAGCGATAAAGGCAGCAAATAAACATGGGTGATGTTTTGCAGTTGAGGCGAAGCCACAGAATGTCCTTTCGGTCTGATTACAAAGAAACATCTCTGGAGCAGGAAAGACTGCTGCGGACAAAAGCCACAACTCCCCCGTTCTTTCTCAGAGTGGAGTGCACCTCGTAGTTTGGGAAGTTAGGATGGTTAATCGCTGCAGACTCTGAGATTTTTGTCTCCGCCAAGAAAAGCACGGCGGGACGATTGGATTGCAGGTAGTAATGAACAGCATCAATGTTGCTGTTAACCCCGCAGATGTTCGAAAAACAAATTTTATCTTCGATGTTGTTCCCTCCAGCCCACCCTCCACCCGGACATTCCGAGAGTGGAGTGAGTTTAAGTCCGGAGTTCTTAGTGCTCGAGGGATCCATGTTTGAGCACAACCAAAGCTCATTATCGCCATTGAAATCACCGCGGAGAACTACCTCTGAAGCGGGGTGATTGATGTTCAGGAAGTCGATCTTGACGGCGAGGTATTGAAGTAGTTCATCCCAGTTATGGTCCGAGGGAGAGCGATACAGGTAGCAAATAAATCTAGGGGATGATTTGGAGTTGAGGCAAAGCCACAGAATGTTCTTCCGGTTTGATTCCAAAAAAATATCACTGGAGCAGGAAAGACACAACTCTCCCGTTCTTTCTCAGATTGGAGTACACCTCGTAATTTGGGAATCTAAGATGGTTAGTCGGTGCAGACTCTGAGATTTTTGTCTCCGCCAAGAAAAACATGGCGGGACGATTGGATTGCGAGTAGTGATGAACAGCATCAATGTTGCTGATGATGTTCGTGAAACAAATGTCATCTTGGATGTTGTTCCCTCGAATCCACCCTCCACCCGGACATTCCAAGAGTGGAGTGAGCTTACGTTCGGAATTCTTAGTACTCGAGCGATCCATCATAATTAAATTATCTGTTTTGGAAGATAACTGACTTCATAGTTTAGGTGTAGAAACATGCGGACATTTATAAGACATCCTGGGAAAAGCTAGCTAGTATACTAGTATAGTAATTAATAGATATTGGTCTCATTTGGCCAGAAGATCATGGAGTTTTATAGATTTTGATGTTTTCTGTTACCTATTCTGTTTCTTTGTATCAGAAAACAGAACTAAGAGTTACTATGAACATAAATCCTGAAAAATCACATGTCGGAGAAAATAGTTATTTATATATCTAGGGCGGTTATGACTCGCAGCGTGAAAATAGAGCATAAGCTTATTATGCCTCAGATACAAACAAAATCTTATCTATGACCGGTCAAAAACAAAAATATAGATTAGCTTTTAAATACGAGTATAATTGAAAGTAAATAAATTGACGCAGTATCACTAAGGCGCGCCGTAGACTAGCATAGAATAAATAAATACGGTTCAACATAAGTTAATTTAACATACCGGGCTATAAACTTACTTTACCGGCCTATGACATGAAGAAGTCTTTGGGCCGACAAGTAGGACTTACTGCCCGGTAAACTCGGTCGTGCATAAAAGATATTGGCACTGATTAGAGCTAGAACTTTTTTAAAATGACTTAGTGGTTAGATGACATTAATTTCGTAAAACATTATAAAGAAGTTACAAATATGAAACTTTACTGACTTTGCATTGTTCTGTCACCGTTTCCACATTTTCTTACCCTATAAGACAGTGAGCTGCAGTCAAAATGAAAGACTCGTCCAGAATGCTGCCACCGCAAGAATGTTTACCAAATGATTGAACAGAGACTTGATAGGGGTAGTCTGATATTTCAGCGTCGTGTCCTCCAACGATCGTAAGGCTTTCGTTGAAAAGCCTTCCTGAGATGAAGATTACAATGCATGAATACAGGGTGTTTTTGAAGTTGATACTTTCTTTTGTGCGACGTATAGTTATTTGGTAAATAAATACATTTTCATAGTAACACAAACACCAAAGACTTAAGATTAGCTTCCCAAAAAAGCTGCAATATCCAAGAAACTGATGAGGATACAGGGCGCAAAAACGTCGGGGTGAGTACAGCAGGTAGAAATTCTAACAAACTCCGAATCTTGCAGATTGAGGAAAAAGTTAACAAACATGTCATTGAATCAAACAGCAACAGCTTCGGACAATATTTATAAGCAATATGTAACAAGACGGTACATTAAAGGATCAGGGTCTATGAGTGGGATCTTCGGTCCTGAAAATAATCAAAGCCTATAGGCATAACTACTTATGAAAATTACCTTCAAAGGTCTGGAAATCCGGATCGACCCAATCAAGGCATTTGGGTCAAATAATCTTAATGATATTTTCAAAGTGCTAGGTCGCTCCTAGTAGCCTCTAACCTCAAAAACGTATTTTTGTGAAAATTATTTTAGACAGGCGCAATTTTATTCAGAAAATTTTGAGAAAATCACCACATTTTTATTTCCTGCAATACCGTGATTTTTTATAGATTTGTGAAACGTATAGGTTCGACAAAAAAAATCTGTTTAGAAATCGACTGTATATCAATACTTTCTTGCGTTATTTTTAGATTCACTAACAAATTCATGCATGTTTTGAGGATATCATAAGTTGGCTAGCTTGAACAGTAGTACTACTTTAATCCCTTATTTCAGGTTGAATAGTCAAAATTTTTATGTGTCACCCGGAAAATTGTGCAATAAGCAAAAACCGCTTTTTTGCTGATTCTCCATTTATCAAGTCTTTGGTCAGTAAAGGAATAATAATATAATAAAAAATATGAAAATAATGGGCAAAATCCGCAAAAAGAAGGAAAGTGGATTCGAGCAGAAAATAGGAAACCCGAGCAACAGGTATTTCTGCTTGTTGGCTTCATCAGGCCCGAAATAAATGTACATATGCAACTACAAAGGTAGATACAAATGCTCATACATTCGGATACGGATGTATTCGGAGGAAACGAAGATGGACAAGGAAAAAAATATAAAAATATGACACACAAAGTCCCCAACAAGAGCCAACCTACACATTGTAGTATAAAATGGCTAGAAGACCTCAGCGTTTGAAATTGTTTCATCTACGAGCAAATAAATTACTAAACATTCACCCCGCGCCTTTTTATAAATGATCGCAGGATAGTTTTCGTCAATTTTATTTTACATTTTGCTGCTCTTTATTATTTCAAGCATAGTTGTTTTGTAAAGGAAAGTCCCAACTGTATATAATGATTTCTTTCAACCACAAAAACTGAAATGCTCAGCATACCTTGCAATGTATAATCTTCTCCATTTGCAGTATTTGCACTGACATGAGTCTCGTTTAAGGGCTTACCATATCCTAGAACAAATGGCGTCAAGAAGGTTGATTCCCAAGTATTAGTAAACAGGCTGAGATTTTAGTATCGAGAGCTACTTTTACACACGATATCTAGAAAAGTTACTTACAAAAATTATATACTAGTAATTCATAACTACATGGTAACACAAGCATACATTTTTCAAACAGAATATTTGTTTACATTTTAGTATATTATTCTAAAAGGAATAAGCGTATAAACACACTGTATGATGTATGCCTGTAATTAAAAACAAAAACTTTTAAATGGTGCGAAAATATGAGATAGGAAGCTCATTTTGACGAAAAGCTTACTAGCCTATCTGCAGTGTCAAAGTTGAGTGTCTTTTCGGACAAAATGTCTCATAGCTCCGGTAGCGGTGATCCAAAGTATATTCAACTTTTTGTTTAAAAAGATCTGCCAGAACGTTCCAAAATATACAGGGTATTTGATTCAAAAACTGAAATGTCTGCTTGTGCTGCCACCCTGTAGAGAGCGGCATATTTGCAAAGTAAGGAGCGTGAAGTTATCTATAAATTATGTAATAACTAACTTTGAGATATATTTTAACGTAACAGAGCAATGGACTGATTATACACTATAAACTCATCCTATGTCTAATTCTATTCAAAATTCTAGTTACACAAACAGTTTAATGGTTACAGATTGACAAACCTCAATCCCTGATGAAAATGATAAGAAGCTTCTAAAAAGTGAAAAACGAATTTAATCAGATCCTGTAGTGATTTATTTTTTCTCGTAACTCTCTTGTACTGGGAAACCAAATATCACAAACTGGGATTAGTAGTCTAAATTTTGGCGGTACCGACAGCTCTCCAGAAATTAGACCTTTTTTGTCCATTAATAATCAGTCCCGCTAAAACGGTAGCTCCAGCGGAACTCACATGTACCTTGGTCTACATCTGGCTCGCCAAAACAACGTCTTAGGGCGATATCGTCCGGCGTTCCTACCTTATTGTAGGATGCCTTTATGGCCTTTTTGATTTTGATAGTTTTTTCTGTCCTTCAGAAAGGCAGGTGTATTCTCAGATTTCTACTGTTCCGATTAGTGCTCTATTTTGAGGTTATGCTACAAATATCCATTTGCATCAAATTGTTCATGCATTTGATTTTTATCATCTTTTTTATCCGCCCTTCAATTTCCTACATTTCAGAAAAGGAAACAAAACATCAGAATAGGAGAGCGCTGACGCTGACACGGAACAGTCGAAATCTAGAAATAACCCAGCCCCTCTGAAGGAGAGAAAAGACTATGAAAATCAAGGAGGCCATAAAGGCGTCCTACAATTGTAGGAACGACTGACGATACGGCCCTTAGTTGTACGGTGGGTTCTCGTGTCAAACTAACGTCAGATTTGGAATCTACATACCCTATCACAGTACGACTTAGCATGCTCCATTTTTTGCACTCGCATCTCGGCTTTTCAAGAAACAAAAGTATCTAAACGGTTACTTACCTGTGGTGACAGAAAAGGTAGCAACAATTGCTAAAACTGTAGCAGCGGACATTTTAAACACACCTGCTGATGTCATATACGATTGACTATCATATACATGATAGGTTTTAAAGAGTGTCTTATCTGATTGATGAATTCCTTATACGATGGATATCTTTCGATATACTCGTAGTTTTGTATCTTTAAAGTGGCTGATAACAATTAAAATTCAACGAGTGGCATTATAATGAATACACATAATCAGCGAATACTTTATTAGTTCAAGAAATTGTAGGTTATGAGTAAAATATTAACCTGAATCATAAATTATCTTTTATACAGCGTGTCCGCAAAGTTGGGGTTTTCCTTTTCAGAAACAACTACCCTTGAAATAACAAAGGTAATGTGTAGTGAAACGAGGGCGACGAAGTAAAAAAAAATAAAGGAAAAAGTACCCACTCTCTATTTGACGAGAAGGGCTAAGTACGTCTCTGCCCGAAATCATATCGCTCCAACAGAAAATGAAATCAGCTGATGCGCTACCGAGCAGACGCAGAAACCACATTGATTATCTTACACTTAATGGCACATCTTATAACAAGGAAGGCAAAATGTTGCGTAAAAAGTCTAGGTATTGCATCCCGTCCAATCGGTTTGGGAGAATAAATGGTCCAATGAGCATACCCTTCACCATGCCAGCCGAAACATTCACCGAAAATGTTTGTTGAAAATGTGCCTGACGGACAGCGTGCGGATTTTCTACTGACCAAACATGAGTGTTGCGAAAGTTATTCACCCCATTACGCGTGAACGTAGATTCGTCTGTCACCAATATGCACTTCAAAAAGTCCGGATTATTGTCATGCTGATGCAACAACCACTCACAAAACCGCACTCTTGCTGGAAAATCGTCAGGTTGAAGGGCTTGTACACGTTGGACGTGAAACGGATACAGCCCCTCTTCACGCAGCGTTTGCCATACTTTAGTTTTTGATACTTGCACTTCTCTAGCCACGTCTCTAGTGCTTGTTGAGGGATTCTCGTTCACGCGATTACCTCTACACGCGTGACCGTAACCGTCGGTTAAAGGTTGCATACTGACCTGACACACTGACCCCGACCCAGTTCTGTCTTCGCGTATGAGCCAGTGATCTTGTACCAGTCGGTGATGTCGCGGCTACAGGACGGTATTCAGATATTTTTGATGTTGCAGAGCCCTTTATCTCGGTTCCCTTAAGACATTGGTACATACTAAGAAAAATTGCTCATGCTTTCAAGATCTACACGTCGTGTAAAGGAAAACCCCAACTTTGCGGACACCCTGTATATTGTCAGATCATCACAAATGTTCCTCCGCTACCACTCTGCTAGTGTATCCTTTGAGTGACCCAAGCCGGGTAGTTGAGGTTCGGTATAATGAACCTGATAGATAAATACTGTATTTTAATTTAAAAGTGATAGTTACAAATTTACAGATGATATCGGTCTACCCGTCCCACGTTTGTTACTGCAATTTATCTAAAATGTGTTGAGGGAGCGATGTCACTTCACCTCAACGCAATTAATAAAATACTGTTCGGATTTGTAGTATAATTTGATTGAAAAACGCAAGCTTCTTAAGTTTTTTTCAATTTGCAGTGTGCGGAGCTATATATACTAAGTGACATATAAATCCGAACACCCAGTTTAAATGATTTTATTTTAATAAACTTTTTTATAAGTACTTAATGAAGCATAATAAGTAAATGATAAAAATTTCACAATGATTGCACTGCTTTAAAGCCCTTTGACCTTTAATAATGTGTGGATGCACCCTGATGTGCTACGCGTTCTCCAACGCGCCTAGGCATCAGGTGGTCAATGTCCTCCTGTGGTATCTCATTCCAGGCAACCACCAACTCCTCTCGAAGTGCTTCTAGAGTCTGAGGAGGACGTTGCAAATTGAGCAATCCCCTACCCATCATATCCCACACGTGCTCAATTGGGGATAAGTCGGGAGATCTTGGTGGCCATGGTAACAATGTGACATCATTATGTTGAAAGAAGTCTATTGTGACTCTTGCAACATGTGGTCGAGCATTATCTTGTTGGAAAGTTGGATCTGCCAGGGTTACAAGATAGGGTAAAAGATGGGGTTCTAGAACTTCGTGGATATAACGCTGCGCGTTCATGTTACCTCTGATGAAGATTAAAGGTGACCTGGAACCATAAGCTATAGCACCCCAAACCATAACTCCAACAGTGTGATGAACATGTCTTTCAACAAAAAACTGTGGATTCCTCCTTTCACCACGTCGCCTTCTAACCCTGGCACGACCATCGTGCATGCCTAAACAAAATCGAGACTCGTCACTAAAGACAATACTGTTCCATTCTTGATCCCAGAGTGACCGTTGTCTGCACCACTCAAGGCGATTACGTCGGTGTTCTCGAGTTAAAGGGAGGACCCAGTGTGGCCGGTATGAAAACAAGCCAAAACTTCTCATTCGTCGGTAAACACTTCGCATGCCAATAGGTCTTCCGTGTTCTGCAAACCATTCATTTGCAATGGACCTGGTAGTGGAGAAACGGTTCCTTAAGGCCAATAATCTTAGGCGGCGATCTTCACGGTCTGTTGTTCTACGGCGGCGTCCAGTGCCCCTTGCTCTTTGCGTACGGCCTTCTCGAAGCCATGCCTGACAACACCTAACCACAGTGTCTACACTTCTTTGCACTCTAACTGCAATTGCCCGAAAAGAAAGTCCAGCTTCCCGAAGTCGCACTATACGGCCCCTATCAAACTCACTAAGTTGACGAAATCGTACAGGTCTCCGTACTCTAGGCATCGTAACCGATCGTAAAGGATGTCAAGAACCAAAATCCGCCAACGTTGATTCTTTAATCTTTAATCCAAGTGTCACTAATGAGGCGAATCAGTTGGAGGTTCTATTGAAGTTGCAGGAAAATCCCCATTCCAGTGCACGGCAAATTGGAGCAGAAACTGATATATGCAGAACTTCTGTGACTGTCATTTATCCAAAGACTACGGCTGCGTATTTAACATGGTGGAGGTATTTTCGAGCAGTTTTTGTAGATTAGGTCTTGATTAGTGATAGTGGTTTGTTTATGCTGTTGTTATAGTTGTTTTTCTCTATTACGCTTGAAGCTGGTTCATACTGTTTTGATTGTTATTAGTTTTTACGTCAAACCTGTACTCTTAGTGGCAATATGGAACTATCCCACTGTTTGTCTTTTCTTTCCATGGATGCTGTGATTTTTTTTCTTTAATGTTGGTGTGTTGTATTAAAAGCTTAATAACTCAAAATCTAGTTATTTTATCTGAATCAAACCTCATACCAAAAAAAAGCTTATAAAAAATTGTATCCAAACTTGCACAAATATACATGGTGATGCATTTGAAATTTTCGAGAAAAAGTACAATTTGCGTTTTTACCACTCTGTATAAGCAAAAATAAAAATTCGAAAAAGTAACAAATAAAATAAAAGCTGAGGTGTGTAAGTTTTTTTTGATATAAAATTCAGCACTTCAAATTTCAAATGGCGGTATGAGGGGTTGCCGAAGTGGACGGTTTTTCTGGACAAAACACCTTACATCTCAGTAGCTAATCACCAAAACCCCATAGTATGTTATATCAATCTTCTTCTTTTGAATTAGTTTATCTAAATATGCAATAAAATTTGAGGCATTCCATTTAAGAAATCCCAACTTTAATATGTAGGTCAAAATTGGGACACCCTGTATAATTGCCAATATTTTAGAAATGTGCTCTCACATGTCATGTATGATATGTTATCAATAGATTTTCTCAAAATGTATGTTTTATTAGTAATATTCCGTCCACACATAGATGGGCCACCCTGTATATATATATATATATATATATATATATATATATATATCTTCCACTATACCCACCTTGACATTCCTACAAATGACCTTTGTATGGGATAAACAAATCTCTATCGTGGAGTGGGAACGTCCATTAAATAAGTCAAAAAGCTTATTTAAAGTACATATTTGCTTTCTGTAACTGAGACTACCCATTTGTGAAGCCATCAGTAGGGTATGATTTTAGATCCGCTCATTCATTTAGTTTTGAATTACTTGGAATCTGTAAACATTTTTCTCAAAAAATCGTACGTGTATGGAAAAGAATCGTGATCCTCTGACATAGTGGGCAGAAACAAAATAACGCACACAATAGTTCGAAAAAGAAAATAATGAACCAAAAATAAACATTAGGAATATTCAGTACAATAATATCGTAAATTCAGTAACTTACCATTCGATATATTAATGTACTATAATCGAATCTCTCTCCAGCACACGGTATTATTACATAAGAAGCGTGTCTTATTAGAGTGTGAAAGTGGCGCAAAGTACATATGATTCCATTTTATTTTTGAATATAATGAATATAAATATTTACTTGTAGTTCAAAATTTTTATACCAACTGTATGTTTGGAACCACATATGTCGGCTTGTGTTTTGACCACCTCGGTCATTTTCAAGGTCTGGTCATGATAACCACAAGATAAGTTTCAGACGTTACATTATTCAACTTGAAACTTGGACAAATCTTGAGTTGCGATCTTATAGATGGACATGTATGCATAGAGTTCAAGATGTATGTGCAAACTTGGTGGTGTGATTCATCTTAAGAAACATACCCTATAATACAATGTGCTGCGGTAAGAACAAAACGCTCCGTGATTATCGATCCTCCACACTGATGCTTTCCGAAAAACTGGATAGAAGCCTGATATGGATATTCCATTATACTAGCTTCACGTCCACCAATAATCCTGGGAACCGGGGGCTGGCATAAAGCATCTGTAAAAAGGTGGTAGTTGCAACATTATAAAGAAAATGTACCCGCAAAGCTTAAAGAAAAATGTAATGTCAGCGGTGGGACTGTGGCCTACAAGTCTAGTAATTCATACTACTACTACCCAATACATGCCAAAGTTAAATGGTTTTTTATACGTATTTTACTTCAAATATTCGAAACTGTTCTCCAACAGGAGTGGTCTGACAAAATTTTTTTAAGGAAGATGCTTCAATAGTGCAAAAAATATTGCTTCAAAGTCACTGGAGTAGATATTTTTGTTTTTTGTTCTATATGGGTCAGAGTATCCCAGTTTATACGCGTTAGTTATTGTCTGAGACACAATTTTTTTTTGTATACACTGGTTATGTTGTAATTAATAAGGGCCGTATCGTCAATCCTTAATACAATTGTAGGACGCCTTTATGACCTACTTGATTTTCGTAGTCTTTTCTATCCTTCCGAAAGGCTGGGAGTATTTCTAGAGTCCTACTATTCAGTTGCAGCGTTAGCACTCTCCTATTGTGAGGCTTTCTTTTTGAATAGAAGGGAATTTCCGACTATATAACAAATGATATAAATCAAAAGCTTGATGCAAATTTGATGCAAATTGATATTTGTAACATAACCTCAAAATAAAGCGCTGACACGGAAGAGTAGAAAACTATGAAAATCAAGGAGGCCATGAACGATACGGCCCTAAATGTCCAAAATATCTCCACTATTTAGGTAAGAAAGCATTTTAGGACTCTTCTTTAGATCTTTTTGTATCATTTTTAGATGTACGAGTACACTATGCCCTAGAAATGTCGCCACTGCTTCTTTCATCACCCCGTATACAGAGCATGTACACTTATGGGTACGCTTAGTAAGTTATAGCATTGATTATCGTATTCTATGAGAAAGAACATAAAAATGAAATTAGAAATGTACTCTGAAAATATTACTTGATTTTGTTCCTGTTTCGTAGATGGCGCTAGTATCTTTCAGTTCGCTTTTGGGCGCTTGGTAAAATACGATATTCGATGCTCATAGATCAAGATATAATTCAACCAACATTTGAATTAAATAGAAACAAAAACAGTTTATTGTTGGTTTATGTTTTAATGGATCACTAAGAACATATTGACTTTTATTACGTAACTGCAAAATGAAAACTATGACGATTGTCAGACGCAACTGATTCGACTCGTCTCGTCGTTCGTTACTTAAGCGGTATGCAGGACCTTGGCATCTTGTCTGGCAGAGTGATGTTTCTTCTAAATCTTCCTGAACACAACCAGAGAAGATTTTTTATTAAGTAGAAAATAGAGGAAGATGAAAGAAAGGAAGAAGAGAAGAAAGGCGAGAAAAAAAGGGGAAGATAATTAACTAATAAGAGTAAAAGTTGTTTAATTTGTATTCCGAATGTTGCTTAATTTGGTTAGGAGTAATGATAAAATATTTATGATTTAAAGAGCCAGAGGGGGTCTTTTATGTGTAGCTGCTTAAACCGGAGTCCACGTCACGCAACAAAAGGTTACTATGACAGGTTGAGCTGCCATAAAGAGGTGAATAGCAATGATAATTTTGTTTTGCATGACTTGCAAAGTACGCACGTGAGGCTTGGAGGCAAAGCACCAAGACGCACAAGCGTAGATCAAAGTAGGGCGGATAATAATAGTATAAAGGCGAATTTTATTTACCAGATTTAATTTTGAGTTTCGCCTCAAAAGCGGATATAAATGCCAAAAAGAAATCAATGCATTTTTCGTTAAATTGTTAATATGAGTTTTTCAAATCACAGTTTTATCTAATATGACACTCAAATAGTGTTGTTCCCAATGCGACAGGAACATCAGTAACAGAGATCCGGTCTGGTGCAGAAATTTTCTTTGTAATCTAGACGGCCTCTGTCTTGGTGATTAGTTTTGATGCTCATTTTGTCTTAATTTTAAATTTTTGAATTGATGTAACCCAAGGCTAAATGGTTCCATTTTAAATTCAAATTTTTAATTCTCGGAAGCAAATTAAAAGGTAGGATTATTAGTCAAATTGTTATTTCGGGTTATTTTGACCAAGTAATTTTTTCTATTTAGGGTTCTGACTTCGAGTTCTGATTTACATCTGGGACTTCCTACCCTTGGTTACCTTTACCTCGGAGCTTCCATTTGGGTAGCTTTCCGTTCGAGAGGCTTCATAGCAGCTATCCCTTCTCTTGAGTGGGAATCAATCGCGCCATTCTGTACTAGCCAAGCACATACCAAGGTGATTTTTTTTTAATTTTAGTTTTTGCTGGAAACCATTTAGCTGGGGACTTCTTTTAATTTTTTTTTCAATAAATGTGTGTGTGCCTTGAGAATTTGTGTTTCCTTTACCACCAGAGACCCAACATTTGGCAGTCAGTTTAAGTTTGTATCAAAGGCCAAAGTACAAAGAATCACACTCTGCGGTCACATTATCTACCAACTGAGCACAGGGTTTTTTTCCAAATTATAACTAGAAAAATAGACAGGCCACGCAGTCAAATAGGATAGTACAACGCAGTTTTGCGAGAAAACATCACAATGTAGAAAAAATCTAGATCAGTACATGAAACACCTCAGACGTACCACCATAAGCTATGTTACAATTATTATGTATATAAATATATAGTATCAGAGTGTGTTTACCTTTAAATAACATGACACTAAACGTAAAAGTTGCAAGTTCGATATACATTTTGTTTAATAGGTTCATACAATATTTTTGATGACATTGCACTCATGTAAGATATGTAAGATAATTAGTTATCAACATTTCAAACTAATTCATTCACAGGACAATCTAGTCAAATTCAAATAAAGCACGTTGTGGATTTCTATGAACTGATAAGGGGATCAAGCTGTTTGGCCGTTGAATGTCATATTAGTCCAGTACTTGTGGATAATATCTTGACGAATCCTCACAAAAATGGCTGAAATTTTGCATGGTGGTATCTAATTACTCTAAACAAAGACTGATCCTCACTCCAGCTGAAATAATTGACGTTCTGGTGATACATTTCTAAAATGAGGAAGTAGGAAAACTGATAACACCATTTTTACTAATTATTTATTACTTTCACTCTAATTCGTCCCAACACTTGTAACTAATTTATTACAAATTTATTACTATGAGGACTGGACTACTGCGTTTTGCACTGTTGGCCCATCAACCGCTGTCGATCGACTCTTTCCCTACATCTTCCTTCTGTGCATGTATTTATCTTCGAATCGACAAATCCAGAAGCGCTCCCGCGTTTTTTCGAGTCGTTATCGAAGCTTATTAGATGGCGGTTCACGACCCGTGGTGCATGTACCCGATACGCGGTTGCGCAATTCCAAATCATACTCAACATCCGAAAAGTTCATCAGAAATTGTACCCCAATTGATATAGTTCCTGAGGGAACCTCTTAATACGCCTTAACCTGTTTCATGTTTGAATTTGAACCCCTGTGACCGGATTTAGGAATCTGTGTAGGGGTGCAGTGGTAGTCGCAGCATTAATGTTTGGGAAAATGTTCGTCTTGGGGACATGCTTAAGCCCTTGAGCAACTGCCCTTGTAACAATTGAATTGGGAATCGTCTAGGGGAATTGTTCACCATTCAGGTCGAGCAAAGTAAGTTTTACACTAAGATACAGCAATAGGTGTATATACTATTTTGTTGAAAAAAAAATGGCGGACTTGGGCGTCTAAGTGGGGGGCGTCCCCAACCCCTGGCCCCTCTCTAAATCCGCCAATGTTCAGGTACCACTTATGGTAATAAGTAGACAGTTCTTCTTTTGGAATTTTTTAAATTAAAACCAATATCCGATTCCTAACAGACGCGTTCAGTTGAAAATCAACCGCGTGGACTTTCGGAAGTGCTAGTATCCAAACTGTCGAGTTCTAATTCAGGAACTGAGATCATCAGAATCGACCAAATCGATTCCTTCTACGGGTTCTTTTTTTGTAGTGCTGCTCATTAACACCACGTTATGGAATTGCGGGAATCAACTCTGAAATGAATCGTGAACGAATTGAAGCTTCTGTCCACCTGCCGCTGAACGTTCGCCGTGGGAGACCATAACCATAATTCAAAGGGAGGCAGGTTAGGCTCACAGACCCAGCCAACTAGTTTAAAGCGGAAGGAAAAATAATTACTGCGTAGGAAAGTTTTGAGGAGTAAAAAAATACGTACGCCACTGATCCAGGAAAGCAGTACTCTATTAAACATACAGGGTTTGTCCGGAAAGCAATAGGACTGAGTCGATTTAAACAAATTTATTGAGCCAATCGTTACAATTCTTTAAAAACTTTCAAAATAGGCTCCTTCTGCGTCGATGCAGCGCTGCCAGCGCGATTTCCAAGCATTGAATGCGTCACGGAAGGCATTCTCCGGAATAGCCTTGAGAGCCGCGGTGCATGTTGCTTGGATCCCCTCTGTCGTCTCAAAATGCTTGCCTTTCATCGGCCTTTTCAGCCGAGGAAACAAAAATAAGTCCGGGGGGGCACATCTGGGCTGTAGGGCGGCTGCAGAAGTGTTGGGATGCCCGCCTTGGTCAGGTAGCTGTTCACAAGAAAGGCGGTCTGAGCCGGGGCGTTGTCGTGGTGCAACTTCCAGTCGGCTGCGATGCCTTGTCGGATCCGACTGATCCTTCGTTTGAGTCTCCTGAGCACTTCCACGTAAAACTTGGTGTTGACGGTTTGTCCAGGAGGAACAAATTCATGCTGTACGATGCTTTTGATGTCAAAAAAGACAATGAGCATCGTTTTCACTTTGGATTTGCTCATGCTTCCCTTTTTCGGGCGAGGAGACGCCGTCGTGTGCCACTCGGAAGATTGCCTCTTTGTCTCGGCATCATACTCAAAGATCCACGACTCGTCACCTGTGATTACGTTATTAAAAAATTGGGGGTCACTTTCACACATGTTCAAATTTTCTTGGCACACTTCCACTCGCCGCAATTTCTGGTCGTCAGTGAGCACTTTTGGGACCATCTTCGCGCACACCTTGCGCATGTTCAAATGCTGTGTCACAATGTAATGAACCAGAGATTTTGGTAAATTTAAAAACTGGGCAATTAAACGAATACTTAGTCGACGGTCTGAGTTCAAAAATTTGCGCACACGAGTCACATTATCGGTGTTTGTCGAAGTCGAAGGTCTTCCAGCACGGTCTTCATCAGCGACCTCTTCCCGGCCCTCCAAAAAGGCCTGGTGCCACCGAAACACACCACTCCTTGTTAAAGCAACACCTGGGTAAGCCTGCTTGATCATATCAAACGTCTCTGTCGCAGATTTACCGAGTTTCACACAGAATTTAATCGCGTACCTCTGCTCTAACGAACGCTGCATTTTCGGCTTGCACCACTCATAGAAACACGTCGTGCGAAAATGCGTGTCTTGACTCTCCAAGTGCTCGGAGACAACTGACCAGCTAGGAACGCCCTCTACCAGTGTTGTTCTCGATAGATTTTGAATTGTGCAAAGATGTCAATAGAAACTGTGCATATTTCTTTAAAAATGTGCATATATGATATATGTATACTAATTTTCTGGCGCAGCCGCCAATTTCAAAAAACTGAAATTTCATACCATTGACGTGGAACCTTTTTAATGTTTAATAAGAATTTAAGAAAATAATCCAGGAATAAAAAAAATATTTATTTATTAAATTTAACTAGGGCCATCAATTATGAACAAACATCGGGACTCGGATGCGTTACAAATAATTACTGGATTCGTATTTTGTTTGTATCTAACAGTACATTTCACTCAGTTCGTGAAGCTGTTAAGAAAATGTATTGCCAGTTTTGTATAAAAAATGCACTTTATTTATTGGCGATTGTGCATATTTTGTGTGAGGGGTGCATGTTGTGCATATGTTCGTAAAATTGTGCATAATATGCACAATTGTGCATGTCGGAATAAAATGAGTCCTATTACTTTCCGGACAAACCCTGTATTTTATTCCTCTTGGGGAAGTCAGGATGGGGTGCCTTGCTCCCTCTAATAGGCACTCATAGTGATGACATGAACGTTTGTTATGTTTTACCCTTGGATTTTGGAAATCGTCGTTAATTTCACAAGTGTCGTATCTCATTTTTTTGTTATTTCTCAGGACGGATGTTCAAAGATTTTCGTCATCTTTGCCTTTTGATAAAAGCTAAAAATCATTTGTTTAATTATATAGAACTGGTTTGGTTTTACTGTTCAAGGGCTTTATATTGTAGGTTTATTTTATTTAGTGATATATTTTTTTTACCTTGAGCCAAGGAAAAAACAACTAGATGCGACCGTTTGTAAGAATAACATGTATCTGAATATTGGGACATGTCGTTGCGATCAATTGTAAAGTATTATTTCTTTTGATAACATAACCACTTCGAAATAAACATTTTTTATTTGAAATATTCAAACTAGAATACAAATATTTTTAAAGCAAACTTGACATAATATGAAACACAGATTAATGAAAGACATATTTATGTAAAATTTTTAGGTTACATTATTAAGTATACAAACACGGAACAATAAAGTCTGGAAATAGGTACAAAAGTTCTTAAAGATTGAATAAAAATATAATTTGCCCTTCGAGACGGATGGGTGGATTTTTTCCCACATGCCTAGATGTAAATCTGAATATTTTTCTTCAGAAATTTTATTTGGTTGGGTATTCAAACGATTTAGAACTTTTCTAAGGTCAGCTGTCCCGATACGTTTCAAAGATAAAACCATGAAGTTATCGTTAAGATGACTAGTTTTGAAAAAATCTGTTGTAGGTGATTTTTTGAAACTTTTAACTCCATAATTTCAGCCCATTTCACGGAATCTGCATTGTTGGATTTCATTCTTGTCAGAACTCTTAACTCTTTCGCCAACCTAGCTCGAATTAGGTCAGCTTGTGAGATTAATGAATTTCACAGTTATGAGATTCGTCACCGGCCAAATGGTAGTTATGAGAAAAAGTATAACAGACAGAGGTACGACACTTTGTGGGATGAAAAGGTTTTATATACGTTAAAAGTGTTTGGTGGTTTCTCAAAAAAGCGTTCTTTTGAGATACGTCCCTTTGTGAAATTAACGACGATATGATATGTTTCTATGTAGTTGCATTTTCCTCCTCACTGTTTCTTCCTTTTTAATACCTTCCAGATTTTTAGATGACTAGATCGACAGAATAACAAACTGACCGGTGTCCATCGCGCAAAGACAAATACTGATAGACAGACTAACAGACAGGTCTGTGAAGTGGAGCATCATCTCAAACACTAATAGATAATTTTTCAAGCGATGTCAGTATTGCCCTCACTGCAATGTGGCTCAAAAGGACCTAAAAAGGAAGGTGTTAATGTTTTTAATTTTTTCCTGTGTCCGTGAATAAACTTAAAATCATATTGGTGTATATTATCTTTATTTACAAAATTTTTGGAATGTTTTGGATTCAGTAATATGTTGTCTGGCGTATCCAAGCTCGATATTTTGCAACATTTGTATATACTCCAGGAAAATTAGGATCAGCACAACCATATCCCCAAGAGACTATGCCAAAGAGTTTTCCATCTGCTAGAAGTGGACCTCCAGAGTCACCCTGTTGAGAAGAATAGTATATTACAAATAAAAGTAATAGGTAATATCGCAGCAAGCGATTGTTAAAGTCTACTCGATTAAATTTTATTGATCTTGTCAATTTTTTAACCCGCGTGGATCATCATTGAGAGAGGAGACAGTTGTTTTACATAAAAGTATTTTGAGGGAGTTTTGAAAAGGCGATACACCTATAGATCTCGATGTGCTGTATGTGAATTTTCACTTTGTTATTTTGTTTTCTGCGTTAGAAAAACAGTTTCCTTCTATAGTAAATGAAATAAATGAAATACATATTCTACAATATGTAAATTAATATGTGGAAAATCTTTAGCAGTTTTAACTGAGGTGTATGTGACAGTACCGAACATCATTACTTTTATACATGTTTGTGTACTCGTTCCCATTTTTTACTTCGCTAGATACTGAGAAAATAAAGACCCAAGGCTTCATTCACTATACATTTCCTTTATTTCTAGTTTTGTCTTTTTCAAGAAAAATAACGTTGACACATTGAAATAGAGGAAATATATCGAAATAAGACATATGTAGTGAATCGATCGCTGGAGGCAGCAAGCTGTCTACTCCAGTTGGTATTGTCAGCCGGCACGAGTATTACGTATCTCAAAACTTATATTTTGTCAGCTTTTTTACTTTTCGTAAGTTTTTTGACACTTCGTAGGTTTTTCTTCAAGATGTTAACTTAGCACAAGCTGTTGTACACTTGTTGTGAACTCGTTTTGTAGCTGTACGTGTTGCTTAAACGTCAGCGAACAGCAATCATAGCAAGCAAACTTGGAAGGAACTATTTGCACACTTCGTCTGCAAGATGACATTTCTTCGGTTTTTTGACGTTTTTTAGGTTTTTTACATAATAGCTGTGCCGGTCAGCGCTGTGGTCGTTAGATGCCGCTTATTCTAGAGCTATATATAGTATATGCTACTACGCTCAAATCTCGTTTGTTGTCCTACCTGAAACCAACCGTAGACCATACTAAAGAGTTGCCAAATAGCACGAAACAGTTGTTCGTGGTTCACCGTCTGTGGTTGGACCAACGGAAGCTATATTAATAGTTGAAGAAAATTTGTTCAGGTAGTAATATTTTTTCAAGTTGGACATTTTTGGTGTACAAGCGCAGCGAAATCTTGTTCTAGTATATTTTTGGATGCTATTTTCCCAAGTGCAAGCAAGCAGTGATTTAAAAAACGTTTCTAAAATGTTTCAGCTAAAACTGCTAAATCATGGAACCAAAATAAATCTTCCCATATATTTGTACTTATGTACCGCACATGTACGCCAAAACTGCAGGAATTTTTATAATCGTAGTTTGCTTTTATATGCAACTATTCTCATTGTCAAATGAGTCAAAACCTAGATACTGCCAAAAAGCTGTTTTTGGGTCGATTTTTCAAATACAGGGTGTTTCACTTCATTGTTGCATAACTTTAAGATTCGATAGAACTTTTAAAATTGATGCATAAAGTCTATATAAACATGGGTCGAAAAATGCGTGGCTTCCGAAATACAGGGTGTTTAAATGTACTTTCTAAAATAGTTTTTTTTAAATAGTTCGAACAATATATGATGTATAACAGTGAAAATTGGTATAAAAGGGTTTTTTGGTACGACAAAACGAACCATGGGCATAGTTTTACTGTAGCCGCTAGAGGGCGCTCTCTACTGTAACTGCAGTGTATTAAAATGACCGAAAAATTTTTCTTAGTACAATTTTTTGCTTTTTGAATAAAAAAAACTGATTCTTCGCACTTTTCAACATAAAAAAGCTCTCTAGTGAATTTTCGTTATAGTTAGCCGTTTTTGAGATATTTCGATTTTTAAGGTTCGATGCATTTTTAATTATTTATGATAAAATAACGTTAAAAAGTCAGTATCTAGATAATTTTCAGAAGTAGGCTGTGCCTAAAATATTTTTGAAATTGAGAGCAGAATAAGGTTAGACGTCAATTAGTTGACAGTTAGTTTTGTTGTCTGTTGAAACCTAAAACGTTTTTTTTGCAATTGTGAATGCACGAAATTTAGTTTCTTTTACCTGTTTTTTTTTTGTAAGTTTTATAAAAATTCCATTTTTATTCTCCAATCAAGAGTTAGCGGATATTCATTTTGTGTATGGCTTTGTAAATGGAAACGCAGCAGAAGCAGCCAGAGAATACGCACGAAGATTTCCAAACAGACGACATCCAACTCGCTCAGTATTTGTAAGAGTGCATCGTCAAATAATTGAAAATGGTTTTGGAAATCTCCAAAGGGATCAAAACATAAATGTTCGTCAGCGCAGATTTACCCGTATGATTCTGCGTGAGTTTGATAGAGATGCGACCACAAGTGTTAGGAGAGTTTCTGGTGCGTTGGGAATTTCAGCAAGCCATGTTCACCGTGTTCCTAGAAATGACCATAGACTTCCTTACCATTTGCAACCTGTGCAAGGACTACAGCCAGGGGACGGAGAACGAAGAATCACATTTTGTCAGTGGATTCTTGATAGAACTGATAATAAAGGGAGTTTTTAAGTAACGTTTTATGGACCGATGAGTCATGCTTCACTAGCCGTGGAGTGGTAAATTTTCATAATCAACATATTTGGTCGCATGAAAATCCGCATGCAGTTCGGGGAAGAAATTTTCAGCATGAATTTAGTGTGAACGTGTAGATTGGTATCTACCGTAATCGACTATTTGGACCCTACCTTTTGCCTGCAAGGTTAAATGCTGCGACCTTCTTGGAATTTTTAAAGGCTGAACATGCAAATATGTGGGATGATGTTATGTTAGATTTAAGAAGATTGGCCTTGTTCCAGCTTGATGGTTGTCCAGCGAATTATTCGAGAATAGTTAGAAACTGGCTGGACGAAAATTATCCAGAAGGATGGATCGGCCGTGGAGGACCAGTCGCCTGGCCTCCACGATCCTCTGACCTAAATCCATTAGATTTCTTTCTCTTTTCAGGAATGCATGTGATGAAATAAGGCCTTATTTGAATAATGCTATACCACGTTCGATCATTCGTAGATGTGAATTGTGTATTGAACTATTGGGTTTACATTTCGAGCAACTACTTTAGATTTTGTATATTTGTCCTAACTATCCAATAGCATTTTAGTTGTAAATAATTAATTTAATTTGTTAAAAATAATATTGGAAAATTAAACAAGTTAATATTCTGTTTTTTATGTTTATCTGGAGTTAGGAAATATTGCTGTGTTTAAAAGCACAATCTAAACGATCATCTTAATTACTTGTAATGCCCAAATCGAAAATGTAAAAAAAAATATTATTTTCCCATAAATAATTAAAAATGCATCGAACCCTAAAAATCGAAATATCTCAAAAACGGCTAACTATAACGAAAACTCACAGGAGAGCTTTTTTATTCAAAAAGCAAAAAATTGTACTAAGAAAAAATTTTCGGTCATTTTAATACACTACAGGTACAGTAGAGAGCGTCCTCTAGCGGCTACAGTAAAACTATGCCCATGGTTCGTTTTGTCGTACCAAAAAACCCTTGTATACCAATTTCCACTGTTATACATCAAATATTAAAAAAAACTATTTTAAAAAGTAAATTTAAACACCCTGTATTTCGGAAGCCACGCATTTTTCGACCGATGTTTATATAGACTTTATGCATTAATTTTAAAAGTTCCATCGAATCTTAAAGTTATGCAACAATAAACTGAAACACACTGTATAACGACTCGAGTAGAAAAGGTGCGTGGTAGCAAAGTGATAATTCGCAAAAAACACATCGTAGTCTATATGGATATCAATATTTTGAAACTTCCCCAAGACTTTCCAGGTAACCCCATTTTTTATAACCAAATGGTTAGATTAGCATTATACAGGGTAGCCAACTTAGAATGCGAGGTACTGTAACTGAGAACCTATAAATCGTGGAGACTTGCGGAAAAAACTTATTACTAAAACGGCCAAGAGAAAAACCTGGAAAATATTTTTAAGTTCAGGAAACGGCTCCTAGGGGGCGTAACTGCAATATTGAATCTAAAAAAGCGATGTTTCTGTGAATTCCGCTATATTAACCTAACAAAAAGTCTGTAATTTCGAGGATAATCTGAACCTTTTTTGCTGTATCTCTATAGTGGTCGGGGATATTCAAATCTTTCGGTTGAGCCGATTTTAACAAATTTGGGCTAGTTGAAAAAAGCTATTCTTGGGCTACAAATGTTATAATATTTCAAGTTTTGTTAGTTTCACATGTGGTCGATAGAGGGCTTTTTTCGGCATTCCGACATAATTGGTTAAATGACTATGGGTGCATTCCAAAAGTAATTAAAAAAGAAGTTAAATTTAAGTAAATCCCTATGTTTTGATGGCCATTAGAACTTATCTATGGTCCTTCAAATTATTTTGATTCGTTCTTCGTGTTATGCCCAACTCAAGGGGTAATGCCCTTGTGCTAACATGAGGATTTCCTTCAATATATCCTAATACGCGGTTAATATTTTCTGGTGTTCTTCCAATCCTTCGCCGTTGAAACGTATGCCAAAAACTACCATTACCTCGTAAGAGCGCCACTAATCGGGGAAAAACTCTGACATCGCAAAGACGCCGATTTTTATATCGAGTCGCGTAAACTGTTTTTGCATTCTGAATACATTCAAAATAAACTGCAAGCATTCAACAGCTTCATCGTTCGTAAAACGCATTTGGAAAGCACAAAAATTGCTCAAAGTAACACGAAACTATGGACAGCTGTTGGCAATTTGCGGATTATTTATGTTTTGATTAGGTATTTGTTTTGTTGTATTCCATGACCTGCTTCTATTAATTGTCCTTTTCCTATATGCCTTTTAGAGATAGTATATTCAAAAAGCGTGATTTTATTCTGATGAATAAAAAGGAATTCCACAAAAATTAGTTTGAAAAAATAAAAATTTAAAGAATTTCTTAAAAAAATCATACCAATACATTCAATTCTTTTGAGAAAATTAACCATTTCTATCGGAATGTCAAGAAAGCCTTCTAGCGACCACATGCGAAACTAACAAACCTTAAAATATTACAACATTTGTAGCCCAAGATTAGCTCTTTTCAACTAGCCCAAGTTTGTTAAAATTGGCTCAGCCGTTTCGTAGATATACGGTGTTTTTTATAGAAACCAAAAATTGTCAAACAAAAAAGGTCACATTATCCTGGACTTTAAGATCAGGTAGGTTAATATAGCAGAATTCACAGAAACATCACGTTTTTGGACTCAAGATTGCAGTTACGCTTCCTAGCGACCATTTCAGAAACTTGAAAATATTTTCCAAGCTTTTCTCTTGGCCGTTTTAGTAAGAACTTTTTTTGTCGCAAGCCTCTACGATGATACAGTACCTCGCGTTCTTACTTGGCCACCCTGTACTTAGGAAAATGGCAGTAAAGTGTGAAAATCGAAGTCTAAGAAAATTGAATTTAAAAATTAGTTTTTGTTGTGTGATTTACTACTTTTATATAAAATACTAAGATACCTGACATGCATCCTTCTCTCCTCTGCCAACATATCCAGCACAAATCATGGTATTCGTCACACCAATTTCCCCATACAACTTATCGCAGGCTTCAACAGATATTATAGGTATTTTGATGGCTTGCAATCTACTCGTAGGTCCTCCTTCTGGCTGGAAATATCATGTGAACCATTACAGAAGGGTATACCATAATGCATGGAGGTAATCGCAAGAGTAAGCTCTCCTATTTTCTATAATAATAGTACAAATTTCATTAACTTTCAATAAACAATTGACACATCGTTACAAATGTTACATATTGGTATATTCATTTACACATTCCAATCCGATGGATGCATATTTTTGTAGTTTTTTTTTTCATGTCCAAGTCATATCTGTTAGCCTCCAGATCCTCGAGAAAGCACTGAATATCATATTTCACTTCGTCGCCGGAATTGAATCACCTTCCGCTTAAATATGCTTTTACTTCCCACCCTAACTAGCGAGAAAATAAAATTCCGAAAATAAGGCATTGTTTTTTGAATGTTACCTGACATGTAGATCACAAAAAAACATGTCACTCATTCCCGCCGAACCGGCTGTCGCTCAAACTTCTTTTTTTCCGGATTATTCTCTGATTTTTTATTAAGGATTATAAATTGAGGTTGTAGGATTAGGACAGAGTATATTTCAATTTTTGGCGGCAGTATATTCATACGCTTCAACTCCGATAATGAAACAATTTGGACGGGAAACCATCACCTACTACTGTATACGTATAGTCCAAACTCGGCACCCATTCAGTGACTAGGCTGAAAGAAAATTTGACAAGGCGCTTCAGTTTTCACGGCGCTGTGAAGAATGAGGTTCAATGCTTCCTCGAAGATCTGAAAGAGAAAATCCATTGGTATTATTTTAGATATTTTACCTGTACATATCCCCAACCGCTCACAAGTGCTTCTGTTCCTGGTTTAACGCTCTCCCAAGGGTTTGGTAATGCAACTGGCAAAACCTTCTCACTAAACGTCAAGGGTGTACAAAGCTGAAAAGGCATAAATATCATGTAATGCAAAGGTATTCGAACAAGAGATAATATGTGATGTGATGTGATATTTGACCATTCCCATTGATCTCTCTATTCATTGCATGTGCGTTGTTCTATCCATTCTCCGATAGTGGCATTAAAGAAGTGGATGAAACGTTACAAGATAATTACTATACCGAAGAGGGCATATGATTCTAGTTTCCGAAAATGATGGCGAGGTTATTCAACATTTTGGAAGTTGATGTCGATTACACACCGTAATCATCTTAGCGACAAGGCTTAATGCAGTGTCAGCCCAAAATTAATGTGATTAACGATTCTGATTAGAAAGTCATATTCAAAAATTTGATTAAAGATAATCAATCACGATCAAATTAAAAATAATTATGATTATCCTTCAAAATCGTTAATAGTCGATTTAATTACTTGATTAACTATAAACTGTGTCCAAATCAAAAACTAAACATTACTTATAACTGTTTCATAGACTATTCTTTCTTATGTTTACTGTGAGAATCTCAAAAATCGTGGACAAACTAACCGTAAAAATGGCGATATCACCCTCCATTGTCATCAGCCGAAATTTTTCATGCAGCTTAATAGAACATACGCTGACGATCGTACCTCCATCGTTGACAATTTCTGTACCAACTCGTACAGAATACATACTTACACTTCCCCTGAAATAAAATTTTCAAATCAACCGAATGTAACATAATGAGGATAATACGAGTCCACACTTTTTATTAATATATTTATCTACGACCGGGAGGTAAATACATTACTTTTCAGCCTACGGACTCCCTTTATGCCCTAGGGCACTAAATTAACCGCAACGTCCGCTAGTGTTGTGTTTTCTAGTTCATTTCGTTTGGTTGAACTAGTTCAATAGGTCGCGTTCACTGTAAGGAACTAGTTCTAGAAACTAATTTACCAGTTTATACCAGTTCAAAATATTTTTAATGAATAATACATCTTTTGATTAGGGTTACCAGATGTCTTCGTTTCGGAGAACGGTCCTCTTTTTCAGGATCGCAGACGTAAGCCAAGCGGAAGATAAATAAGAAGAAAATAGACCCAGACATTCGCGGCCTACGTATTTCAGGAGTTCAAAATCCAGTCGGAGCAGAAATTATCGCACTGGAGAAATATTTTAGTGTACTGCTTTTACCTAGAACTGAGGATCAGCAGAACTAAAAATACTCATTAAGGATTATTTTGAAACTGCTTTTGAATATTATAACAGTGAAATTCTGACGGTTAATTCCGCAAAAACCAGGTTTGTTTCCTTTACTTCCTACGAAAATCACTTTTGCCAGTGTACGGCATACTAAATATTAATTTGAGTACCAATCCGTCATCATTGTTATGTCAGTATTTTGCGCTTTTTATACCCGCGCACAAGGGCCACCTTTCTACGACCTCTTCATTTATTTGTCCTCTATAAAATCTTATGTGTAATGGATCTGTATTTTGGAGACAAATAAATATTGTTACTATATTACTATCGAGTTATGTTTTATTCTATTTCTGAATTGTTGATTTGAGCCAATTGTATATAAAATCTCGTATGTGTCTTGGGCGTAATAAGCGTTTATGTACGACCGGATGGTAAAGTGTACTTTTCAGGACTTAAGTAAGGCCTTTCAGCCCGTGGACTTCTTTATGCTATTTATGCTTATCGACTAAGGGTAGATTTCACCAACATTATAATTTAACGGGGTCTTCGGTCAATTAGGTAACAGCTTATTGGAATGCAATTTGGAAGCTGTCAAAGCTCTTCTAATATCAGTACCTTCTATTGAAAGCTTGAATAAAATAGTAAAAAAGAATAGAAAAAAATTTATTATTGTATTGATAGCGCAAACAACATACGTTTTTTGAGAGCAGAGTTTTATATTACAAATTGTACAATGTGCAAACTGGTCGCTCTTACAAAATCCTTTGCAACTATCCTGCAAACCCCTTTTTCGATTCTTGCTTACAGGATTGCAGATTTTTTTCTGTTTTACCCCTGAACTCATGAGCTCACTTCACATTTTCATTAAATATTTATTTTGAAAATAGACAGGTTTCGGTTTCCCTGTTGCTTGTCTGAATTTAGTTGTTGCCCGGTAACGGCTTGATTGATCGGCACCCAGCCATATATAGTACGGTCAATTTATTTATCCTCATGTCCACTTGAAGACTAAACAATGTCTAAGGCCCGTATCGTCCGTCGTCCCTAGAATTGTAGGGCGCGTTTATGGCTTCCTTGATTGTCATCCTCCTTTCTCTCCTTCAAAAATTTCTAGATTACACTTGTCTCGTGTCAGCGTCAGCGCTCTCCTATTGTGAAGATATGTTTTTTTAAATTGTAGGAAATTTCAGGCTGATGATATAACTCAAAAGCAAGCACAATTTGATACAAAATATATGTTTGTGACATAACCTCAAAATAGAGTTCTGACACGGAGAAGCAGAAAACTATGACAATCAAGGACGCCATAAAGGCGCCCTACAATTATAGGGCGCGTTTATGGCCTCCTTGATTGTCATACTTCTTTCTCTACTTCAAAAATTTCTAGATTATACTTGTCCCGTGTCAGCGTCAGCGCTCTCCTATTGTGAAGATATGTTTTCTTTTTAAATTGTAGGAAATTTCAGCTTGATAAAACATGATATAACTCAAAAGCAAGCACAATTTGATGCAAATAGAAGTTTGTGACATAACTTTAAAATAGAGTTCTGACACGGACAAGTATAAAAATATGACAATCAAGGAGGCCATAAAGGCGCCCTACAATTGTAGGGACGACTGACGATACGGGCCTTAGTTACCGCATAACCAGTCGTGGATAAAAATTGGAATATGTTTCGGGCGTTATAAGCGATTATGTCCCTTAACGTGTTACAGCTAGCGGTGATTCGCATTTTATACAGGGTGTTTCAGAACTGTGGGATCAAACTTGTAGGGGTTATTCAGTGTAACAGTAGAAAACATTTGAGCATAGGGACCCGTATTCGGAAAAGTGTCACTACGGCACTACGGCCCTAAGACGCGTTAAAATTTAGAAAGACGATAAATTGCCTAAATAGGATTTAATGCATTTAATTTGTGCCTTTTGTAAATCATATCATCACAACAACTGTTCAAAATATCCTCCTCTAACCTGAATACACCGTTCTTGTGGAGACATGTAAAGTCTTTAGTTTACGAGACTCCAGTAGAAACAGAGACCTAATTGGATGAATTACAACAGCATTTGAAATCATTCAAAGCGAGTATCAAATTTTTAGTCAAGTCCGCCGAAATCATGTGCGACGTTTAAATCGGTGTATTCAGGAAGACATTTTGAACAATTGTTGTGATGATATCATGTACAAAAGGCAAAAATTAAATGCATTAAATCCTATTTAGACAATTCATCGTCTTTCTAAATTTTATCGCGTCTTAGGGCCGTAGTGCCGTAGTGATACTTTTCCGGATATGGGTTTCTATAAATCAAATGTTTTCTACTGTTACACTGAATAACCCCTAGAAGTTTGATCCCTTAGTTCTGAAACACCCTGTATATACAAGCAACAAATGCTATTTATTATCCTAGATACATTTATAACTATTATTAAGTACGTTTTAAAGGGCTTACCCAGTAGCGCAGTGTGCGGCACTCAAGACATGGAAATAATGGAAAATTGATCCTCCACAGATATGTGCTCCTCTTCTTCTTATGGAGGCTTGATATGGGAACTGAAGAATACTAACGTTGGTGCCACCGATGATTCTGCCATTTGGATGAGGTAAACTTGCAGCTGAAACTTGTATAGAATGCTTTGCAAAGAGGTACTTCTGCACTTACTTTTGAATGTGTCGAATCAGCAAGCTGAAATACGGAGGCATGAAATTGATATTTCAACGTTAAAGTTACAGCTTAAAATTTCAATATGCCAGATGGATGTCGTATTTTATAATTTTTTCAAGTGGAATAAGAGTCATGTGACATATGTACCTCATTTTGAAACTGATAATCCTAGAGTATTAATTTACTATCTCTTAAATTGGCGAACTGACGGACTGTCAAATTTAAGCATTTTTATACGCACAATAGCTTGTAAGTCAACAATTAGTCCTCCTAACTCTGTAAGTTTTCGTTTGGAAGGATCTATCTAAATTTGATTTAAAATATAGGACACTACGTTTAAAAGCACTGAAGGATTTTTGCACTTTTACCTCCTAAGGGCGAGGATGTATCGTAATCGCGAAAAATTTCGAAAATGAGATCCGCTAATCCTTGGCCCGTCTAAAACTTGGAAAGCTAGGATTTGAATGAAGTCTTTACACAAGGCTATTAATATACTAAGGAAGAAAAAGCTTTTGAAAATCAGTCCAATGGCAGTGAAGAAAAATACCAAAACCGAAAAAAAAAACACAAAAATCGCTCAAACACCACTTTTCGACGTTACAGAGGCTCCAGATCATTTTTGGAAACATTTTGTAGGGATTAAAAATTCAGGGTTGAGGTTGGAGTTAGTATACGAGTACTGTCTCAGTGAAGTTGGCCAAACTATCAAAACTCCTTTTTTATTTATGAAATTTGTCATATTAGCGGAAACTTACTAAAAACTAAAATGTATTTCTGATAACATACGATACTTTTATTTAATATTAGCCTAAGATACTACATTTTTTGAAACAAAAAAAAGCTTACAATTAAAAAACAACTGCCGATTAATAAAAATCAACAAAACCAAATAGCAGCACTGCGTCACATCGCCTTTTCGACTGATTACTGCTTCGATATATCTTAGCATAGTGTCAACTAATGTTTGGTAGTCATCTGGTGTAGAACTGTTCCAAGTTTCTTGGGGACGGGTGCGCAATTCTGGAACGGTTCTTGCGGGATTCGATTGGAGCTTTTTCTGCATGATATGCCACAAGGATTCAATCGGCAATAGATCTGGACTACCTGACGTCCATATTAAAACTGAAATATCGTTTTCTAACATCCACTCTCTTACTTTTCAAGCCGTATGGCAAGCGGCGCCATCTTGTTGGAAGATTCAATATTGTTGAAACGCATTTGTTCAATTTGAGGTATTAAGTTATTTTGAAGCACATTAGTGTACTTATCAAAATTCGAAATCCCTTCTACAAAGTGTAAGTTTTCCACTCCACTTCCTGACATGGATTCCCAAATCATAACAGAAGCCGGAAACTTAACTTTTTTAAGACAGTCATTCTGAAACACTTTTTCTTTAGTTCTTGTGACACGACACCTACTATCACCAACGCATACTTCAAATCTGGCTTCATCACTCCAAATAATTCCATTGGTTCGGAGACCATAATTTTTGTTCTTTGGTCCACGCTAGTCTATTTTTCATCTGAATCTTTGTCTGTAAGCTCTTCTCTTTTGCTTGGAAATACTGAATTAAAAACGAATAATAAGTTTTAAATCCCAGCTTTTGGGCAGCTCTGTGACAAGTTGCTCATGAAAACTTTTTTGTGGTTGCCTGATTCCATAATATTTTCAATTCGCTATAATTAGCACGCCGATTTTCCTTGACAATCCGTTTTAAGGCTCTTAAGTTTATTGGAACAACGCGGGCGACTTCCAGTTCTGGGTTTTTGAGCCACAGACCCCGTTGTTTTGTACAATATTTCGAACTGTATACCTCGATTTCTTAACACTGTCAGTTATTTGGGAAGCATTTTGGCCTTTTAAATGCAAGTGGATGGTCACTTTCCTCATTCCGTCAGAAACGGCTTTACCACGAACCATTTTAAGTTGCTAACAAGAACACCAATACATTGGAAGTTGATTTGAACGTCCAAAATCAACTTCTTAGCAACGTAAAATGTTACCTTTTGTTTTACAAAGCCTACCTTTATTTTATCGATGCGAATGAACGGACTATCCAACTTAACGGGGCTCCTACAATCTCGAGTACCATCTGTTGAGAAAACGGGGGGGTGAAAAGGAAACGATGGTGGGCAGGTCTTAGATGGTTGTCGGCGCTACTTTAAAAGAGGAAAGGATGACTGCGGGTGCGTGCCGAGGTAAATTTATATAATAACAGAGTCGGATTTCGATTAGCGATCTAGTCCGTTAATCGTTTCCTATTTTGGTACTCAGCAAGTGATCATTTAGTATTGTTCTACCTTGGTTACTGTTCGTCGATATTGTGTTGTTGAATTGTTGTGCTGTACTCTTTTGTTGGTGTGATTGTTCTTGAGTGCCTTTTTTTATCAAGGTTGATAATGGACAATAAAAGGTCTTATGCGACAATTTTAATTACGAATGCAGTGAGCTTAATTCATGATGAGGACAACAATAATGTGGAGCAGTTCAACTCTATAATTGCAAAATACATTGGGGTAAGCGAATAAATTATTGCAAGAAGTGGTCATACCATGGAAAACGTGCTGCAGCTGTAGTGAGCCACAATACCGAGCGGCCTGTCTATGTGGTTCAAATACATTTGCGTGCTAAGCTTAGTCCAACCTCGCTTATCACTAAGATGGAACAAAGACTCAAACGCAAGAATCTTCAAAAGAAACTCAGACCAAAAAAAGCTGATATAAAAATAACAATTCGGATAGCAATTCCAAAGAAAATGAATAGTTTTATGGCAATTCTGTCTAAAACCTGACATGAACGACATTGATTTGGAGGTTGCTGAGCAAGAATTTTTAGGGAAACTTAAAAAAAGTGACGATGAAATTTTGCAGATCGAACAAGTCACCAAATCACAGGACTGTACTTTGTGGCGTCTTCATCAGAGGATAAGGTTGACAGCGTCTCGATTTGCTGAAGTTTGTAGAAGAAATCAGACAACAAGCTGTAAAGTTCTAGTAAACTCCATCATATACCCAACAGAGTTTTCTAGTAAGGCAATAAAAAAGGGCAATACAAAAATCATTGGACACATGGACACGGCAGTTCAATCTTGTGGTTTGTTTATTGATCGCACACATCCATTTCTGGCAGCATCACCTCCATCTACCTATTACAGTAGACAAGACATGTACTTAATCCAGGTATAAGCCTACCTATTTATTGCTTTGCAAAAACTACCTAACTGCTTCCTCATGTTTTGACTGCGTAGGATATTTTTATGACTCCCGTTCAATTGTTACCATCTACCACATGACAATTGTAAACATAATTTTGTTTATTGACATAAATAAACGAATTTGAATTTGAATTCTTGAATTTATTTTAGGAAAGATATAATATTATTTGAATACATTTTTTCTTAGTCGGAACGCACCGTTACGACGCTTGGACTAGCAGGTTGAAACAGTAGATGAATTTCGCTCAAAAACCGATTTACACTTCACAGCTTACGTTTAATTTTTATTATTTCTAAATGAAACTCTTGCAGCGTGCTAAAGACAAAGTCCACAGGGTGCCAGCGATTCACTTTTTCGATTTTATCCACTAGGATCTTTTTAAAATATCAAGAAGTTGAGCACAAATAGTAAGCATTTCAACCCACCACAATTCTTGCGCAAAAACAAAATTTTGTAAAAAGCTCTGATAGCACCCTAGGCAATCATGTCCTGCTTATATCCAGAAAAACATCACAAACTGCAGTACACAAATTGAAGGTAACGGTGAAATGGGTACATTTCACGGGTCATGAAATTCAAATGAAAATGCAGGTATAAAATCTACCAAATTATCATTCTCAAGAACATATTTCCTTGACATATCGATAATTTTAAAGTTCCCCGCTAAATTCCCCTATACTTGACTGGAGTGATATCCGAATTTATTCTTCCCTACTGTCGGTAGTTGCAGTTCTGTTGGCTCTTGGTGTCAAACCTATAGAGCAGATACCGATTTTTTTCAAATCGTGAGCACATTATTCGTCGGATTTTCGTTACTTAAATTTTCTGTAATCACTGGGATCAAAAGCTTCTTAATAATAGAACGTGTTTCACTGATTTCAACCCCCCCCTTTTTAAGCAGTACAATTGTCAATGATTAGGAACCTCTGATACGTCAAAAATGGAGTTTCAGCAATTGTTATTTTTTCTTTTTTGTCTATAGCACCGTTGCCAGTGGAGTAGAACTAGAAAGCTTTGGCAGTATGGAAATTTCATAAAAATCCGAGCGGTAATTTCCAAGTTGATGATGAGTGATACAGTTTTTCGTGATGTAGATGCCATATGACGTAAAAAAACATAACATCTCATTTTAGAAATTTTCCGCGATTACAATACTTCCTCGCCAATGGCGTGGGAAGTAAAACGGCTTTAAGATCGAGGAGTATCAGAGATCGCGATTGTGAGTACCTATTTGCAGAACGAGTTATCTACGAGATATTGTATGAAATAGGGCCACAAAATTATCTGAATACGTCCTTTCTTAGTCCGTACATTACGCCGCAACCCTTGTTTTGGCAGCACCAAACAGTAGACAAAATTCGTCCAAAATACGATTTGTAGAGGTTTGCGCGCTTCGGAATTGACGCTTTATTTTTTGACATTTTTGAATGAAATTTTCACAGTGTGCTGAAAACAAAACCCCACAGGGTGCTATAGAGCCACTTTTTCATTTTTTTCACTAGGTTCTTTTTAAAAAAATCGCGAAGTTGAACAGAAAAAGTGCGCACTTCATCCCATCATAAAACTTGTGCAAAAACAAAATTTCAAAAAGTGCTCCTATAGCACCCTGGACAATTATCTTCTCAACATACTGCATAAATTTCATTGAAAAATATTGAAAAATAGAGTGTCAGTTTTGAAGCAGCTGAACCCTTGTAATTGGCCTGAAACTTACTGCGTCGGAGCCGCCTTAAGTAGTCTCCATCATGTATTAAACAAATCAATTTCGAAATAAAAATGCCTTAAAAATAGCTGCGTCGGTTTTGTAATCCTTCCGTAAATGTAAGAAACCAAAAATATTATATTTGAAATAAAAGTTTAATTAGCTCTCAAATAAATTCACAAATATCATGTTTTAGGGCGTTGGGCCAACTTCACTGAGACACTGCTCATATTTAACATATACTCACCCAACGTCAGTAATTCTACACACCTATTAGACATATTTCACACATGATAGATTTACTGTATATTTAAAGCTTGGAACGATAGATAAATGTTTCCGATACGCGTTCCTACTTCTGTGTGTTCTGGCATGACTGGCGATGTGCCGCGTCTGACGCGTTGTGCGATCAGGTATCGGGGAGAGGCAATGTTGCCAGAAGGACGGTACTACCGGCAGGGCGGCGAAAGGATGTCGGTGGACTAGTTGTATGGGCCTATTTGACTGAGATGATTGGTTTAATTTCTCTATTATACAAGTTCGTGACCAAATTTTTTCTTTGAGGGTCTAAGGCCCGTATCGTCAGTCGTCCTTACAATTTTAGGGCGCGTTTATGGCCTCCTTGATTGTCATACTTCTTGCTCTCCTTCAAAAATTTCTAGATTACACTTGTCCCGTGTCAGCGTCAGCGCTCTCCTATTGTGAAGATATGTTTTCTTTTCCAATTGTACGAAATTTTAGGCTGATAAAACATGATATAACTCAAAAGCAAGCACAATTTGATGCAAATAGATCTTTGTGACATAACCTCAAAATAGAGTTCTGACACGGAGAAGTAGAAAACTATGACAATCAAGGAGGTCATAAAGGCGCCCTACAATTGTAGGGACGACTGACGATATGGGCCTTAGTTATGCATGCTGCTTTCGTGCGACAAAGGAAAACCACCCATGGACAGGTGTTTCGAGCTTTTTTGGTAACTCATGAGCCTGGCTTGGTCTCTGGGACAACGAATGAAAACAATTATCTTCAATCCCGGATATAAAGTATTATTTCGATAGGGTCTAACTCGTGCTAAACAAAATCTTTTATGAATTGATGACGGTGTTGCGTGTGAAGTACAGACTCCACACACTTGACGCCATTTTTGTAATGGAATGTTCCATCTTTTATTACATATTTGGATACATCCTTCCAATAGATGAATTATATAATATACTACAGCGAATGATTGGTTTGTTGAGCTACAAGTGATGCAATGCACAAAAACGCTTACTTTGTCATCCTGTCAGTGCGCCATTCCAAAATATCGTCCTGAAATTTTCAACTGTCACTTTGACGGTAATATATGCGACAGTTTGATCACCCTGCATTTCAGATTGCTAAATTTTCTCCTTCAAAAAATAAGTGGCACTGTATATTGGAGCAGTCGCGAAGGTCTAGCCTAAACAACGAGGCATCATAATGCTTGACATCTTGTGCGAAAAGTTTACATCCATTTTTCAGGAATGCAGTGCACCATTTTTTCATTCACGTGCTCTCTATTCTTCACAGAATGAATTAGCTAATCGTATTTTATTTTTATTCCAAATACCCATAAAATGTGATGATGCGTTTCAGATCAAAATGTCAACGTCAGATAATTCTTATTCTTCTCACATTTGACAAGAGATTGTGTTTTATGGTGGAAGTAGTGTCATATGTCACACTCTAAGGGAATGTATTGGAAAAACACATTATGTCACCCTAGAAGTTATTACGACACAATAAGTCACGGCTTTGGCGCGAAGTTTTACGGTTGAACTTTGGACGGCAGGTTTTATCACTTCCTTTTTTTGTAGAAAAAAGTGAAATTAGTATAAAAAATTCATATTCCGTGGGATTAAAAAAATTGACAAATTGTTGTTGTGTATATTGCGCACGCTGTATAAATTTCCAAGTTGATCGTTACAGCTACTTTAATAGATCTAAGCTACGACCTAACTAGTTTACGACTTACCATTAACTACAGCTACACTTATAAGAATTGAAGCTATGCTGAATATTACGATTTTCAAGCTGACAATATTATAATACCGTACCGTGGGGATCATTTTCGGAAAGTGACAAACCTCAAAAGCAATATATCTTACTTATCTGTAATCATATTTACTCTTTCTAAACTGTTTTCCTACCTCAAGGTGTTTTGAAAATCATGGCTGTGTAATTTCAATAATAATTCATAGAAGTTTTGTATGTCGTGTAATATATGAAAAGGTAGTGTGGAAATAATGCTTTATTTTCAATCCGGGTACAAGATTATGCGCACATGCACTCTATGTTGTTATATTGCACTCTTTATTACTAATGATTATATTATATTTACAATGTTATTTTTACTTATGACTAAATAAATAATTACACAATTAGCAGCTTTAATATCATATTGCCGTGCACTGACTTTAACAATAGCGGAATCTTTTAATACAGTGTTACAGGGTGTTAATGTTAAAATGACTGATCGAAGTTGAATGTCTTTGTATATTGACTCGCTTATAACTTACTGAGTAATCATCAAGGTGCTATGGTATCTTATATCAATATTCTTCTTATGTACTGTTATGTCCAAATATGCAATAGAATAAACAACGTTTCCTTTGAACGACTCGTCCAAATTTGTTATTTTTTATAAATGTGATGTCCCATACTTTATTGTTTAATCGGCAGGGTTATTACGTAAAAAATAATGTCAAAAAACCGATAAAATGTAAACTTGTTGACTAGGTAGCTGCTTGTGTGCAAATAGTTCATTCCGCACCTGCTACAAGTGAGCATGAAATGAACGATAGCTAGTTCCAAGTTGACATCTTGTAGGAAAACCTTCATAACGTCATAAATAATCTACATAGTATAAAAAAACGACATAATGTCACTTTTCAAGTTTCGTAATACCCCTGCCGATAGCGCCCCTTCCATCGATATGACAAACTATAACATTTTGAATACTAGTAACGATAGTATCCAACTGTGACAGATCACAAAAACGCCATTTTGAATGCTAAATAACTTTATATTCTGCGGTTTCAATAGACGTGCTTCAAACTGATTTATCACCTCTCACTTCACTAAACCAATTGTTCAAGATGCCACCAAGCCGCCATTTAGAAATTCCAAACTGTTAGTTTCACGCCAAATCCCAGCGCATAGTGGTTACTATAAGCAAGCACATTTTTACGGCATGACCGTTACAAAATAATAAAGAAAATATTTTCTGTGCCCCTAACTTCTCTCCTAAGAATCTGTCTCACTTTTAAATAAGTTAATTAACCACAGGTTGCAATTCCTGCTACTTCTCAAAAGTTAAGCCAGTTTGGAGAAAAATATTTTCACCCAACTGTATCGTAACTTGAATAACATTTGTATTCTATATCGAAGTAGTCATTTGGATTTTTCTCACTCGGTATGCAAGGAAGGGAATAATCTTAGAAGGTTCTACTTTTCTATGAATATTCTACCCCAGCAATGTGTTTTCTGAATCACCTTGTATAGTTTTTATAGAATCATTTCTATATGCGTATACTAACAGTTAATGACAGTTCATACACAAAAGTTCATTGAAACTTATTTGGAGGCAAGATCCTAACAGAAGAGTAGTAAACTACCTAAACATATTTTTCTGACAATGTTAATGTCATTATCAGATTCTGATAACTATTCTTCATTTGTCTGTCTGGGCGGTTCGCACGAGTATTGCGTATCTTGAAAAGTGACATTTCGTCGTTTTTTTTTACATTTCGTAGGTTTTTCTACAAGATGTTAACTTAGCACAAGCTGTTGTATACTTGCTGTAGCTGTACGTGTTGCACAACCCTCGATCATCGCAAACAAACTTGGCATGAACTATTCGCACACTAAAAATTACATAGTCTGCAAGATGACATTTCGTAGGTCAAGGAAAAATGGAGAAGGAACGAATGAAAAACAGAGGGAAAGCAAAGAAAAGAGTCTGAGAGGAAACACCTAGGCTTTTGACTTGGTACACGGATTGATTTTGAGGTGCACTAAAAATTTTGATTCAGGTATTGTTGGGTGTATCAGATTTTGATATTGATATTACTTTTTTATAACAGAGTGTCATTTATATAGTTACCTAAGGTAACTTGTCTGCAGAAAAAACGTAACCGCCTGCATGATTTTATTTCTCAAGTTGCGTTTCCCTTACAATTTGATCTGACACATACGAGTCATGTGTCGGCACATATCGACGTCCACAACATGAAGTGGCGTATCTCATTTTTTCAATTTTACGGGAGACCGTTTTAAATATTTTCAC
The DNA here is from genome assembly GCA_963669975.1 of Acanthoscelides obtectus. Taxonomy (NCBI): domain Eukaryota; kingdom Metazoa; phylum Arthropoda; class Insecta; order Coleoptera; family Chrysomelidae; genus Acanthoscelides; species Acanthoscelides obtectus. The sequence goes on along the minus strand of CAVLJG010000007.1, from coordinate 70,180,149 downwards.
GAGATTTGAGTTGTTGCTGACAAAAAGGTATTATTGTTACATAATTGAATGTGTGGGTATATCTGCTCATGTTTACAAGCCTTTAAAAAAATGAGTAACGATTAACCCATTTTTCATTTTATGTGTTCAAAATATCCAAAAAAGATAGATAGGTCATTTTGTTAAATTGAAGAGTCGTAATTCATAGAATAAAGACTTACGTCAATGTTATATTAAAGTGATGAAAGATAACAACACAAGAAATTAAACAGTGAATGAATATTACGGCGAAATAAGTATCCGCAGTATCTAAAACTATTTAACTCCCTATTAAAGTTAAATATAGCAGCACAAACAAAAGACTCACTCAAATAACAATGATATAATAATATCTGTTAAAGATAAACAAAATAATAATTAGTATTTCATCTATTACTCATGGAGAAAACTTAATAGAATCTTTGGTATTCTTGCAAACGAACTACCGGTATATCTCCTTCACACAGCGAAATCCATATATTTTTTCGTAGTAATTTTTCTTGGCTCTGCACTCAGAACTTCGAAGGGAATATGTTTTAACTTACGTTTTTGTCTTTTTAAGCTAAAAAAGCTGTATTCGTGCTGAATGTGAACTTAAGAAGATAGATACAGCACAGTGTGTATAGTAATAAAATTAATACTTCATCTTTCCTAAGTGGCGTAACTTAGATAAGCCATACGCTGTAAAAGGATAAATATACTTTATAATTTCACGAATTGGCTTAACTTGAATTAAGCTCCCTCGTGAAATTTAATTTTCAATAAAAATGAGATAAGTCTAATATTATTTTTCTATAACTCTGAAGGGATTAGAAACTGACTTATGCCACTTTTATTGGCGACGATATGCCAGAAATGGAAATGTTTCCGCACAAGAACTGGGAATAAAAGTGTGCCTAGTGACTGTGGCGCGCAACATGTTCACGGACAAAAATGTTGCAGATATCGAGATTAATGGTGGAAAATTGGTACATGTTGCGCTACATATACCGGAAGTTTGAACAACCCGTAACTTGTTACGGCGCATGCGCGCGGCCAAGTATTATCTCATTTAAACATGCTACAGGTACATGTTGTGCAAGTTGTGCCCAGCATGTGTGCCTGCAACTTATTGCATTGGAAATGTGCACCGTAAGGCTTTGTCTTATGACAAGTAATTATGATGCAGTTAGGTTATGTTTACATTTTCACAAAGTACCTGCTTTTGTTAGCTCAACTATAACGGATAAACATTCAGCTATTAATGCAAAATATAAATTAATAGTTTCTAATGAGTCGCTATAGAGTCGTTCCCGATTTTTGCTTACAGAGCCATTAGTTTTCCTAATCTTTCTATCAACTAAAAAATGTGAAGATGAAAAAGTGTTTGGTGAAGTAAACCCCCCTTGAGGATCAACAAGAGTATTTTCATTTCAAACTTAGCTTATTTAAATTAGATGGCGATAACATTTTATGCCTGTCGCACGAATTCATAACCGAAAAGAAAATAGAACGTGTGAGAGAGGCTACAATTAAAGCCAGGCGAATTACATACTATATATAGGGCATCCTGAAAGCTGTGGCTTTAGGTTGCATAGGTCAGGCAATAATAAGCAAGTTTTCCTAGGCATACATATACCAAAGCCTTAAAATAAGATGTTAGGTTCCCAAAAGCTCTAATTAAGCCATTCCGACCCGGCATTCCTTCGCTCATATATCAAAGGGTATGATGTTTTATGGTACTACGACTTATGTGAGTCAATATTCAAATCGGGCGCCGCGCAATGTGTATGTTAACCTTTTGGTTGGGTTACAAAGTTTCATTTTCTCTTATTTTGCTTCTATAATGACTATTGTAGTTTCGTCCACACTATAAAGTTGAATGGCACAACATATTTGCGGATGAATTTACTTAAATCTACGTCATATTCCTGTAACGCGCCTTATAAATTCCCTAACCGCCGCTACGTTGGTGTAGATCCCCGGATACCCCTGCCTGGCACATCCATAACCCCAAGAGACGATGCCCACTTGCACCCCATTCACAACTAGGGGCCCCCCGGAGTCTCCTTGACACGAGTCTTTGCCCCCTTCCAAGTACCCAGCGCACAGCATGCGTTCTGTGATCTTCGATGTTCCATAAGACTCCATGCAAGTGCCTTGGTCTAGAATTGGGACTTCCACAAAACGCAGACGCTTAGATGGTCGTCCGTTTTCGTTTGTTACACCCCAACCTAAGAAAAAAAAACAGGTGTTAGATCTAATCGAACGAGGGAAAATGCCTAGAATGATAGTACGACCAGCTAAATTAAATGCTTGTGGTACAAAAATGAAAATATAGAAAACGTAAATGAAAATGTTTTTATCCATACAAGGACAATACCTCTACAACCTGGGTCAGCTGTTCATGGTGGGTTGTCTTTTGGTCGGACGAATGAAAGAATCATGTTTAGTTTGTTCAATGGCAAGCTAACCACATCTAGTATACAGCCAGAATCGTCCGTCAAATCATTTCTGATATCCCACATTAATGTTTCTAACACATCAATGACCTCCTAGCGACCTGAATAAATTCGATCCGCATTTTCATGGATGACATGACTTGACGTGCAGATGAGTTCGTAAATAATCGATATTCGAAGCGTATATAGAAATGCAAGAGAATACTTAAGACTTATAAATAAAAATAAAACAAACCTCATTTCATTGGACCACAAATATGAAACAAGAAGTAAAGTCGAGGATATTAAAAGAACACCATTTACAACAAAAAATGTAGGTCAAAGATGATTCAGTTACATCTCCACTAGATTTTATAACTTTTTACCAAGCCATATAAAATTTATTTTCAAATAAAAATAGCTTCAAAATTGAAATAAAAAAGTCTATTAAATAATAATCGACAATCGACGTGAAATAGAAAAACTCAGTAAAATGAAAATAAATTAGTATTTGAATATAATATTATTAAACTTACCTTTATGGTTATGTTGTATTTAAATGTATGTATTAACTATATTTAACTATGTTTAAAGCAAAAATTGTTATGAAAAATGTTTTCCCACGCACAAGAATTAAATTCTTCTGTGGGGTTATTCCAGTTTATTTGCGTATATTTGCATATTTATATTCAATAAACTGTAATACTTTATACGTGAATAAGCTTGTATTATTATTATTGTTATTATTTTGATTATTAACTTCTACATTATAAAAATCATCAAAACACACATCAAAAAAATCTGAAATTACAGATTATAGGACCAACCTGTGACTATCGCTACTTCACCAATTCCTAATTTAGAGTATTCATCTGCAAGTGGAACTGGCAGTACATTTTCGTGAGAAAATGGCTGCGATAGTTCTAAAAGTGCCACGTCATAGTCGACAGTTCTTCTGTTGTATTTGTCATGCATGTATTTGCTGGATACTGCAATTACCTCCCCTGAAAAAGAAACGCAATAAATCGTTGATATACAATACGTTACCATTAATATTGCACCAATTGAGCAGCATATGGTAGAAATGGCGACGATGGCTAAGCACTACCTATACAGTATCGGCAGATAATCATTGATATTCCATATTTAATATGTACGAGCGAGATAGAGAGAGAACACGTATGTTAAAGCGAGAGCGTCAATGTGTCAATGAAGCGTGCATAAACTCGTTATCCATGGTGTCGAGCACGTGTCACTCGCGTTCTAGCTTTAATATCCTTGCCTCTCTCTATCTTTATCTCTATTTCTCTCACACTTATTAGAAACAATCAAAAACAGTTATGGAGTCAAATAGTTCATCAGGGATTATGTTCAGCATAAACTAGACCCTCTGAAAAAAAAGTCAGCCAAATAGGTCCATGCAATTAGTCCATAGACATTCTTTTACAGTTTGACAAATGTAGCTTGGTCTCCCAAGGTCAGATGGGCGGTAGACACGGCAGAATGTAGTGGGGACACCCCAGTACAAACCAGCAGCGATCGAGGTAGTATCATGGGTACTCCAGTAAAAATTTTAATTGCGTTAGCTATAGGTTGTTTTAATTTATACTCGAAGGTTCTGAAAAATGGAGAGTAAAGTTGCAAATAAAGTTTTAAGTGGTCAAAGCCGAGAAATTGTTGCCTCGGTATTGAGATTCATGCAGAATGAGGCTGAAAATGGAATGGCTGTTCCTTTACACAGAGTAAATATAATTACGATTACAATAAATTACGATTACTATTGCGATTATTACTATGAGTATTATTATTATTATTAATATTATTATTATTATTATTATTATTATTCTGCAGATTCTAAAATTTAAGCAACAATGAAAAATAAATTACTTTGAGAAGACTTTGTCTAAAATGCCTATGTTCGTTCACGAAATTTTGCATATAGTTTTAACCATTAATGAAAGTACAATATTGCACTTTATCACAGAAAGATTTCAAATTGTCTTTAGCCTTCATCTTCATTGTTCACGAATTACTTGCCCATTTGAGCATCGGTGAGACCTAACATCTTGGTTGAATAGCATATCAAAGCCTGTGTACAAAATGGTGTCTTTTTTTATTACATATATATATATATATATACATATAAAGTTCTTGAGGAGTATGCAGAAATATAGACAAGAAGGACGCCCAGTGATCTATTCTGACGAGACTTATATACAAAACCTGGGTAGATGGCTCCACGGAAGGCATAAAAAACCCGATATCCAAAGGGGACAGATTGATTATTCTCCATGCCGGCAGTGAAAATGGATTCATAGCTAAAGCGTATGTCAGATGGAAATCTACGCAGAAATAATGATCTGACTTCGCCATAGAAATATATTTTTTACGGACGAAATACTTAAGCCAGAACTGTACAATTTGATAAAACTACATAAGCCTGCTTATAAGAAGTTTGCAATAGATAAAATTCTGCACGATGCTGGGCACAATGTATTAAGATTGCCACCCTATCACCCCGACTTGAACCCTATAGAACTCGTATGGGCAGCAATGAAATCTCACGTAGCATGTCTCAATAACGATTTTAAATCTTCTGCTGTTTTAAAACATTGCGATGAGTTTTTTAATACATTTGGGAGTGATGAGTGGAAAACGAGATGCGAGCATACAAAGAAGCTTGAAACAGAACGTATAGAACGCGAACCCGCGGTTGATAGAGTTGTGGATGAATTCGTTATCAATTTAAATCAAACTGACAGTGATAGTGATTTTTTGGAAACTGAAGATGAAGATTCAGAGAGAGAGCATTTCGGGTGTAGAATCAGTAGGAGACTATATAGTGTAAGAAACCAGAGACGTACATCAATCTTTGAGGCTGATGATGATAAATGAAAGTGTTTGCAGATTCATTCCTGTGAGATATGTGTAAAATTCTCTAAAGGTGCTGTTAGTTTGGATAGTAAACTGTTGATCCATTTTAAAATTTTTGAAAATGATAACAGAATCTTTAGGGTTTAAAACCCCCACCTGAAGCTTTTTTGTATTACGTTTTTCAGTTAGATTCAATATTTCTTTCCTTATTTGAGAAATTAAGGTTAGAGCAGGGCATATCTCATAAATTGTGGGACATTATGAAAGATATAGGGTTTCAACATCCTTGTACACAATTTACTGTTTTCTGAAAAGATCTAAACATTAGGCTCAGAAGAGCTGAGGCACGTTTTTTTATGAAGGGTTATCCACCATATTCAGCTAGAATCAATGTATATGCGACCATCAAACAATTAGCTAATCAATCAATCCCTTAATGAAAGAATTGCATCCCAACATTTTTTTCGTAAAGTTCTAGTGAAATGCCAAATTCGGATGTCTTTTATAAATTTCTTTCAGTGTACTTGGTAAGCGAAGTCAAAGGGTTGTCTACGAAGGGCGAATTGTATTCGTAAAATAAAAATTAAATGAAATAACAGAAATTGGCACGCGGTAACTGAACTTGCCGCGTCGACTGTACTTCTATATCCGTCGGCTATTACCGTTTCTCTCAGACATCCACTCTGTTTTCTCGCGGCTCAAGCTGGATTTGCCAACCTGTACTGCCCTACCGGAAGTTCATCTGGCAGCGTCGCCTCTGACCGATATCTACCTGGTCCGATATGGCAGCGTGGCCACAACATCGGAAACACTAGAATTATCGAGGTTATGAGCGTATAAATATAATAACTTAAAACAATTGAGATATACTGTCCCTAATCCCCTACACCCCACGCCTCCATTTTTTTTACCTCTAAAAATTTGTTCAAAAATGATCATGATCCTTTGCAACGCCAAAAAACGAAATTTGGGGGATTTTTTTTCGTGTTTGGAATTTTTTCTCCGCCGCCACTGGACCGATTTTCAAAAGCTGCAAAACTCTTTCGTCCTTGGCATAGCAAAATTGTGTAAAAATTTCATGAAAGTACGAGCGGTACTTTTTTTTCTAAATTTTTCACAAAACATCCCCGCCAGCAGGCACATACACGTCTGGAGGATGCAGTTATACCACTCATATTGGCTAGCACTCAAAATATTGTATATTGTAATCAAATAGCTGTCAATTTAATTTTGTGATTTGATTTAAAAATTGCGTACTTAGTGGTTGCTTAGAAGTTATTTTTAATACTATAAAGTAAAAAATGTCTGATTCCGACTTTTCTTTGACTCCACTGGAATTATTAGAAGTAGCCAAAGTAGCGTCATAAAAATTATTGCCAGCTAAATCGTTTATACAATATCCGGGAAAAAATACTCATTTTTTTACCCGGGAAAAGTAATTTCATAAAAAGTGACATTTTGTTACCTGTCAATAGAAATAAAATGTCAAACTTTTTTCCCGTCACAAAAAAAAACATTTAATAAAAATCTTTTGGCAACAGTGCATCTATCTATAACTTTCGAGTTACTCGATTAACTGTCAGACGAGGTGCAATCTGAAAAGCATACAACAGCAAATTTAAGAATCACAATATACCCACCATCAGTTCCTACAATTGTGCTGCCGCCTCTGACTTTTAGGAAGAATGACGGTGTACCATCTACACAGTGAGCAGCTGTCAAAACCCATCTGTCACCAATTAATGAGGCTCCGCAGGAATGGTGACCCAACAATTGCAGTGATAGTTGATAAGGATAGTTTTGTATATCGGTGATTTCACCGTTTACAATTCTACCGCCATCATCTTTGTGGTTCTCTTTCATTTTAGCTGCTGTTGATAAATGATACTGCATTATATACTGGGCTACTATGAATAGAACATTACATGCCTAGTTCAAGAAGTGGGCTATCATCATTTGAAACGTTTCCTGAGCTTTCATGTTGGTAATCGCCCACGTTTCTGTGTCCGAACATATGTTTAAGATTTCTCTTTATTGTACGATGTTCCTGACATTTTTACATGATAAAAGGAAAAACAAGTTACGTGTTATCTGAAAGAGATAAATAGAATATATTGTCAAAAAAGTGTCAATTTTGCTTGAAGAAGGTCACCATTGGGACCGAAACGTCGTACAATAAGAAGGAAATTTTAAACATATGTGGTTTGATTCGCCCCATAAGCATGAAGGATTATTGTTAATGGCCTACTCAAACGTGTTATTTATAGATTTTTTTACCACAGGCACAATGTATTATGAAATATTTGATTTTACATCACAATCATGGCTTATCCAACTCATTTTACAAATACTTCGAAATATCTAGTTAATCGGTGTCAAACTGACAAACTCAAATTTATGAATGCAACAGACAGCCAGTTTGGCTTAGTCTGGCCCAACCATAGATTAGATAGAGCCAAGTCTATTTGTTTACATTGTTTGTCGCCAAAATTATGATTGATTGATTTGGCTACCAAAGTGACAGCGTTGTAATAATCCACTTGCCGGTGGAAAGATCTAACTTCATTAGGATTGTATCGCTTTTTGAAAATTATCTAAGAAGTATCGTTTTCTGAAATCGTGTAATACCACAATTACCGCAAACACTCGCACTTTCAAAAGATAATGCTAAAAATACGAATTAAATGACAGAACTGCCAAACAATTAGCTTATGTCAAATCCACTTGTAGTATGCACTTTCATTCAGACTGAGATTTTGAAGACAAACAAATCGTAGACTTGCTTTTTTACCAAGTCTGAATTCGTTGGGTCGAAATAATTCCATCCAAGGGGAATAGGGTAGAGATGTTCTCTGTTTATTAATATTAAAAGCCGTTTTCAAATATTGAGTCGAATATTGTAGTATTCAAGAAGGAGAACTACATGGAGAGCTATACTCAAAATTACTTATTCCTCAATCGTTCTAGAATATTTCGAAATAAAAGTTCAGTTTTCAAGCTGGTACAATGAAATTGACTATTTAAAATGACATTATTATTTGCCTAGGTGTTTTTTGTTTTCATTATTTACCTAGGGAGAGAAATGCTACTTCTCAATAAGGCATTGCGGTCAATAATGGTTATTTCTCAGGCTAGTGGTGAAACAAACATTTTGTTCTTTGACAGTCTCTTAAAAGGAGACTTTCTGAGCTGGAATATGGCTATATCCTATTTCTAAGCCAAAATATTGGTAATCTACGTGTCCGGTTTAAAAAACTGGTTTGGATCGAAATTATAGATTCTCAAGAATTTTGTATTGTTTTTCGAACCGTCTACGTTTCTTAAATCAAAATTTCAGTTGTCATCTCCCACTGATGTAAGAGAACGAAACCGGTGCTCTGAGATAATTTGGGACGTTGAGTTCAAAAAATGCAACTAAAGTGCCGCGAAGCCCTATTTGTCAGCCAGCCAGATTGACTATTCAAGGTGTTTCATAATTGAATGGCAATATTTAAGAGGACGATTTTTAGGTTTATTTGAAGAAGAAAACTTCAAACGTCTTAACTTTTAAGATACCGGGTGGTAAAGTCTCCAAAAATAAATCATTTATTATTAAACCTACTTTTGACATCTCCATGAAATTTAGCACATATCAACAGGCATTTTCTACTACTTTTTTTTAATTTCCTATGATGACGTTTATACGGTATTTCCCGTGCCTATTTTGACAGACGATGATAGTACGCCACCGATTTCTCTTAAAATAAAAATTATTCTTGAGATCCCTAATAATTTCTAAGCAAATCTGGTCGCTTGTCTTTTTTAATCCAATGCACGGTTTTAACAATATGATTAATATGACAATATTACCATGCTGAACAAGCTTTCATGTCTCTAAGTGAAAACTTTCCGTCGGATTAAAAAAGTTCGAAAGATTAAATGTCCTTATAAATAAATACATTTTTTTAAGAAAAGTCAGAGGCGTATCACATACTTTCAAATGAAGTTTTTTTTTAAATGGACTCAAACATCGCTCCCTTTTAAATATTGATGTTCAATTAGGAAATATCCTGTGGACTAACTTACTCTACTGTGAAACCTAGTTGCTGTTGCCACATGTCTAAAAATAGAAAACATAGTAATTTACCTTTGCAGCTGGAGAACAAAGCCAAAAAAGTACAAACGATAAACCACATGATCAAACTACTACTCACTAGCCGTTATTTTGCGCCATATGTGTATTTATGTTATCCTTTCCAAATTACTTACCTATTAAGAACACATTAATGAGTAACTGTTCAGGTGAATAGCCTTTATTTAGACCTAATGTCATCACGTGATAGATTCATTTTTTTAATTATATATTTGTGCGCGAAACATTCAATTGTCAATATTTTAGGCGCTGGAACATTCTTGACGGCCAAGACTTTGGCTAATCTCTAAAGGTCTAAAGTGATCAAAAGATTGGAAAACGTCTACGTCTAGAAATAATAATTAGAAACTCGAGAATCATAGAACGTTCAAAAATTTAACGTTTTTTTCTCATAACTGCAACGTTACTAGACCGTTTTGCAAGACGAGCAAAACTTTTTCGTCCGTTTTATTGGTGTAATCTTCTAGAAAGAATGCATTTACACATACGAAATGTTAGCCTCTAATCTGGCTTCTATTGTATTAATATATTACAAATACCATTACTAATATAGTACAAAAATTACTTTTTTATATACACATAATTAAGAAATATTGCTTCAACATACAAGCACCGTTTTTGACCGCCTTATATGATACATTGAGGTAGATTTACCTATCTGCCAAAGTTTTGAGATCAAAATTCCAAGTTTGAGACTCATATACATCAAAATCTGTTCTCGTGAAACTCCAAGGTGCAGTCAACATTCAAACTATGTTCTCACGAGGTCAAAAGACGACAATGTACTATAGCACGCTTTCGATTTCTTGAGTGGGGAGTGAAAAGTAAATTAGTTATGGTCGTGGACAGTTCAAATGATCACGAGTCAGTTTATTCGTTGAATCCGACCATGAAGGACCTTAGACAACTTTTTTTTACAGATACAGCACTCGACGGAATATTTTCTTCCATCTTTCAAAAAGGTGAATCCTTGTTCATCGACATTCTTATTTTTTAGCACGCTTAACCATAATGTGTTTGTAGTTGCCGGTTCACAAACTTGTTGACGTTTGACAGTAAACCTAACCTCACTTATGTTATTCTATGCATTGTCTACACCATTGTATACATTGTATGCATATTGTTTACTTTGTATATATTGTGTATACAATTCATTGTGTATATTGTTTACGCTTTGTCTACATCGAAACGTAGGCAATTAAAGTATACGCATAAACGTCCATCAGTGGTGATTAGTCAAATCCTTGTTGTGGGCAAACTTTGTTAGACTGTACTTTGACTACGTTTGTTTTGGTACTAAAAGTAATCCGCATACTTCGTAAGGATACGTTTCCATTACAACAAATTTGCGCCGAACAATCTGCATGTTCAAATGGAAACCTAACTCGAGAATGATCTCAAAACCTGAGCCTGAATGATGCACAGTTGTATAGTAAAGTAAAATTTTCATCACACCGTAAGAAAGTGTTATATATAACTCCTGGAGATTATTCTATGGTTGTCTCCCTGGTATGTTGAATAAAAATGCCTATCACTCTCCAATTAGACTTGCAAATCTCATGTTTGACTGCACTTCGAGCTTCGACATCAGACCAACGTATTTTTTCAAATGCCAGTTATTTGTGTGATGTAGTCCCTCACAGCAGCAACATTGGTATAAACTCCAGGTTCGTTAGTTCTAGCACAACCAACTCCAAAAGAGACTATTCCGACTTGATATCCGTTGACAACAAGCGGCCCTCCTGAGTCTCCCTGACAGGTGTCTCGACCCCCTGCTGCTAGTCCAGCACAAATCATTCTGTTGGTAATACGCACACGGTCCCTGAAACATAAAAATTATTTTGTAAACGCGTATTCAGCACAACACGTAGTTGCTTGTACGTTTTGGATGAAGATCAACAAAAACAACCTTATCTCTCCACTTGCTCCATTCATTATACTCTTTATACTCTTTATAGTACAGGGGTCCCCCTAAACTAGGAATTTGTGAGACACCCTGGTAAATTGACGCTTATGCGATAACGCATTGGGAAACACGCGGCGTCATCTAGATCGTTTAGCCCCCATCTAGAAGTATGTACCGCCATCTAGACGACTTCCATGAAGGCTCGATTTTGATCGAGAAGACGCGAGAGTGCTTGTCGAATTCATCGATGGAAAATAAATATACGCATATATTAGTGATGCCAGATACCAACTTGAGGGGTTTTCCCCAATTTTAGGGGAATAAATTCAAAAAGGGGATTTTATATGGGTATTTTGCGGGGATGTATTAGAGAGTGACAAAATATTTAACTCAAAATTTTTCCGTGTAACTTATGTAAAATCACGACCCATGGTCTCTGATTTCACGAACTAGACAGTAGCATTACAAGAGAAACGAATATGACAATAGTGTGATTTTAATAATGGCAGAATAAAAATACAATTTCATTTAACTATTTCATGAAATGTCAATATTTTAAAATGTTTTCATGAAATATCAATTATTTGTCACAAAAATCGTACGGCTCTTAGTCGATGAAGAAATGTTTGATAATAAAACAAAAATATCGATACATCGATTACTCGATTAATCGACTTCCATACCGTATCTATAATACTCATGCCAGTCATATCCGCGTTGCTTACAGCTGTTAAATGAATTACTTTAGAATAACTGTATGTGAATATTACTTAAAACATCAAGAAAAAAACACCAAAAAGTTAAGATGTTCCACTTTAAATTTAGAGAATTTCTACATAAGCTTGGGCGAAAAATGGTTAGCCAGTTGACATCACTGACAGAGAGGAAATAGTCGAGTAGTGGACAGAGGGCCATGAGCCATGATAGTTCAGTCGACATGGTTATATATTTGTAATAAACTGCTTGCAAGTGTTGTTATAAATTAGTGTAAGAGTAATAAATTAGATTTCAAATAGTAAAAACGGTGTTTTTGTTAGAATAGTTTGTCTGTACCGTTGTTCAAACGCGTGTGTACTGTATTGTGCTGACAGTTGCGGTATTGGTAAGTAAAGTTGAGAAAGCACCTGAAGATGAAGAAACAGGCTCTCCGACTAACTAAAGGTACAGATGTGGCACGTAATCTTACAGGTAGTGTGAGATCGCCTTCTTGTCTTGTTCCCCAGCCAGTGATCACAGCAATGGTGCCTTGGGGATAAGCCAAATTTCTGCCGATCTGAAAGATTTCGCATTACCGTAATTCACTTTGTACAATTATGTCGCCTCGAAAATTATTTACAAAGATTTGAAGAATTTCTAGAGCTTATACGTTCAACTCCTCATGTCAAAAAGCAGGGAATTATTCAAATCGCTTAAAATATCATTGTAATTTAATTTTGGGTGTTAATATCGTATAATTTCCAGGACACAACAAAAAATGACCTTCCTTCGGTCTGTTTGTCACGTGTGAGTTTGCGTACAGTAATTCTTGATACATTGTAGCGCGCTTCTAAATCATGTGGTAAAAATCTGAGGAGTGTTTTATTAGCCTATTCTAAATTCTAAGACTGTTTTGCCCTTTGGCGATTGTCTAAAGACCATTTCGCGGTTACAGGGAGAAAAACCTTTTCGAATATAAGAGTTTTAATTTGCAAAAAAATACTTGTTAACCGAAAAAGTGAAACATTCACAATCATTATCTCATAAATACAAGAAAAATCCTCAATTTTATGTTTATAAACTTTGTTGTTTTTTATACTGAAGTGATAACGTTGAATGACCCCAAAAATTTAATAACCTAGAGGGCTTAAGTCCGAAGATCCTTTCACCTAACTTTCTGTGTGTGTTTTTGTTAAAAATTCACCAGCAACCATGCTAAGGATGCTACTTAATAAAACATAACCTCTGTGTGTATATAAAGAATCTTGGCAACCTCTGAGATCATTCTAGGTGAAGGAAACTGGTCATTTTACTTAGTAGAGTTGGAAGAGCAAGACGCCTCAAATGCAACTTTTATTAGTCAAAAATATTGTACCGTGAATCTCTCTTTTCGCCCTGATATTCGAAATGAAACTGTTTTTCATCAATCGTCCAGGGTTAAAACTGGAATATAGAAAAGACTAAGATCACATATATCTTTGCCCAAAACATACTTAAGCAGTATCAAAATATTACTTGACAGGCAGACGATATACAGACGGTCCAACATGGGTGGGGAAATTATCAAAGAGTAAAATAGGCTCAAAATATTCTAAAGAATCATCTCTGAGTTCTTCTTCATGTTTTGAAAGTGCCCTGTATAATTTGGAAAGTGTGAAAGTGACCTTTGATGAAACATTGACAAGGATAAACATATTTTATAGATAATGAAAATTGGCCTTGTGACCGCATAGTAGAGATTTGAAAATGAAAATATGAAACACATCCAAAACTTCTGAAACTTTTTCGGGGTCGGCGAAAACTGTGGATGCAGGATTGTAGGAGGTGAGGATAAATATTTTTCTGTTGTATTATGTTGCTTATAAGCATCAAATTATGTCTCCTTCAGACTGACACCTCTATGGAAAGTAGAAGCGTTCATTTATCTTACCAAAGCAACCGGTGCTGCGGCCTCATTAAACTGAATATCAGTAGCAAGTTGCAGTATGGACACATCGTAGTCCATGGTGGCATAAGTAAAATTTGGATGGATGTAAACTCTGCGAACTTGGATGATTTGACCACCTTGATTTCTGAATGACGATCCAGCGCGAACTGTCAGCACATCTGGAATTAAACTGAAAAAGTATACATTTTGTACTCTTCAAAATATATATGAAAAATAGCCTGAAATCAGACTTATACAGTAGAAATAACATATGAAAGTAGCGTAAATTGTTCCTATAGATATGGGGTCTAAAGTGTTTTTTATACCCCAACCACCTGAGGCCTAAGCACCCATGGGGTACCGTGAGGCTATAGGGGGAAACAGGGGAAAGGGGGGACGCCACACGGACCCTAGCGTGGGAACTGGTATATGTACATGTACACACCGTTCATCACCTACGGACAATCAGAACATCCATAGTCAAGAGAAAAATTATTTGGGACGGGATTTGAACCCGCCATCTGGACTCACAAATTACCAGGAATAGAAGAAAACGATTAATCTTCCTGTGGTAAAATGAAATTACTACCAAATATACTACATACGATTCTCAAGACCAAGATTCACTGGACCTATCGGATTTTCAAAGTAGAATTAATTTTCCTTCTCAAGAGAGACAATTTACCTATATGATTTCTTATTTGAAGTTGTAGTACGTAGATCGATATCTGGGATTCCCCAAAGATCGGATTTAGAATCACTATTGTTCTAATAATCTAGCTATGACGATTACTTGGCAAAAATTGCTCTATGTGAACGAACGAAAATTTCCTATAACAAATTCAAATACGGACTGTCAAATTTTGCAAACCAACATTGACATTAAATTGGTGCAGTGCTAATGATTTTGAGGTAAATTAGCTTACACCAAAAATAAAGAAGCAATAATATGTTCCTACAAAATTAAGTTGAATAGGTGCGATCAAATGAAAGATATCGGTGTTCTCTTTGTCAGTACTCCGTCATTTTGGGATCATATAGATGATGTTGGGTTTCATCATCCGGAAGAGTAGACAATTTTCAAATTTGCACATTCTTTTAAGCAGTTTAAATTTCCTTTCTGCTGTTTTGCACAATGATGTGACATGTGAATACATTTTAAGTAATGTTAATTTTCATGTACTTGTACGCAATTTGCGGCACCAGATGACATTTTACTGCCAGCTAGCTCGAACAAATGTTTCAAGAAAATCGCCAGTGACTGTTATGTGCGAAAACTTTAATTATTTAAGTAAATATTGTGATGTAAATGCTTCATCCAGAAATGAGATCAAACAACGTTTCCTGGCCAGTATTGACAAGTAATGTACTTTTTGAGTTAATTGCTCTTGTGCTGTTTGAAGTATTTTTTTATAATTGGGTGATTGTACCTGTTTGAAATGAAGTTCATCTATCTATCTTTCAAAAAAGGCAGTGGCATAGTAGCTATTTTCGTTTCTTCTTGTAGAGGGTCGAAATTTTACGCCTATTCAGGAAAATCAAGGTATGTATTGCCTTTAAGCATTCATTAACGTATTCTACCCGAAGATACCTAACCTAATGTTATATTCCCGCGTTCAAAATATTATTCGAGATAAAATAATATATCGTAGTATAGATGCCTTACTAAAACTTAGAATGTTGACACTATTTACTATTTCAAATTTTCATACTTAACAATAACATGACATACTCGAATTTTTAATACATCCTATTCACCTAAATATACTAAGTGACATATAAATCCGAACACCCAGTTTAAATGGTTTTATTTTAATAAAATTTTGTATAAGTACTTAATGAAGCATAATAAGTAAATGATAAAAATTTCAAAATGATTGCACTGCTTTAAAGCCCTTTGACCTTTAATAATGTGTGGATGCACCCTGATGTGCTACGCATTCTCCAACGCGCCTAGGCATGCTTCTGATCAGGTGGTCAATGTCCTCCTGTGGTATCTCATTCCAGGCAACGACCAACTCCTCTCGAAGTGCGTTTAGAGTGTGAGGAGGACGTTGCAAATTGAGCAATCTCCTACCCGTCATATCCCACACGTGCTCAATTGGGGATAAGTCGGGAGATCTTGGTGGCCATGGTAACAATGTGACATCATTATGTTGAAAGAAGTCTATTGTGACTCTTGCAACATGTGGTCGGGCATTATCTTGTTGGAAAGTTGGATCTGCCAGGGTGTCAAGATAGGGTAAAAGATGGGGTTCTAGAACTTCGTGGATATAACGCTGCGCGTTCATGTTACCTCTGATGAAGATTAAAGGTGACCTGGAACCATAAGCTATAGCACCCCAAACCATAACTCCAACAGTGTGATGAACATGTCTTTCAACAAAAAACTGTGGATTCCTCCTTTCACCACGACCATCGTGCATGCCTAAACAAAATCGAGACTCGTCACTAAAGACAATACTGTTCCATTCCTGATCCCAGAGTGACCGTTGTCTGCACCACTCAAGGCGATTACGTCGGTGTTCTCGAGTTAAAGGGAGGACCCAGTGTGGCCGGTATGAAAACAAGCCAAAACTTCTCAGTCGTCGGTAAACACTTCGCATGCCAATAGGTCTTCCGTGTTCTGCAAACCATTCATTTGCAATGGACCTGGTAGTGGAGAAACGGTCCCTTAAGTCCAATAATCTTAGGCGGCGATCTTCACGGTCTGTTGTTCTACGGCGGCGTCCAGTGCGCCTTGCTCTTTGCGTACGGCCTTCTCGAAGCCATGCCTGACAACACCTAACCACAGTGTCTACACTTCTTTGCACTCTAACTGCAATTGCCCGAAAAGAAAGTCCAGCTTCCCGAAGTCCCACTATACGGCCCCTATCAAACTCACTAAGTTGACGAAATCGTACAGGTCTCCGTACTCTAGGCATCGTAACCGATCGTAAAGGATGTCAAGAACCAAAATCCGCCAACGTTGATTCTTTACTGCGGCTGAAATATTCATTTTTAGAGAGTTAGTGAATTAAAAAAAAAGCAGTATAAAAGCCGGTCCAACTGATAAGGCTGAAAATTTTTTCACTTGTTATTTACAGTAAGATAAATACATTCACCAACTTTTATTAAAATAAAACCATTTAAACTGGGTGTTCGGATTTATATGTCACTTAGTATATAATAATTTGAAAAACACTTTTCGAAACTTCATTTCAATCTTGATGGGAGGCCAACAGTTCAATTCCAAAGCACCTCTCAAGTTCCCTACATGATATAATTTTACTAATATTCCAACTTAAACCTAGTTATCAAAATTATCTTTATTTCAGTTCTTCCCTAATAAGTGATTCTGAATTAAACAATACCTTGGAAATAATCCCTAAGAATTACCATTACAACAATAAAACACGATTTACAAAATAACACAATAAATGGATGACAAGGACCTTATAGAATTTGGATAATTATACTAAGTTAGAGTTTTAGTATAATCTAGAACTGAAATTCAGGGACTAGCACACATACGAGTAAACTATTCGGATGTTTATAGCTTGTAAGGTACCTACCCTAAAGTGCAATGACCTGCAGTCAATGCAAATCTTGAACTCAAAATGGAGGCACCACATGTGTGAGATCCTGAAAACCTTAGTGAAAGTTGATATGTGTAGTCCGTAATAGTAACAGGCACCCCACCTACTATCCTGCTGCTAACCTCAGTCCTTCCAGAATTTCGTTGTGCCATACCTATAAACCGTGATTGACAAACTTGAATAGAAAACGCATATGTCAAAAATCTATGGAGATGTAGGATGAATTTTTAGCTTAACTGATTTTAATCCTCCAGATTTTCTGCCCAAGAAATCAAACAATTATTGTGAAACTGAAAAAGATAACGTGTGGAAAACAACCTCGATGTGAAATTTTACGTTTGAACTTCGGAGTGCAAGTTTTGCTACCATTGCTTCCTAAGATAATCGCGAGAAAGTATTTTGCAAATCGCAAAAAGATTCAAAAATGAGACACAACCCACAAGCTTACTACTATTATAAGGACGAAAAAGCTTTGTCGTTTCTGAAAATCATTCCAGTAGCTGCAAAGCTAGGAACAAAAACCTAAAAAATCAATAATCGCTCAAAGTTCGTTTTTGACATTTGGGAAGCTCGTAAAAAGAATTGTATAGGCAAAACAATAGTTGCGCATCCTCTTTTCCTTACTCAACGTGGAAATTACATATGCAAATTTTGCAGAATTTCACAAAAGAGAGCGATAAGAAGAGAAAATCCCTGGTTGGTGAAGTATATTAAAACTAATAGGTGAAAAAATGTGAAGTATACAGGAATATTTATGAAAAGTCACAAAATTATTACAGATTACATTAATTTTTATTTCCAGACTTCACAACTTGTGCCAAACAGTCGACCTACTTGACGCCATTTTTCATTTACAGATGTGTGGAAGTGGAAACTAATACGGAAACGTCTGTTAGATTTGATTCCGAATTAATCTTGTTCCCTCTTCTAAAGCCATACATTTTTATGCGTTACCCTCAAAATGTAATGTAAATTTCAAATCCATTTAACTGTACAGCTGACTAATCTATAGTGTATAACAGAGGACTTAAAGTTTTTCTTGATGATTCGGTATATAGCACATACATAAGTATTCCGAATAACAGTAAGAAGTAAGTATATGAAAGTAATACATACAGTTAATAATGAGAATTGCGAAAATTCCCACACCACACTTCATTTTTAAACTAATGCAAAACAGACTATTTCTTATATTTATATAATTTCCAGTCGCGTATGCAAAAGAACGTTTTTTTAACACCAGAATGGTTGCAAAATCGTTACACGATCATTTTGCGCTTGATTATCCGTCATACTAAACTTATTTCGCATTGAAGTAGCTGTCTGCGTGAAGAAAAAATGTTTTTGTTCTTGACCTCAACAATATACATCATTGCATTTTTCAGGCGTCAAGAAAGACTTGGACATTTTTATTAGAAATCGCGATTTTCGGATATTGCTCGGTAGTGGGACAACTAACAGAAGTGATTTTATTGATTTAAGCAAAATACTTGTAGACTGGCGGAAATGCTGAGCGAAGATTTTTATTATTCTTCTCATAATACAGGGATTATTTTTCCCCCAACATTAGTTCACCAGTTACTGCAGTCGCTGGGAAGTTGTTGGGTCATCTAAGAGCTAAGAAATACTATTTATCATTTTATCAACCATTTACTCTACAGAGTGTTACTTTAATGATATAATAATAATCTAGAGTATGATTCCGCAAAATTAAATAAAAATGTATAAAGATACATGAACAATGGCTTAAGTTTTGCTACAGGATGTTGAATTTTTAAGAAAAAAATTGGTTTTATTTTGTGTCTTCGATCTTCGGAAGTATTTTAGGTATTATTTTTGTTTGTTATCTTGAATCTGGCATACCTATGAAAATCGTACGATCGTACACATTAACGTGTTTCTCAGTGCAAAATTTCCATTTCCGTTTCTCATTGATGGAAGCGATTAAAATGGTTTACACTGGAGTGATTTAGGACGCTACGTAGAAGCTTTTCACAGTTGAAATAAAATACTTCATGTTCCTTAGTTGTACTTTTATTAGTATTTGAAAATGAAAATAAGTTTAATCACAGTAGAAATGGTAGAATCATTATATTATACAATATAAGTATTACGTTTTTCTGGCCATCATATTTAGTGGATCCTTATTATATTTGGCAAATATTTCTCTCTTAAATCCATCGAAATGTTTTCTGTTAAGATTATTCTGGTGCTCCCGCCAAGGAGGTCTGGTGCGCTTGACTTGTAAACCCCAATGACACGTGAAAATTGGTGATAGTACCAGGAACTCGTAACCTGCTACAAACATTTCGTACACCTGCAACAAAAGTATTAAACTTTTAAATAAATTACTCACTATGCCACAAGTATATAATGGCCAACATGTTAAATAAATTTAAAAATAAAAGTAAGATAGATCTAATTTTACTTCCTACGCCACTGGCGAGTTGTAATGGCGACAAATTTTGAAAATGAAATATTTTTTTTTGACATGTACATCACGAAAACCCATATCACTCATTTCCGTTGGTTTGTTCGCTAATCCTTGGCTCGTCTATAACTCGGATTTCGATGAAATTTTCACATAAGGTCACTGCTATGCCAAGTACGAAGACTTTGTAGTTTTTGAAAACTGTTTCAGTGGTAGAAAAGCTACAGGTAAAAAACACAAAAAGATAAAAACCGTTCAAACTTCGTATTTTGCAGTTTCAGAGGATCCTTATCATTTTCCGAAAAATTGTTACAGGGGTAAAAAATTGGATCTTGTAGGTTGTAGGGGTTAGGAGAGAGTATTTGTCAATTTTTTATTGCCAACAATTTATAAGTTTTCAACCCCGGTGATTTTTCGCACCTATCAAGGCTGCTACACACAGTGCCGGCGGCAGGGCCGCCGTACACCCGGCGGCATACAAAGCCGCCGGCATTGCCGCGCAAAGGAGCCGCCGTGGTGTGCCGGCGGGTTACGCGGCTTACCGGCGTCACTTCGTTCCTGGCATTCGAGCGGTAGTTTTGTGCGGTTTGTGTGTTTAAACAAATTCAAATGTCGTTTAATTGGGACGACGAAGCGTGCTGCTCTTAATTGAAATATTTCATGAAAATGATATATTATGGAATCCCAGAAATGCAGCACTTCACTAGCTTTCTATGTGCCTGTCACAACCGGAATGATGCTTGACGGCTTTGCGCGGCTTGTGCCGGCGGCATTGCCGGCACTGTGTGTAGCAGCTTTCAGACATATTTCATATATCATAGATTTATATTCACATTTGCCCTTAAAACTTCAATGACAGTGATATATTTTCGATATAAGCGTTCCGGACGAATCAACGAGCGTACGCTTGTCTGCTTTGAATGCTGAGGGATAACCAAACGATGATACTTGTATTCATGTATGCAACGTCGTGCTGGATTTGCGGTACCACAAAACTCGTGGGTACTGTCAGTAGGGCGGTAGGCTAAAACGTAAATTCGTCAAATCTGTGGGGACTGTAATCAAATAAGCCTATTTAGCACACGTAGTCCATGTAATGCCTTTGTTATACATGTTCGTAGCCAATAAAGACAGACTAATTTGAGCCGAATTTAATCCTTTGTAAATTAATGACAACGTAGCACAAGAAGTGCAGACTCAACTTACTTGACGACATTTTTTTATCTATGTTTTATTGAAAGAAAGAAGGTATTTATGAAAAATGATATCACATGAATGTAATCCTCTGAATGCCGTACAAGTCCAAGGTCTTCATTTCATTTTCTATCACGATTTATGTTTCGGCAGGAATGTTTTGAATAATCCCCATAATCCGCCCTTCATCTGCTCTACAGCATAAACCTAAGGTTTATTTTGTCTCTAGATCGTCATTTTGTTCAAATCTGTGGGGACTGTGGAGTAATCGAATAAGCCTATTTGACACACGTAGTCCATGTAATGCCTTTGTTATACATGTTCGTAGCCAATAAAGACAGACTAATTTGAGCCGAAGATAATCCTTTGTAAATTGATGACAACGTGGCACAAGAAGTGCAGACTCAACTTACTTGACGACATTTTTTATCTACATTTTATTGAAAGAAGGTATTTACGAAAAATGATATCACATAAATATAATCCTCTGCATGCCGCACAATTCCAAGGTCTTCATTTCATTTTCTATCACTATTTATGTTTCGGCAGGAATATTTTGAATAATCTCCATAATCTGCCCTTCATCTGCTCTACAGCAAAACCTAAGGTTTATTTTGTCTCTAGCTATCTGTTGCTCCATCTTGTTGGAACCACAGTTCTTCGGGTTGACTTTTCGAGTTATAGAAGCCGCATATACGTATTATATCATATATTAAGGGAACCAGCAGGATGTTAGTGGGCCTTAATTTTCTGAAAACATTAGGTCATGCCATTTGGGCTCCCAAATCAACAGATACAATGATCTCAGAACTCGTTCGGTGAGGCTAATTAAAAATAAGATTTATGTCAACAAATAAAGTACTATAGAGTAGATAAAGACCAGTATTTGGGCAGCTATTCAAAATATTTCTCCCGAAACGTACCAAAAAAGCGTTGGAAAACGTGATCAAGAGGGCTTAGATTTGTGCATCTCGCTGGGACGGAAATTTATATAACAGCATTCTTTATATATATATATGCATGACTTCTAACTTGCTATAAAACAGGCATATTCTACCAATCATTTTAAGCTTTGAATTGTCAATAGACGTCGCTCGGCTGTGTACGTCAATGTTACTTGGTTAAAGGTTTCCAACAGTCCATAACCGTCAAAAATTCCTGGCCAAAATAATCCTAAGATCAAGATAAATAATTGGATTTATTTCATTTTAAAGATAGGAGATCGTTACAACGATGCTTTTCTGAACACTTATCCCGTTTAGATCTCTTTTTCCTAGACGTCTCACCTGACTATTTCTAGTATATCCATAACCAATGAATCTCTCGTCATGTGGAGGAACTGTATCAGTTGCAATATAAAACGGTTCATAGAGGAACTCAAAATTTGTTACAGGGTGACTCACGTGAACTGCTGAATCTTCATTTACTTGATTCTGCCACCTGGAAAAAATCGAATAGTATTTTTGGAATTTAGTCATATGTTTTTAAGATCTATACGGGTCTTTGTAAATACATTCACAAGGGAATCATTGTATTTTATAGTAAGTACCTTCTTTTTCTATTTGTGCTTCAGAGCGGTCCGTAACACCTTTGCTACCTTGAGTTTTTGTAGGTCAGTTAGGTCTGTCGGGATTCGTGAACCAGATACCAGACAGTGTCACGTGGAAAGAAGGGCAGAAGAAAGAGGGAGAGTTGTTGATTAAATTTTACTGACGTCAAACCTCTATACTGTTACACAGAAAAATCAAATTTATCTAGCTGAGACTTTTCTTTTTAATTTATTCTATCGTCACATTCACAGCAACGTTTACTTACCTAGTGAAGTTTGTTGCATATTGATTATAAATAAAGACTTTATGATGAAAGGGTCTTGCGAGACCTTTGTTTGCCAATCGGACTAGCTCAGTCTTATTTGCAGGAAAGACTACCCTCTCGTCCACTTCGTATGTTGGTACAACATAGGCACACTGTCCCTATGACAGAACAAAAACAGTTTGGAATCTAACATACGATCAAATGCCCTTAATGTACAGGGTGTGCTTGAAGCTAGGGTTTTCCTTTACTTCTTATAAAAATAAGCAAATTTTGATAGTAATTCATACACCGCAGATTCAAGGTAACCGAGTTATTAGGTTCCAAAAAAGTCTGCAATATTATATCTGGACCTGCAAAAGATACGACGTAGGACGAATGTTTGTACCTAAACGGGGCTTAGCGTTTCATTTAGGTAAACAGAGCTGTTTGTTTACAAATTGGATTTGAAAATAAAACGATGACGATTGCTTTGATGTAAGTGCACCGTAAGTTTCTGCAAGATGATGATGCTTCGCGAGTGTATTCAGATCGTTTTCCTCAACGTTTGTATCTCGCGCCTCTTAGGTTTGTTTATCTCACACAAAGGTCGTTGGTAGGAATCTCGAGGTGCACACAATAGAAAACCTGGCAGATTCAAATCCAGCAACTTGAAGAAGTTAACAAGACTCGTGTTTTTCAAACGGGTGGTGAGTACTGATAAGACTATCTATAAGCAAGTGACAGAGCGGTACATTTGTCTAATGAACATTGAGTAATTTGTTTCGATTTGCTTTTGCTTTACCTCAGATTAGTTTTCTCCAGTCGTAGTTATTTCTGATTAAAAATCCTAGCTTTCTGAATACCCTGTATTAAAAGAATGTCATATAATCACTAACCTTGCAATCCACCTTTTCCAGAAAGACATCCAGAGATTCAGCCATTTCTTTACTGGGAATTATGTCAACATCTGTTAGGAAAATATATTTCGTTTGACAGTTCTTCCTTGCTAAATTCCTTAAGTGATTTTGAGGATAAGGCAACTTACTCCTCCATTTATTAGGACCTTTGTTTATGTCTTTAATCAAATCCTGGAAAAATAATTTTGTGAACGTGATATGTAAAAACGATTTTTCTTAAATAATTTTTGACCCGCACTGCAAGATTTAACAAAATTGTACAGCAAATCAAGTGGGACCTCACATGAAGTTGTCCCATTATTGTAGTATTTTCTTACACTCTGTATGAAAATGACTTTCCTAGGAAATTTTGTTTCAATGGTTGTTTGACATCAATGTAATCAGCTGCGAATATCTTGAGGGCAGAGAGGAAGTCAGCCACCTATCTGCAAAACTTCTCTGGGAGGACATAGGATGAAAGTTTGCATAAGAGGGCAGCATGTCACAGCTGATCAAAGGTTTTTGCGTGATATCAAGAGCAACGGCACAATAGTGCCGTTAAAAGCTATTTAAGAACTGATTGCAAGTAAAATCTTTTAAGTATGTATCTCTTCAGGATAGCCCCGTAGAAACATTTCTCAGGAACTTGCGGAAATATTTTTTTTGTTCTATGACGGTAGTTTTAATAGTAAGACATATTTTCAAGGATATAAATAGCATTCGTTTCTAATAATCAATACATCTTTATAAAGGTTAAAAACTGTCCCATGTTTGTAAATGCTGTGTCAGCTTTTGCATGCCCGAATCATATCCACTCGTATGTTGAACCCATAAGTCGTGTGGTGCCGATCCTTCTTCAAATGTAAGAATTATGCCCGGTCCAGCAGTATACAGGGTGTCCCGAAAAAAGTGTGCAATATTCTACCAGCGGTTTCTAGAGCTTAAAATAGGAAGAAAAGTTTATATAAACATAGGTCGACAAACGTCCCCTAAGGACGCTACGGTCTTTTAAAGGGGCTCCCCTGAAGATGGTTTTTCCTTAATAATTCCGAAACGTGTTGACATAAAGACATAAAATTTGGTAGTCTAGCCTAGTTTTTTATGCTGGATTTAAAAATATTAACAATTTTAGACAGTTTTGTTTGGAAGCGTATGTAACAGGGGCGGACTCAGGTTATTTTAGCCTCAAAATTTTTGTGTGATTTTATTTTTGAAATTCAATTTTAGAGTTTGAAAATCTACTGTTTTCTACATAAAAAAGGTACTCTTATTGAATATCGATAAATTGTGCCATTTTTGAATAAAATCAAACTAAAGAATTTGTCACATGATAGGAAATGTACTGTGAATTTAAATGAATTGTTGATTATACATAGTTAACCATGACTGCAAACAAAAATTGTTTTGATTTGTTATGACTTATTTTGACGTTAAGCTGACATTGTTAGCAGTGTAAAATTACTAGACTAAAATCAATAAAAACTTTTGGATTTTCATCTGACCAGTGATGCATGTTATGGAAATTAAAAGCACCATTCGAATGTACAAAGTTGCTACCACAGGCTGGACATTTCGTGGTATGTAGAATCCTAGATTCTACAGACACAATCTTACCTTTAACACCTCCAAGGGTTTACCACAATCCAGCGTCTCCAGACGGTCGAGGTCAATACTAAACGACTTTGGTCGTCGTTCCCTCGCTAAAGCCAAATGGAAAGCTATCTTGTGCCTAATGCCCAAATCACACTTTCTCAAATACAAAATATACATTAGCAAGGCATTTAGTTCATCTTCATAGGCAGCGAAGGTGGCTAGTGATATAGGCCCATTCCAATGGCTAGAAACTTCTATGATGGAGGGAAGCTTTTCTACAGAACTCTGACTTGCGAGGCATGTTTTGAAAGAGCTGCCCAGAGTTGAGTATTCATCTCCTATAAGAATGTTGTCGAATAGCTTGTACTTTCTTCTTTCGTCCCATCTTCCCAAATTGAGGTCTACATTGAAGATACGATCATTGTGATGGAGTCCTGCAATATCCTTGGTGCATTTTCTGTATATGATCCTAGTTGGTCTTTGAACTGGATTTTCTTTAGGACATACTGGAGTGTACATCAGTTTTAAAGTTAGCGTAATGTTGTAGATGAAAAGAAGAAGAATTGCTGATATGCTCAGGATCCATAGGCGGCATTGTATCTGGAAAAAAATAAAGTTTCATCAAGCACGATTTTCGTCCCCCATGACTACAGCGTCCCAAATCGGGATTATTGGGGACGCTGGCGCTGACATAAAAAATGGCCTCAAGTAGGTTGTTACTCTACACTTCGCACGCAACGCTGTCATCAGTCCATAAAGGATCATGTTCAGCACAAGTTAGACTACATCGAAATAAGGCAGCACCAGAGACCTTATATCGTGGATAGAGGTTAGTTGCTATGCTTTCATTTGTTGTCCAGACCAAGCCTAGACCAAGCTGATGAGTTGCCAAAAAAGCACGAATCAGCTGTCTGTGGTTGGCTATCTTTGGTTGGACAGAGAAATTAAACGGATCAAGTCCATCAAACAGGTCCATACCATTAGTCCATAACAGCATTTCCCTGCCGTTCCCCTAGTACCGTCTATCTAGCAATATCGCGTCGTCTCTCCCCACTATCTGGAAGCATAATGCCTCGTACACGGCAGAGCGCCCACATAACACCAGTCATTGCAGACACATACGAATACCGGCACGCTGGTCGCGGCCATTGAGGTCCACAGAGACAGCGACGCTTATCAAAAACATTTTTCTATTGTACTAAGTTTCAAGGGCAAATGTACGGAGCAACATATGCTATGTGAAATATGCCTTAGGGGTTCATAGAATTATCGGGGCTGGAAGTTTATTAATGTTCTAATGTCAAGAAATTGCGATAGACTCTCCACCACCCCAATTTTTTTTCATAAATATCAGGATCCTCAGGAATGTAAAAAACGAAGTTTGTGCGATTTTTTTTGTTTTTTGCCATTTTCTCCACCGGACCGATTCTTAAAAACCACAAAGCTTTTTCGTCCTTGGCATAGATGTAACCTTGTGTGAAAATTTCATCAAAATTCGACCGATACTTTCCAAGTCGTAGACGGACCAAGCATTAGCGGACGTATACAGACCAACAGACAGACAGATAGACCGACAGATCGGTGGCAATGAGACATGGTTTTTCGTGATGTACATATCATATAACATTAAAAAAATATATCTCCATTTCGAAATTTTTCACGATTACAAATAGTTCTGCGCCAGTCTCCGTAGGAAGTAAAAACAAATTAAAGTACCGTGAAACCCTATTTAAATTAGGAAGTCTTGCCGTAGTTATTAACGAGAAACACTGACCTTATAATTTTCGGACCCAAATAATATTATTTCTGGAAAATTTCAATAGTATGCTAAGAGTTTGAGTCTCGTAGATGGCGCTGTCGATATGCTTCGATATGTTCATACACTTGGCTACAGTGCCATCTATGAGACACTAACATTTTCAAGGTATACATTGTAAATGCAGAAACAACTCTCATAGATGACGCAACCGTATCTAATTTTAAATAATGACTTTAATATGTCACATATTTTAATTTTGCGTGTATCCTTACGGTACACTTGGGAAACCCGGGTAAAGCGAACACGCTGGGAAAATCGAATTATCCGTGTTATATCCAAACAATGTATAGCCATTGTAAAGAAGTACATACATAGACTTATTCGTTCAATCGCATCTTTCAATAATCGGCAATCGGTTATAAAAGAGAGTCCACGTGGTTCTTTGACTAGCAGACAGTGAAGCTTATTTTGCAAGATATGTGTTGTGCGTATAATTCCATTTTTGTACAGCTTTTTAAAATGTGTAGGGTGTATTTAAAGGACTGTCTCAGTCGTACAAATGATGAGGATTGAATCAGTGGTTTTCGTAGAGATAGAAAAAATTCTTAAATAAGTCATTTCGTGCAAAGCGAATAAAGTGGCTCCTGTATACGCCCGCGTAACCTTAACCTTATTTTTGTAGTCAGTGAATTCAACATTGGTATTTAAATTAATAAGAAAAAGTTGGATTGAAATTTTTTTGAAATTACCCAATCAAGTACCCGCGGTATAGTAGTGCATGAAAAATGAACGTGATTATGCCGAAAATACGCATCAACGCATTTCAACAGCTAAATAAAAGCATTTTGGATGAAATGTGAGGTTTTTAAAATGACCATGTCAATTAAATCCAAATTTTTGATGATGGAAGTAAAAATATAAACTGTAACGTTACGTTGAGTCTTTGAAATATTAGTACCTAGATATATTTGATTTATTTAGATATACAAACGGAGAAGTGTTTTGTTTCTGGCACATTACCAACAATGACAATAAAGTGAGTGAAAACATGTAATTTGTTACTAATTTATGTTAAAAGTGTACACTTACCTGAAACATCTGGTTAATTTTAATTTTACTACATTGCCGTTTGTCCAATTAATCCTCCAGTGTTACATTCTCACGGTTTAATTTTGCTAACCAAGTAGGATAAGTAAAAACATTGAAAATCTACAGAATTGAGTCGTGAAAATTCGGATGCATAGGACATCAGCATGGGGATTTTTGCGCGTGCGCTTTTCCACTTTTCCGTATCGATTTTCCAGAAAGGATGGCGCATAGCAGTGGCGGCACAAAGAACGACGCCATGTTTTAAAATTAATGCATGGCAAGCGTTCAAACATATATACGTATAATAAGTGCTCAATATTCCATAACACTAAACCTTATTAGTAATACAGCTTCCGTTCATCCGACCATAGACGTCCAACCATGTTTTCACTTCCGTCTTATTTCGATATCATTCCTTATGTACAAAAAGTGCATATACACAAGAATTCGCTGGGCTTCCGTTCGATATTATCTAACTATGCAAAAGTTATATGTCAGTTCGATACGATATTCAACGATAAGTTTTAACACGCCAAACCTTCTTCAATCATCGTACTGGCGATATCTCCAGGTGTCAACAATATAAACCATCACACTAACTATTTTCATTTTCACACAGATCGTTCTCGTAGTAGAAATATGTATTATCATTTGAAAACATCGATTCAATTTTAACCAGCAGCAAATAAAATTTCATTGCGTTTATTTGCGGGTCGAAGGTCTTGGTCAAGATAGTAGCTGACAAATGCACTAGTAATCTAAACAGGAAATGGGACTAGAAAAAGAGCCATTATCAAACATGCATTACATTCTGCGAAGTGCACATCTAATTTTTATATAATTCATATTCGAATAAACGTCCAGAACAGGAAAATTCCAGCTACTTCAAAAATGATTTTGAGGTTTGAGAGATAAAGATGATCCGAATGGTGCTCCAAAGGTGAGTGGATAATCTCTGTAGATGAGATCCACGTATTAGATTCTATCATATCTGTAGATTTAAGATACCAAGATCGCCTATCAAAGCGGATGCACTAATGAAAATGGCCACATGGAAATTTCATAATGGTGGGATTTTTTTAGTTAGAAAACGCTGTGCGCAGTTTATCTGGGCCCCAGAGTAGATAATTTATATTCCTGAGTTTACAAAGTCATAATGCTTCAATGACAAACTATATCCTTAAGCGTGCTGAAGTTTAGAAAGAGTTACCATTGCACTGTCCCCCAGCTTGAAGCAAAACCTGATAGCACGCCGTTGCTCAAAATTTATGTCACTCATTTTTAGAACACAATAGGAAAAACTTTCACAAAAAAAATCTCTACCGACAACCAAATCGCTCGAGCGAGTTCAAACTTGTACTGAAGGCAGATCACATGTTCTTCTGTCTCGCTCCAAGCCGGGCGCCAGATCGAACGCTACGTTTCCAGTCTCATCACTCAATTAACAGACCTCGTACCCTCTCGCTGTACACAGTAGTCCGATAAAGAGAGTTTATACCATCTTGAACAGTTTAAACATCCATTGTCCGTTCAGTTCGATGTAGTCAAAATATTGCAGCAGTTGGTGCGACTAAAGGGCAAGTGTTCGCCAGCATTCTCTCACCTCGATCCGTCATCAACAACTGATGCTTTACTATCAATTTATAGACAATTCAGTTGTTCAGGGTGTTCCAGATTATTGTGGAATATTCGAATAGGTATGTTCTCTGATGGTCTGGGAACCAAAAGGCAAAATAGAGTTTAGAACGTAAGCGAATATCATCAATTGTTCGAGACAGTTCTTGAATATTATGTATTCCATAATATCTAGGAACAATCGAGAACATAACTATCAGAATGTTCTCGCATGATCTAGACTCTAGACTATTCTATAAAGGTCCTAAGAATGCTCCAAATTATTCTAGAATATTCGGACATGTTATAAGATGTCTTAAAAACTGGAAATATGACCTAAAATATTCGAGAAAAAAACAGAGTTGCATACGTTGTCAGTTTATTTTCAATTTTCTAAATGTATACAGCAACAAGCTCAAATTGATTTTCACACATCTCTCAGAACGATAAGGTTCTTCATTTGACGGAATCTGTTTCCAGTACATAAGAAGTTTCTTTGACATACCATACCTATAAAGGGGAGTTTACACTAGCTTGCGTAAGTACGACATGCAAGTTGCTGCAAACTGTACTTGCTTTCAAGTTAAGGTTTACACTACACACCTACCTTTGTAAGGGAACTTGCTTAAAGGACAGTCAGTGCAGTTCCTCATCACGACCAAACACTCTCGTCACTTGTTTACAAGCAGTAGTTGTCTGCAACCAACAGGTTTACCCAGGAAGCGTAAGTGGAGCTTTCGCGAAAGTTGTGGAAGTAATTTCTGTCAAAACAGAATTTATTTGCGAAAGCAACAAATGCGCATGCAAGTCCGTGTTGCAAGATAAACTTTCGTGCATTTTAGTGTTTAAGTTTAATGCAAATAAAACTTACGCAAGCGCTACATGCTAGTGTAGACTTTCCTTAATAATTTGAGTTGTATCCCGTTGAAGAGAGGCAGATACAGTTGTAATATCGATGCATTGCTGTTTATTGCAACGTCAGGTGGTATTGCAATCACAAAAAGTTATTACAGGCTAATTTTGGGGCAGCAGTGTCATTGTCGGTCTGTACTTTTTCCGAAACAAGGTTGGTGAGGCCATCGCCGTCAAGGAACGATGTGGGTGTGAACGACATGGATATTACCGGTGCAACCGGTTAGCCAATTTTGTGTAATTTCCGCTGGAACTACCAGTTGTACATCAAACTTGTCTTTATATTGATGGTGGATCTGCCACCGGTGCCAACAGCAACTACCGACGTTCGGGCTCGGTTGATCCACGATATTCTATACTCTACATTTTACCATTTTTTGACAACTACAGTTTTGTGTGAAAAAATGGAAGAAGAAAATATTGAAGTTATGCTACAGCATAGGATTGACGTGAAATTTAACGATTTTTTAACCCAATTCGAAATAATCAGAGCATCTGAAGGCAAGTGATTTTATTTTGAATTATGCATGTCTGAAAATTTGCTCTTTCTCTCCACTGAATAACTTCTACATCCGAATCATCACTTGAATCGTTTAATAAACGTTCCACCACAATACCAACGGCTGCGTACATTACCATAATGATTTTAAATGATACGGAGTTCAAATTAACGGCCCGAGTAAAGATAACATGGCCACGCAAGACAACTATTGAAATATACTCTATTAGACTATCCGTAGCGAAATTGTTCTCGAAATCCTTGCACACCGCTTGAAAAATGCCAACGAAGATTGGAAAACTGCAGCTCTGACGTACTATCCATCGTTACCTCGGGATAGACATACGATCTTGTCACCTAGATTGTGGCGCTGCCAGCTCATCGGACAATTTTGCAACCTCTGCTATTTTGCTAGAATGTTATAAAAAAAACTTTGGATAAAATATTGAGGGATACCAATGGAGTTATATAAAATTTGAGGCGTAGCAATGTTTGCCAGAAAACTAAATAAAGCTGTTATTTACATTTTGCGTCGCCTAGCGTCTATGCGGCGGTACGTTAATGTCTCTGAATACTTTTATTAATGCTCAGTTTTTTAATATAAAATACTTTTTGAATACAGGACTTTTTTTTCCAACAATTGGTAAAAATACAATGTTTTATTATAATTTTTTTTTGAGAACGATTTATATATTACAAAATAAGTATTACAGATGTATATAATACACGATTCTCTAAACAGTGCTTCAAGCATTGGTATTGATAATAATAATGATAAAAATAATTCTAAATCCGCTTAGTTAATATTTTACAATATATATCATTTACGAATATAATGTTCCAGATCTTTTACAAAACAGTAATACGTGTTATATTTTATTCGATATGGCAGCTTATTGTATGTCTTAGATGCTTGTGATATACACATGTGTTCAAGTAAGTACTATAATCATGTATATCATTGTTAAAAAATATTTTTGTATTACACTTTTGCGCTTTATGTATTACTTCATACATAAATTTACATACTTCTAACTCAAGTAGCTAATCCATATTAAGGATTTTTAATTTTTTATATTATTTGATCAAAAATTACATACTCCTTTCTCTCCTTCAAAAATTTCTAGATTACACTTGTCCCGTGTCAGCGTCAGCTCTCCTATTGTGAAGATTTGTTTTCCTTTTAAATTGTAGGAAATTTCAGGTTATTAAAGCATGATATAACTCAAAACCAAGCACAATTTGATGCAAATTGGTGTTTGTGACATAACCTCAAAATAGAGCGCTGACACGGAGAAGTATAAAACTATGACAATCAAGGAGGCCATAAAGGCGCCCTACAATTGTAGGGACGACCTTAGTCCTAGAATCTCAGCCCCGTGTTTAGAAAACTACAATGTCTTACTTTGGTTATTGGAGGATACATGGACACCAAATACCTACTCGTATCCAACAAGAGTAGGGATGTGATGCGTCGAAAATGCGTCTGCGTGTAATTCTACATGATCAACGAGTTATAAGGTGGATTCAAGTTATCAAGCTGTCCATTTTTAGCTTCCTCAAAATGAATGCCTAATATATCTGCGTATAAGACGGATACTAAGAACAGTAGAGTAAAATGAAAATCGTACTTCTCCTAATAAGATTATGTAATTTTAGATCAAAGATCAAATAGTTAATAAATATATTTATATAAACAAACATTGTTTTTTTTCAATTGTTGGAAGAAGTCCCATATTCAAAAAGTATTTTATCCTATAAAACTGGGCATTTAAAAAATGTTCAGAGACATAAACGTTCCGCCGCATGGACGCCAGGCGGCGCAAAATGTAAATAACAGCTTTTGTTTAGTTTTTTGGCAAACATTGCTACGCCTCAAATTTTATGTATTTCCATTGGTATTCCTCAATATTTTATTCAAAACTACTTTTTTATAACATTCTATCAAAATAGCAGAGGTAGCAAAATCGTCCGATAAGCTGGTAACGCCGCAATCCAGGTGGCAAGAATGACAAAGTATCTGTCAAGACGGATGTCTATCCCGGGGTACGGAAGGAGTCATTTAGAACGTCAAAGCGGCATTTCTTCATTTGCATTTTGTAAGTGTTGCGCAACGATTTCGGCAAAAATTACGCTACGGATAGTCTTCTAGGGTCTAGTAGAATACATTTCAACAGTTGTCTTCTGTGGCCCTGTTATCTTTACTCGGACCAAATTAACAAGTATCCATTCACGATAAAACAGGTTAGGTTTTCTCATATGACGGCAACCTGAAGGCCACAAAACATATACACTGCAGGCTAAAAATACGTCTTTCCATTAACCGCCATTCAACGGAACCGGTTAATGATGTCATCACATCAGCTATCAACCATAAGTTCACCCCAACCGGTGAATTAAATAATATACCTTATGCATGAACACATTGAGAACAGGGTTATGTTTCTCTCAAGAGGGAGAGGGTGAAACTCATATGAGCCTGTTGCCATTGAATAGGATGGAATTAAACCTTCTTCAGTGTATATGATTTGTGGTTTCTCTCAAAGGTGACGTAAATTTTCCACTCGTGCCGGATCGCCGGATGCTCCGCTGTTCGATTTTCCTCCGCAGGCATGCATGACGTCACGCGGGTGGTGATTATCATTTGGGTTGATATGGATAACGATTTTCACATATGAAGTGTCGTCTTAGCGGTACGAGTGACACTGGATACATTAACATTTTATACAAAATTATCTAAATAAAAAATTTCAACCTGGTAATTCCTATCTCACAGGCTATATCTAAAATGGCTTTCTAGCTCCACAATAGAGCGTGTATCATCACTTTACTATAAAAACATGATTTTTCTACATTACCTATATTTTAGTATGTTGTGTGGAGCAGGATTAACATGCTCATGACGTTAATACTGCACTACATTTATTCATCCTTATTTCACAGAACATTCTAAGTACTAACTACCTGCAAGTGTGAAAATGTACGCAACTCGGAAAGTAGAAAAATCGAGTTATCATCTTTTTACAGTAAGCTGGCAGTATAACAATAAATGGAAATGACTTAGTCTAAGCCACAATTTTTCTCCATTTCCTTTCACGATTCGGAAGAACATCCTTGACTTGAAAAATAAATAAAAGGCTAAAAAAGCAGTCAATGTTGCTGCTCTTCAACAGAAGTTCGCCTATAAAATTTTGCTTTTCTGTCACTATTTCGTCCCCATTGAATGTAGTAAACACCTTATTAAGCTTCTCAATTTGATTCATGAAGGCTGTGGAAGGTTTTGATAATCCACTCTCACTAAGATTATCTATCCAGGAGTAAGTTTCATTTGAGGTACTTTTCAACCTCTCATCCTGCAATTTATGGCAAACAAAGCTGGCCAAATTTTTCGGCCCATCATACTCGAGCTCATCCATTTCTTCCACTAAAACTTCCTCGTTATAGTCAACTGATACTTCAGGTGCATTTAGTGTATTCGTTAATGATGCGGTTAGTGGAATGTCCGGAGTATCATCTTCCTCTACGCAGCAATACTCTGAGAATGCGTCTTCGTTACGCCCCAAAATATATGACCTTATTCTATACTTAAACTCTAGGGGATAAGTTGAGCCCTTTGCCTTTTTTCGGAAGCACTTTTCCGCTTTTCCCCATCAACAGATGTAGATGGTCCAGGTGATGATAGAGACTTGGGTAAATTTTCCATAGGAATAGCATCATGATGCCATTTTTGCTAAGGTTTAGGTCTTGAGGAAATCTGTAGAACTTCATGTCTTTGCAAGGATTCCGTTTAGACTGGTTGTCGGAATTATATCCCACAACAGCACACCACATTTTTAACAATTTATCAACCACACAGGCTTGATATAGCAAGTTATCACTGTCTGCGTGTACGCAGGTAAAAACCATTTCGAAGCAGGACAACACTCGCCAATGAGCGCTAGATGGGTACTGACTAAAATCGGTCATCTATGATCATGGAGATGGAAACCTTGCCTTGGCATGTTCAAGATGTGTGGCGACCCTGACCTTTCATTTCGTCCTAAAATGCAACGCCATTAGTACCGATCCTAAACAGATTCGACACAATTCAAAAATGTATACGCTCAAAATAAAACCATTATTTGGGCATAGAGAATAAACGCATATTTTCAACATGCATCTTAATTCGAGAAATTGGTGTAATGTATTGGCAACGCGGTGTCGAGATTCGCTACCCAGCCGGTTTCTCTTTCTAACATATGTGTATACACACCTCTCGCGTACACAAGCCGTCAGGCAAATTTGGTTTTACAGTTTATAGTGAGTTTTCGTGATATCTCGTAAGCTATGCATTATAAGATGATAGGGACCTAAAAGTTTTGGCAACCACAAATATCGCAATGTGTAAGTGTTAACGCTACCCTCATTTGATACACTGTCATTAAATTCTTATAACAAGTCAGGTTAACATTAATGTTTCCATATGATAATAGCGTTTTTTGTCGCTCCCAAATACCGTATATGTAAACATCAGTTATTTTTACATTTAAGCAAAATATTCACGCGTCTGATTCGGCATACCACACGTTTGCTCATTCTAGAATTAGATATGGTCTAATCTTCTGGGGCAGCTCGCGGGATGTTTTGATTCAAAAAAAAAAAATGCATAAGGACCCTATTTGAAATCAAACAGACTGTTGTCTCTCTTTATATATTGGAGGCTTTTATGTGTTTTTAAAAACAGAGATCTGTTTGACGATGCTACAAATAAACACAAAAACAGGGTATCATTGTTGCTCCTATAAATAATTTTATTGATAATCTTGACTATATAGGAAATTGTTGTAATTAAATGTATTGTTCTTGTTTATGATTATCAAGGCACATGAATTCTTAGATTATAAAAATCTTTGTAATTGTACATTTATTTTATAATTAATTTTAGCTAGCTAGTATACTTCTCTTTAACAATGTTCTTTGCCTCGGCTTATGAATAAAAAATTATCTATCTACCTATCTACATATCGTTTACCGATGCGGTATTTGTAATTGCCAAAATTCTCTATTGATACAGTATTCGTCATATTTTGTTTTACAGTTTTTTAGGAGTTTCAGCACCACTGTGCAATCCGAAAGTTAAAATGAGAAATAAAACGCAAATTTTCCTTTGCTAGTACATATATTACATCAATATCATGTACATGTTCAAATAAAAAATATAATAAACAATGAATTGATATTAAAAAATATATATTGGCCTTTCCTTACACTCCTTGTATTCTTACATTAAATATAGCGGAAGATTATCTGATAATTTATCGCTGGCGACCCACTTTTTCTTGACTCCTTGGGAAGGCTGAAACTCAAAAATAAGAAAATTTAGAGGGTATAAGGCTGGTCTTCGAACAAGCCTGAAAAGAGTTATTGAATGTATGACTATTTCAACTTATGACTATAATGATACTGAAAGTGAAACTCTGCATGCTATACTTATTCCTATGTTGAATCGTGTAAAGTGGCCGCCTTAGCTGTAAAGTAAAAAGCAATTTAATGTCTACAAATAGCCTGAGATGCTTCAGTTAAGTATGGCTAGCTACTGAAGTGACACATGACCCTTTGCCACTTGACACATGAAGAGGTCTCTATGATCAGTAGAGATCTACTGGTTGAGTTTTGTTCAATCTTCAGAACCACATGTTTACAAAAGAAACTTTGCCAACATATTTACAGATGAGAGAAGTCGAGCAAGTAAATGAACTGATGCTAAAATGTCGTTTGCAAAATGTATGTCCAAAGCAGCATCAACATAAGTGAAGTTTATTCTATAAACATGATTTCAATCATTGTTCAGCAAAATTGGTATATTTTGTTCAAAGGTATATCTAAAGACAATTAGATCTCTTAATTAAAGGGATAAATATTTTTTAGGAATGTGAAATTGATGCCTGAAACTATGGGTTCTGTTGATAAAACTTGATGTAGCTTTCATAAAAATCAGTCAACCAGCAGAAAAACTCAAAACAGTGTTAATGAGACAACATTGCTAATCATTTCCCTGAGTTTAATGAATTAGGAACAGATGAGATAAGACATTAAAGGGTGATTCATGCAATAGGGAGTTTTATTAAACCTTAAGTGTGTCAACACGAAAAAGCCGAGTCTAGAAACTACTAAAAACTTGGATATAATCAGTCTTATAT
Organism: Acanthoscelides obtectus; assembly: GCA_963669975.1. NCBI lineage: Eukaryota > Metazoa > Arthropoda > Insecta > Coleoptera > Chrysomelidae > Acanthoscelides > Acanthoscelides obtectus. The sequence continues at coordinate 70,142,638 of CAVLJG010000007.1, read as the reverse complement.
TGTCTCTTTACAACCCTATTGGGCAAGCTCCATAATCGTGAAAAATTGCTTCATTGTATGTAAATTTTAAATATGGATGATCTTATAATACCCTATTGCCACGTAAGTTATGACTTAACTGTAACATAAAATCACTCATACTCATATGTCCCTAATATGTTCAAAAACTGAGAGCTATCTTTCACAAGCATTAGGTTCCATAACACAAAATTACAGTCTATTTTAAAATACCTACTTTTGAATCATTTGCAATAAATTGTAAACACTTTTTAGTCCTGTATTTGAATCATTAACTGCCTATTAGTGACCTCTAAGGTGTCACATTTATAAGATATTAACTAGCTGGCAAGATTCACCAATATGGTGAAATAACTTCCCTATAACTAAATTATTTTACTTTTGCAAAAAATTATCACATAATCTCTCCCCTATTTATTACCCTTAAAAGCTACATTCACAGTCTAAGAAAAATCATTTATATATTATAGTATAGCTTAAGACATTACTTAAGATATAGTAAGCATGATTTCATACTCCAAAAAACTAATATCAGATCCAAGAAAAAGGCAAACATCCAGTCTATTTCTTGGAACTTTGTTACTGCATTTTTGGAGCTATAATTTTGAGGTAGTGAGAATCAGAGTGGAGTGTTCACGTAGGCCTCTCTTAGTCCCAATGCCTCATATTTGCATTTCTAATTTACTCATTTGCTTTGTCAGTTTTGAGTTTCACACACCAGATCAAACTAATTTGCCTTCTTGCCAAGAACTACCTTCCATTATACCAAATCTGACAAAGCAGCTGTTTTAAACACCTTTAAATCTACCCTAAGTGTATATATTTTGAAACATTTTTTTTGCTTTTTAGTGCCCAAGATAACAAACATTGCCTCCCTTACAGCAGTTGCATCTGATTTCAACTCAAATTCTCGATTCTACCATCCCAAACTACCCAAAGGGAGGGCATAGAACATGTATGACACTGATAAGTAAATTTAACTCCCTCTAAGTTGAATTCTACAATGCACTAAGAAACAACTACTGCAGACGAATGGCTGGTAAATAATTATGTGTAGATGTTAGTGCAGCTCAACCCTCATTTATTTTCAGAGCACACCACTTTGCCTCCAACATTTGAAAATAATTCTTGGCAGTTTAGTTCAATCCAGTGATCAAAACCAGACCACCCTTAACTGACAAAACATTTGCAATGGACAATTCCATTGCAAATGAGCACCACTGCTTGGATGGATATTTTCTCAGATCTCATCTACCCACACCTACTTTAAAAATAAAACCAGTAGCTAGCCATACACGCAATATGAAAAATTGGAGGCTACTACACCTTTTTCAAAATGAGGATTTGGCAAGGAGCTGTGTATTACATCATTATACCAATCTATTTCCTTCAGTCTCCATAAAATTGTTTATCACCATCCGCCTGTAAAAATTGAGAAACTCTATGTTATGTGTAAGGAAAAATGGCCAATTGAAGGTATAATGATCTTAAAAACAAGCTAGGTCAAAATATATGCAGTTTATTAGTGTCTTCAAGTTTCTTTTAGAGAACATAAGAATGATTTTTTTCACAAAATGCCAACAAAGACTGTGCTGCCATGGCTTCTATTTTGATTCTGTGACTGGAATAATTATGGAAGGATTTCAAACTTTATCATTTTTTTCATTATATATAGTGAGACAATTTGAAATTATGAATTTATTGTTCATGTTTTTAATGCACATAAACTATTTCTTAGTTGAAAATAAAAAATTACAATTTCAAAACATTTCAGACACAGCTTGGATGAACAGATTGCAGGAGTCACTTATTTTAAAACAGCACTTCTAAGAAATAATTCATGTGCTCACCTTAGTCATGAAAAAAACAAACAGAAAATTAAACATACCTATCACATAATGGTACAAAATTCCCTGAAACTGCATATACAAGACCACATATCACTATCCAATCCTATATCTCATCCCTCTCCATCTTAGTAATTCCATACTTGGGAGGCATTCTCACTGCAGGTTGGGCAAAATTCTAAGGAAACCTTATGTTTGTTGACATGAAGACACACACCTACATTCTCATCATCTGTGAAGCTATTGTTGTCATTACTGTTGGTGTAGTTGTGTTCCTCCATCATTGGTACACACTTTTCATCAAAAGTAAGGTCTTTTAAAAGTTCTTCATCTGGCATTTCAATAGGAAATTCCAAATCAAATAGATCAGAGCTCAAGGTGTTGTCGATCTTTGGCTCTGAACTGATACTGTGTGAATCATCCTCTGGTGTTGGGTAGCACGGGTATACTGTTTTTTCTTCCCATGGGTGTGACTGTTGTTTTGTCACAGTTTGACTAGGGCTTGGAATATTTTCGTGGCTTAATTTCTTATCCAATGAAGAACGCACTGGCATACCTGTGCTTTGATTTATGGATCTGATCAAACATCCAATATCACTGCTGTTGGCAATCACACTTTTCAAGTATTTGACCTCCTTTCTAAGACCGGATATTAACATCGACTGGTTGTCAACCACAGCTGTTAGATTTTTGTTCTCTTTCCTGAGAACGTCAACGTCTTGTTCCAATTTCGAAATGTACAGTTTCTTTTTTAGGCGATTTTCTCTAGCCATCATTGCGTTCTTCGTGAAACATTTCGGCTTACGCCCTCGTGTCGATGTTTTGATGGTGTTCTTGATCTGAAATGAAGACATTGGAGCACGTTTTTCGCCTATTTCGGAAGAGGAACTTACATCCATGTTGGGGACGTAGCCGGGATCGTCACAATGGTCTTCGAATGATTCGTCCTCCGAGGAAGACAAATCATACTTGTTACGTTTCCCCTTTGACACCATGTTCCTGGTGGTGGGTTCCTGGGCTGGATTGTTTATATCTCCGAATATTTGCATTAAACAGCGCTTTCTTATCACTTTACTTGGGAAATATCACAACAGAACTGACCACACTTTCTGTACTAACTGCTAACAAGACAACAAGAGTGACAGAGAAACTTCTGGCAAGCTTCTAGAAGTTTCTCGAGCTACGTGGACGAATAAGAGGCATAGAACATAGAACACATAGCTCCAAGAAATGTTATGTTCTATGTGTGGTTTATGCTAATTGTCAAAGTCAACAAACGAACAAACCAAAAAACATGTCAGCTTAATTCGCCCAGGTTATGCATAGTTGTCACACTTTATAATCTGTGTTTAAATTTGCGAGATTCCCATGTAAATCAAAGGAAGACATTCTTACCGACCGCCACCGTTATCACGTAATCTATATATCTATAACATCGCGATAATTCATTTCACGGGAAACATGGAAGAGACGCTGTATCACATGGCGGCTAATAATTATTTAACGCATCTTTATTACCTGAACAAAAATAAGAAGTTCAAGAACAGGAATCAAAGGCGATGGTGGATGTTATCTATACACAAAAATTGGTTTGGTAAATATCGTCCTTGCCTGCTCCAGACTTTTTTTAAATTTATTTAGATGCGTTCTAATAATAACCCATTAGGGATTTCATTTTTGCTTTTAGTTTCTCAATCAAAACATACCAGCTTAAATCAGCTTCAATTCTCACCCATGCGTTGTAATTCAAATGTTTTTTTATTTGGCTCTTGCCGCTTCCATAAAACTGGTTCAGGTTTTTAATTTTGTATGAATTTTAATATCCTCTCATTACTCCAATCCATGATTAACAAGTTCAATCAAACACGTTCAAACCGCTCGTTGTCTCGCGGTCAACTAAAGCGCGCGAAGTGTGGCCAGACGTGTCGCGACAATGCAAATCTTCGCGTTATCGCGATAGTCTAGCCCCAAATATATGTATATCGGGCCTCCTAATAATCATTTTTCTACTACTGTGCGATAAAAGGGGACTTATGAATAGAAATTTTTGGGCGTTAAATCCCACTTTTCAGGCCATAGATTCAGTCACTTTTCCGTCCGCCTGCAAATCCATTCAATCTCTTTAAAACAGTGATGAAACCTTCAATACGCATAGTTTTAAAGAACATCGATGTACAAAATGTGGCGGCGCCGGACACGTCTGGGCGAATTAGTAAATTCTTTGGGCTAGTAACCGTTCTCAAATATAATGTTCCGTGAATTTTGTGTTCTGCTGTGGTGACAACCTTCAAAAACTGTCTGGCACCGGATTTTTTCAATGGTGATCGTGATCGTCGCCTTTTATTTTGCTGTTATTCATTGAATATTCATCGAACCTCTGACGTGTGTTCTATTTACCGGTAAGTGCCCGAACGGCCTGTTTTATACGCAGTTATGTTCCTATTGAATACGTTGGCTACGTTTTAGTTACGAATACATTTTCTCACAACATAATAATAACTTGTAATTCTGTTTTTGAAAGGAAGGCCCTAAAAAATTCCAATGAACTTATCGTCCAGGCATTTAGAACATATTATTCTATTTCTGTGAAAATACTGTTTTTGTAAATAATAGTTTATTTGGGTTTACAAAATATACATCCTAAAATGTGTCTTCAATCTTATCTATAAAATGCTCCAAGATCATTATTGGATGTTTTGTTATCATCCAATTATAGTGACTACAACTACACTTTATTGCTGACCTCCATGTACTGATATGTTTACATACATACTCACGAGTTAAATCAACAGCAAGTACAATCTATATATAACATTATAATTATGCAGGTTGAAATACCTTTTAATTGGTCTATTTGTGTATATGGGATGAGGAAAACAAGACACAATTTTTGCATAACTTTATATTCAACTTGAATCTTATAGGAACATGTAGTACTTAATAGTTCATGTAGAAATAGATATTTGAAATGAAATGGTTATAGTCTCTCTCTTATATGCCATGACTGTGTATCTGAAAGCTACTCCAGAAACAAAGCTCTATAAAATTAATAGTTACCACATTATGTATAAATAAGTTCATTTATCAGTTTTATTTTGTGATTATATAGAGTAAAGGTTGATATATAGAATTATTGCATGTGGTAAGAAACATATGAAACAAATATTCAGATGATTGATGGTTTTGTACTGATTAGTTGCTTTTGTATTGAAGTAAATCAATATCTTTTAGATGAGTTATCTTTTTTATATGTGGATGAAATCCTATCAGAGATTTCTAATAGATACAAGAATAATATATATAGGTATATGTGTACAATGCTAAATGCCTCAAGTATGTAATCTCACTAGATTGCTTATGTAAAATTAATAATTATAGTATATATTTATAATTTGCTGTATGTACTATATCTATACATATTAGATCTTCTGTATGTTTTCTCTTCTAATGTTATGTTTGATCTTCACACTATTAGATACTGCCACCTCTATCCATACTGTTATTTGCAGCCAAATCAGTCAGTTCTATTTATACTGATGAATCTGATATGGCAATTAATACAATGTTGTTTTCTCTTTAAATTAGCTTTTTTATTAATAGTCTTAGCTTATTTTTAAACTATACATTACCTTTTAGGATTTAAAATGGCAAACAGGCTTGATTTGCTGATTTTGGGTGCAACAGGCTTTACAGGAAAGTATTGTATACCTTATGTTTATAAGTTATCCAAAACAGATGGAAAGAATCTGTCATGGGGTATTGCTGGCAGGTCAGAAGAGAAACTTAAGGAAGTACTAGCTGAAATGAGTAAAAAAGTTGGTAAGTAAAAGAAAGAATAACTAGTTTATATTTCTTTGAACTAATAAGCATGCAGGTAAATATAATATCTAAGCAAGCAAGCAAATGTTTATTGCTTGTACAGCTGTGGAATTTGTTTTTGCTTACTGTACTTTAACTGAGGTCAAAGTAATGAGTAAAAAAGTTTTAATTGAAAGACAGTATCTCCAAGGTTTACTAACAAGATTCTAGATTTACTGTTCTATTAAATGATTGTTTACATGAGTCTCAAGTTCTCAATGCAAATGCATTTTAGCCACATTCTTTATCTTGCTCTTTTTTTGTGCAGAATTGAGAATTGCATACTTATTTATGTTATTTTTTTTGTAATTTACGGTTGTTTTGCTAATATAATATAAAATGCCAAATAAAGTTTGTTTGAGATAAGAGAGCTCTGTAATCTGTAATGGTTTTTGAACACATAAAAATGGTGTACTTCTACACAATTTTTAATAGCTCTTTTCAAATTATATTTAAAGGAGCAGATCTGTCAAACATCCCAATTGTAAAATGTGACATCAAAGATGATGAGTCCCTAAAGAAAATGGCTGAGAAGACCAAAGTAGTCATAAACTGCTGTGGGCCATACAGATTTCTTGGGGAGCCAGTAGTCAAAGCCTGTATTGAGGTTGGGACCCATCATGTAGATGTTAGTGGAGAACCGCAGTACATGGAAAAGATGGAGCTGGAATACAATAATGCTGCAAAGGAAAAGGAAGTGTATGTTGTCAGTGCCTGTGGCTTGGATAGTATCCCAACAGATTTGGGAATTGTATTTCTTGAGCAGAATTTTAAAGGTATCAGAAATAACTGTTGAATGCATATTATATTTTGGTCCAAGAAGTATATTTGCATATGTTTGATAATATTCTGTTTTATTTGCATAATCTCTTTAAAAAAAGTCCCTTTTGAACTAACCTGCATGTTGTCAGGCGAAAAATTATGTCAACAATTTATCGCTTGAACATTTTTTTATAGATATTTACATTATTGTTCTTTGCTCTCTGGAAAAGTTTGTTTGGGTCATTCTTAACAAAAAAATGTTCTTAAAAACCCTTCTGTGAAGAGATGCATTTTGCAACTCACGCAGAGTATACATTTAGCGTGCTTTATGAACATTTAAAAAATAAAGATTTACAATAACAATACCCCCTAAAATGCTTCGGGATTTTGTTAATAGGTATTTCTGAGGAATTTAGGATCGTTGCCGACATTAAAATTTTCATTTTTCATAGTTTTAGTTTTTCGAAAATTAATATTTCGCACCTTTAGAGGAAAAGTGTATAACAGCCAGTTTTGTTCAGACTGACCCAAAAAACGTAAGAAAACCATGTCCGGATTGAAAAAGAACATGTTTCGATATCGGTTTACAAAAAAAAAATGGCGTCAAGTAGGTTGACTGCACTTCCCACGTACCACCGTTATCAGTTCATAGGTTTTTTATGTTGAGCACAAACTAGACCCTCTGAGAAAAAAGTCAGTCAAACACGTCTGTACAATTAGTTGCCTCTTCTCAATACTGAAACCCGTCAGACGTGGCAGCATGGTAAGGGCATAGTAAACACTATGCTGTGATGCAGCAGAAGTATGTGTAAAATACCATTTCTGAACAACAGAATGAGAATACTCGTACGTCGCTGGGAGCGGCAGCCGGCCACTATTGAAATCAGAATTTAAAATTCTGTTCATATTGAAATTTTGAATATGTGATTTTGTAGAGAAGACAAAGCGACAATGTTAATGTGCAACTTATTTCAACAACCCACTACAAATAAATTCAGGGACAAATTCAAACGATCTTGGGAAAATTTGGTTTTTTAGTCTATCTCCGGAAGTACTTTCGATACTTTCTAACCAGCTTCAGTTAGATACCTAAAATCGCAACATCACCCCCCATTTAAGTGACTATCTCTTACCGTTTCCGAGTTCGCAATGGAACGCCCGATATGCCTGACGACGACCATCTTTAGGTGTCACGTTGCTTCAGATTATAGGATTTACCTTTTTTGACATCGAAAGTGAGATAGTAAATATATAACTAGTGGCACCACACAGAATTTATTTTTCAAAGATGGTGATTTTCTACTCCCTTTATATCACCTTCCATTACAGGTGTTTTGAATTCTGTTGTAACATACATTGAAGCATGGGAAGAGGGAGAACCAACTCCTGGCCCATCTGTTAATTATGGAACATGGGAGTCTGCTGTTTATGGGTTAGCACATTGGGATGAGCTCAAAGATTTGAGAAGGAAACTATATAAAGAAAAATTGCCTACTTTTGAACCCAAGCTTAAGCCAAGGTACTTACTTTACCTGTTTACTTAAATAAGTTATAGCATGGAACTTGTAAGTCACAGGCTGAGGAGATATAACTGAGTTATGATATTTTTCCATTTATGCTAAATAATATAGTTGAAAAATGATCTATCCAATTTCAGTGTGATTCCTCATCAGCCATCAGTGGTAGAAGGTTGGTCTTTACCCTTCCCAGGAGCTGATCGTTCTGTTGTAAAACGAACTCAGCGCCATTTTTACGAAAGAGACAATAAAAGACCAATCCAAGTTGACACACAGTTTGTTGTCAAGTCTTTGCTACATGTAATCTTGATGGGAATTTGTGGAGCTATTTTCCAAATCCTTTGCAAGTTCGAGTTTGGAAGGAAACTGTTGTTGAATGTAAGTTACTTACGACATCTGAAGAATGCTGAAAAAAACTAATTTACGCCACGTCAAAACATACGCGAGCACACGGATCACCGTTTCTATACGCCTGTATTATAGCATTTATATGCTGCTGGCGAATAGATACGCGAGCATTTGGAGATTTCGCCATGGCGTAGATGATATTTGAACGGACTACCGTTATTTTTTATATGAATGTCATATTTCAGTATCCAGAAGTATTCAGTTTGGGTATGTTCAGCAAGCAAAGTCCATTAGAAAAGAAGATAGAGAAGAGTTGGTTCCAAGTGACACTGTATGGTGAAGGTTGGAAAGAAAAATTGGCTGATAAAAATGATCAGTACAAAACGCCGTGTGATCAGTACATTGTGGGGCGTGTCAAGGGCAAGAATCCTGGATATGGAGCCACGTGTGCATGTTTGGTCGGATCTGCTGTGATGATTGCAACTGAAAAGGATAAAATGCCTGGAAGGTAAGTTATAATACTTAAATTCCAAATGTACGTTTTGTACAGCCTAGTTTGATACTTTTATTTTTTGTTTTTATATTATATATTACACAATTTTAGCGGTGGCGTCTTTACTCCTGGGGCTGCCTTTGCTAAGACATCATTGATCAAACTCCTGAATGAGAATGGTGTCACATTTGATATTATTGAGCAACAAGATATACATAAAAAATAATGCTTTGGATATTCTTCTGGGTGCTGACATATATTTTATATAGGGCGTAAATGTAGTGTTTTAGATGTCAGTATTAGTTTTTTTGTGCTATATTTTTAACAAGTATATATTTTATCGATATAATATAAAATGAATCTAACGATTTCTAACTGAAGTGCATTTACAGTTTGTCATATCTTATTATACTAGAAACTGTTATTTCTGTGGTAGGGATTAACCAAAGATAAATATATTGTTTCTATTTTTGGAATCTTCTTTTATTATATCATTGCTTAAATGATGAGCTGAAAATATCTGCTTATTATCAGTGTTTAGAAGAATTATAATAAATAAGTTAGTTAGTCCCTATTAGAACAAAATTGACAACAAACGAACAAAAAACCATTGAATACCTCAAACAATGAGTCCATACTCCAACAATGTGATTTAGCCTACCCGGTAAAGACTATCCAGTACCGTCATAATCCAACACGGGGTTATATTATACAAGCACTCAATGCCACAGTCATCCCTAGCCGTTAAAAGCAGTAATACGCGCGCTCGTTGTCTGGCACGGGATATTACGTATCTTGAAAAGTGACATTATGTCGTTTTTTTTTGACATGTAGGTTTTTCTACAAAATGTTGACACTAGTTGATGAACACGTTAATCAAATCCAAGCGAATAACCAAAATTTCTGTGTTATGTGCCGCGGTTATTATATGGTTCAAGATGACACACGGGTTGATGACGTCAGTTACACGAATCGCTTGAACGCGTTGGTTTTAACCGCGGTTTTGTTGCAAGTTGTTTATTTTAGAAAAGCGCGTATATAATCTCTGATTATTTTTATTATCACTTAATAATCGGTGCTTTTTCGTCTACAGTATATTCAGATAAGAGATAGACCGGACATAAACAAGACCACGTGATCATCGAACGCTGTAACATTCGGCAGGGACGTATTAAGAGTCACGCAGTACATATTTTAGATAGTAGATGCTGCTTTGCGTAACTTTGTAGTAAATTAGCACAATTCGATGTGTATACGATTGGTGATGGATATAGGATCATGTGGGGGTGGGGTAAGAAATATATAATGATGTAAATATAGATAAGGGTTTCAAAATTTTCGCTTCGATTTCCAGCTTTGGATGCCGCCTGATGTTTGGTGAAATACAGTCGAATATAATCTCAAAATGGCGTTTAAATTTGCCTAAATTAAAAATAATCGTATATCTCTTAAAATTGCTTGGTTGAACATTGTCAGAAAGTAGATTCTTGAATAGGTTTTGCCAAAAAGGGTTCAAAAATGTCAATAATTAATTAAAAAATACAGTAGCTTTATAATTACTTATAACTTACCGAATTTGATGAACGACATCTTTTATTGGAAAGATGAGCTTGATGAGCTTTCATCATCGCTACTGCCTGAAGCACCAACGTCAATAAAGAATGGCTCGACTTGTTCCTCTAAAATATTGTCCAGTTCCCACATTCTCTTTTCAACTTTGTCTTTCACGTGCTTAATACAATTTTCCCATTTTTGCGCTGTTATTAATTCTAGTGCTTCTTTGAAAAGTCCTTTGAGGTCACAAAATTTAAAAGTTGTATTGTGCTTAGCTATATAATTTTTAACCTCTGCCCATATGAGCTCAATGGGATTGAGCTCGCAATGGTATGGAGGTAAACGGAGCACAGTTTTATTTTGACTTGCTGCCATTTCGTCAATGGCGTATTTTTGATATTCCGCCTTGTGATCATTGACAATTCTTAATAATTGTACTTTCAGCATTGCTTCTTCAAAGTTGATATTTTTCGAGCGGAGCCAATTTTGAACATCAACTTTCCTTGAAGCCGTTGTTGGGACCTTCTCCATTCTTCGAGAATGATAAGGCGCATTATCCAACACAATTACTGCGTTTTCCTCTAAGTTCGGTAAAATTTTTGAAAACCACTGTTCAAACGATTCGCCATTCATTTCCTCGTGGTAATCTCCAGTTTTCTTAGACTCAAAGCACCACAGACCGTCAACAACAAATCCATCCTCACTGCCAATATGGCAGATAATGAGCCTTTTCCCTTTACCTAGAAATGTACTAACTGGTGTAGATTTATTTCAATAAGCGAACCTTTTTCAAATGTTTTCATCACATTCAGCGAAAAAACATTGAGACATGAGTATCAGATTGCTATAATTGGGATTATTTAGTCATATTGAAAGAAAGAATATTGAACGTCGTATGATTACTCAGCGCTTCACAATTTAATTTAAAGTTATAAACCTTTAAAAAATGAATGATCAGGAACCTGAAATACGCGCAAATATTAATATTAACAAATTATAACTTTATAAAGCTTAAAGTGTGAATTAAAATGATTAGAAATATTAGGAACGGTACACAATATAAAACTTAGTAACTTTTTTTAAGTTTATAATATTCGACATATTTTAAGATTATATTAAACAATTATTGAAATATCGAAAACACATAAAAACATGGCTTAAAAAAGTTCTAACAAATGAAAATGACAATAAAACATCCACGCATTTTATCGAAAGTTATAAAAGTTTTGTTACTTGTAATATGTTTTATCTGCCCCCTGGAATTAATGTTTAGAACCTTGTTCCCAAGGTTTGAAAAACATCCGATTGTTGTCTATTACTCGTATTTACCTGCTGGATTTTTTAATCCGGTGGACAGTCCATCTAGAAAGGCCCTCCTGGATGAAGTTACAGAATCATCAACCCATACTTTACTTGTAGTGTGTCCTGCGTTTACCCACGTTTCATCAAGGTAATAAATCTTCCTGTTTTGATTTCTATATTTCCCAATTTTTGTTAAATAATCCCTCGTCCATAGCACAATTTCTTCTCTATCCAGTAGTAAACTATTACGACCCCGTTTTTTCCATTTGAAATTTAAATGCTTCAGTAACGCATGGAAAGTTGATCGTTTGAAATTTGGCAACGTTGTATCTCCATTTACCTCCTGCAGTACTTTATCTATAGTAGGTATTTCATTCCTAAAGAAGAATTCATGCACTTTCCTCCTAATCGCATGCTTATCAGCTTCATCCAATGATTTAACAATACTTTTGCGATGTTTACTGGTCATTGGCTCAGAAAAGGTGTGATTTTTTTTTTGTATTGTCTTAACACATTAAACACTGATGTGCGACACACCCCAACTTTGTGAGAAACCTTCACAACAATTTCTTTGATGGTTGATGCCTCGTTCTCCTCGCGCTCGATCTTATATATATTCAAAATGACCTCTTTCATTTCTGCACTCAGGTGTCTTATTTTAGAGCGTTTCCTAGGTAGACTACAGGAGTTTACAACTTCATCGGCAGTATCTGTACTACTGGGCATTTTGCGCAAGCAGTTGATAACAATAACAATCAATAACAAGGTATAACAATAACAACGACAAACTCAACAACTTAATAAGATAACAAACGAAAACGTCCAAAGAAATATCAAATTGCAATGATGCACACGACATACGTAACACGTCTGAACCTGAATGTGACTCTGCCTTGATACGACTGCTCTGCCGCTCGGCATAGGCATTTAATTGCGAATTGACCAATGAGGGCTCCTGTTTTACGTCGAGACGGCGGCGTTAGCGTGAAAATCACCCGAACCTTTTGTTTACATCCGGTCTATCTCTTATCTGAATATACTGTACAACTGTATATGGAAAGTTTAAATAAGAAACCTTTCATAATATTCATGGGAGAAATGTTTTTTCAGTTTTTTTTTTTAATGATGGAACCATGGCTTTGTAGCTATGATAACTTTCAATTTTCTAAATTTTTCCGCATGTCAAAGAAAACATTTATTGATTCAGCAGAAATGATGAAAAAAGAAATTAGCAAAACCGTATACAGGTGGATATCATCTAGTCAGTTTATATGGCCATATTTTCATATTCTTGTGGTATATGGCTACACAGGATACTTTGTTAAGCATAGGAACTACATTTAAAGTGTCCTCAACAACCGTAATGAGTATAACTAATAAGGTCCCCAACTGAAGTCAGCCTGTATCATTTTTCTCAAAGATGCAGCGGAAGTACAATAACAATATCCAATACCCGGCAAAATTCTAACTTGTCATATTTCAAATAATAACCAGAAATATAAAACTACTCTTGAGTTGGGCAAATACCACAATTTTGCGGTGATAACTATGACATATAACAGCTGATTCGTGACGTCACGGATCTTATAACCAAACTGATAACTACACTCGCTTGAACGGATTGGTAAATACCAACCCAAAATGGTAAATACCATTTCCATTTGGTTATCCGCTTGAATTTGATAGTTGTGAACTCGTTTTGTAGTTTTAAGTGTTGCGTAAACGTCATGAGGCTTCAGTTATTAATTTGTGGCTCTGATTGAAAATCTGCTTCAGAGATGGCATTACTGGAGGTAACGGCTATGCATAGTGAAGATTTGTGTGCTAATAATAGGTGTTGATAATTCCATTGGATTCTTATCTGAAATACACTTACTTGAGATTCAAAGCTAGAAATCAGTTGTGCATCCAGTTTTTCTTATCCATTCTGGAAATGGCGTAGTTTCAAAAAATGAGAGAGATAAGAAATAATTATATTCACTGTTTAATGTTGAATTACAAGTCATATACATGATAACAGTAATTACACACAACGCGGGCGCGGTGGTGATTTCCCGTAATTCTCCTCAAAGTTTTTGAAAACACAAAGAACGTAAAAAGTAGTAATTTATAGTTTTGAACATGACCTGCCAGAAAGAACGACATATAAATAAGCAGTCGGACACAGCTAATAGATATACTTCATTGGCAGCATATTCAGTAATGATTTTTTCACACAGCAAATATCACTGATCTTATACACATGCAGACCAATACACACAATCATCCAGATGCGATCTTACTATTCAACCAACTTGCTTCTCACAGATGAAAACTATAGACTACTCGGCTTCACAAAACATATGCAACCAACAATGCGTGTAGTTGAGCTATTCCTCTATAGATGGACGCACACAACGATCCTAGTGAGCAAACGTGGAATGAGTGTTTGCACCCTAAAAACTGTCTAGTCTGCAAGATGACATCTTATATGTTTTCTTTGACGTTTTATAGGTTTTTTACATAAACCCGTGCGACACGCGCAAATAGAAGATAGTTTAATAATTCAACTTTAAACGCGTTCAATGCTACTGCCGCCTATTGGCGACACTGATGTCTAGACGGCTCTGCCTCCGTCGCCAGAGGGCGCCGCGTGTGATCTATTATCATATGGTCAATATGGTGCTTCAGCTCAGGTGGTTCGCTAGTATGCATGGGGAAATTTTTGGAATATGTATAATAGGTATGTAGAATTCCTGGGTTGGAAGCGTATAAATTGCTGCCACCAAAAAATGTTTTTGCTCCTATCACGCATCTCTCATTTTCGTTCACAGCTTTGCCGACAAATCGCCCAGCTACTCGAAAGTACAATACTTTCAATTCTGATGTCCAACACAAAATACATTCGAAGAAGTAGGAGCTGCACGTTAAACAACCGCAACACCGTTGACGTTTTGTCAGAATGCGCCGGGAGATTAGGAGGGAATATGCCGAGGGTTTAGTTTGTTTGCAATTTAAAATCTGCTGAAAGTGATATATCCCATATTGAAGAAATATTTTATGAGAATAGATAAACTATCCTCAATAAAGGAAATACCTGATTCAGCAGTTTTGCTGGTAACCAGTTTTGGGATAATAAAAAATAAATGCGTAATTAATAAAATATTTATATATGAATAATAATAAGTAATAATTTATCATCATACTACATTGAAAATATATAAAGGTATTTTTAGACATTGGAAGCTTTCTCTATATTATTAAGTGAATAAGTGATATTTCAAAAAAAAAAAATACAAATCATACATTAGTAGAACAAAAAACGATAAAAAGGGACCCTCAGTAATCAAAGGAAGTGTTTAGTAAGCACTACCTATTGTTAATCCATCATACTAAAACAGCAAAAAATAAATCTCTAGTTAAATAAATAACTGAAATAAAATTATGATCTGAGAAAATATTATTTTTTATAGTGTAAAAATGAGGAAAATTTTCTTCAAAGAAGGAATCAAAGATAAAAATAAACAAGACATTCCTCATACTTAAATCCAAAAGCTCCTGATAGTTTTAACATTACAGGGAGTAACAAAATAAATAATTATTTTTCGTCCAACTGCTCCTCCCAAGGATGCTGCAACTATGAAATAAAAAAAATATTGTTAAGGTATAATATCACGGTAGTATTTGGTTACTGAAAGTAAATAGAAAATTCAATGAATGAAGAGTGCTGGACTACATAAAAAAAACATTAGCTGTCTTGAATTTCTTATTTGTTAATATATGCCTATTAGTAGTCTCCTCTCCTTTTCAAAGAATTTCTCTTTACATATTTGTAAATTCCCAACCGAGCAGTTTTTTCAATTTGCCACATCATGCTGCTGACAAAAGCTGTAATTTTGAAGGATGCAGGAATACATCTGTTTAAATTTAACTTCCAGTTGGTCTTCTGTACCATGCTGCTCTAAAAATGCATACAGCTTTTCATCCAGAACACCAATCAGGTTAATTAAATCTTCACTTGCATACTTCAATCGCTTTTCCGCATCATGCTCTTTAAACGTCACAAATAGATGTTTTTCCGTGACAACCAAAGAAAATAACCTTGCTACAGGGTGGGGCAAAAGTCACGAAGGGATTTGAAAAATTAATAACTTTTTTAAATTTATTTTGTTTTCATTTTTTTTTCAGGACCGTGTAAAATAAATCCTGGAGATTAATTATGGAGCGTTACAACCTCAATCAACGAACCAAACTTATAGAATTTTATTTTGAATATCACCATTCAATAATTCAAACTCAACGAGCATATCGTCGTCATTTCAATTTGCGGAATTCGCCCTCTGAATCAATGATTCGACGCTTAGTGGCACGATTTCAGCAACAAGGCACAGTTATGGATCTCCCACGAAGCGGAAGGCCACGTTCCGCAAGAAATGAAGGGAACATTCAACGCGTTCAGGAGAGTGTTCAGGAGAATCCGGAAACCTCAACCCGAAGACGTTCTGCTGAGCTGCAGATGTCTCAAAGGTCTTTACGCAGAATATTAAGAGGAAATTTACATCTGTTTCCATATAAAGTGCAGCTAGTGCAAGAACTAAAACCAGCAGATTTTCAAGAACGACTAACTTATGCAGTTCGCTTGCAAAGAATGGCTCGAGAGGATAATGAATTTATTCATTCTCTGATCATGAGCGATGAAGCCCATTTTCATTTGAATGGCTTCGTAAATAAGCAGAACTGCAGAATATGGGGTACCGAGAACCCAAGGGTGGTTCATCAAAGGCAATTACATCCGCTTAAATGTACAGTATGGTGCGCAGTTACGTCTCAACGAATTATTGGACCATTCTTCTTCGAAGACCACGATGGGAATTCTGTATCTGTAGATGGCGACCGATATCGTGATATGATTCAAAATTTCTTAAGACCAGCTCTTGCTGACAATCAAACGATGACTTTCCAACAAGATGGAGCCACTGCGCATACTGCTCGAGCCACTATGCACCTTCTAAGGCAGATTTTTGGCGAACGTTTAATTTCGAGAAATTCAGGATTCAATTGGCCCGCCCGCTCGCCGGACTTAACAGCCCCTGATTATTTCCTTTGGGGATATCTGAAAGGAAAAGTGTATATTAATAAACCCACAACCCTGCAGCAACTAAAAGATAATATTCGAGCAGAAGTAAGTGCTTTGGGGCCAGATATTCTGACTCGGGTAATGGAAAATGCTCTTGCAAGAGCTGCACTTTGCGAGGCTGAAAATGGCGGTCATTTGCGTGATGTAATCTTTCACACTTAAATTGTAAACAAACTCCAAACATTGCATTTTAGTTTTGTGTTAGGGAAAAAAATTAAAATTAAAATTTAAAAAAGTTATTAATTTTTCAAATCCCTTCGCGACTTTTGCCCCACCCTGTATTACTATCAATTTTGAGTCTGTCCAATTCCATTCAGAGTCACTTAGAATCTCAGGGTCTAAATCAAGCACTGTATCATAGCTTTGGTCATATTTATCCAAAAAGTCACTGAAATCGACCAAAGTAGCACAAAAATCGATTTCACAATTACCTTTAGAAAAAGGTGTGCTATTAATAACCACTGTTTTTAAGGCAGCAACAACTGATGACAGGTGGGATTTGCATTGAAGATACCATGCTGTCTTACTTGACCAAATAAATTTTTCAGAGAATTTTGATTTAAATTTCTCAAAGATATTTCAAGCCCTTCTCCTTAAGATCCCTCCATAGGGATTTAAAAGATCTAATTGTTATTTGCCAGCCTTCAACAAATTTGAAATAG
Source organism: Acanthoscelides obtectus (assembly GCA_963669975.1). NCBI lineage: Eukaryota > Metazoa > Arthropoda > Insecta > Coleoptera > Chrysomelidae > Acanthoscelides > Acanthoscelides obtectus. Next base: position 70,125,161 of record CAVLJG010000007.1, on the reverse strand, counting down.
TTTCATTTGTCAAGCCCAGCAACAATGAAAATTGATTTTAATTTGTATAGCCTTGAGCAAACATTCCGGTGGACTTTATACATAATTGATTCCTTAGAGCTCAATTCCTTCTTTGATGTACCAGATTTTGTTAATATGCCAGAGCCCTTCTCTAACAAAAAAGAATATTTATCTAAATAATCAGATTCTGTTCTAGAACCACTTCCACGGATTTCAATGTTTTGATCTTCCAGAATAACACTGGAATTTTCATTTTGCTCAGAAGGGGTTGGATTTGTGGAAGCCTCTCCAGAAGGAGGATCATTGAATAAAACTCTAGATACTGAACTGAGACCTGGTTTAGTAGGATGACTATTATTTGGATTTAAAACTTTATTGGGGGACACTGGTATGGTAAGATATCTGAGACGTGAAGGATCCTGCGGATTATTACGATCAAACATTGAAAAATGATCCTCACAAACATAATAATTGGAAACTTCATGAGTGGTAGATATCTTACAAGCTGCCTTCCATGCAGCAACAGTTTTTTCATCCTTTGGAAAACGATGGAATACTTTATTTTTGTATATACAAGCAGATTTCCGAACAATGTTTAAATAAGAATTTTTGCATGAAGGATATTTGCATGAGTACTTTAAAGTAGCGATGTACGAAGAGGCAACCCCAAATCCCGACATGACTGATTTACAAAAGAAAAACAAGCTTATTAAAGTATGCAATCTTAAGTATTCCTGTACACAATCACAAGTGTTTTACATTGAAAAATATATGACAAAGGTTATTATTATATGAAGATTATGGACGATAATTTCTCGATTGGGAATTAAATCAATAATTAAAATTTTAATGTGTAGCTTACCCGAATCAAAACACAGATTGAAAACAAAATGCAAGTTCCCAGTGAATTAAAAAATACGCCTAAAATGGAAGTTCCCAAGAGAGATATTTTCGCGAGATCCCGTAGTGTATAAGGGTTTATGTCTGGAACGAAGTTTTGACAGTTTCAAGTTACACCGGGAGTAGTTGCCCAAAATGTTCGCTTTGAGCTCCTGGATAAACTTTGCTGCCTTGTTTGAATCTGAAATAAAAAGACCGATCATTTGATATGAGAAGTGCGGTTCATAACAGGTGGGCTGAAAATTCCGTATCGTTTCAATGAAAAAATATTTTTTTCGTCAAAATTCGCTTTTATTATTCAACATAGTTGCCTTCAAGGGCTATACAGCGATTATAACGTTCTTCAAGTTTTTCGATACCCTTCCGGTAGTAATCCTTCGGCTTGTCCTCAAAATAGGCTTCAGTTTCGGCGATGATTTCTTCGTTGCTGTGAAATTTTTTTCTGGTGAGCATTCTCTTAAGGTCTGAGAAGAGGAAATAGTCGCTTGGAGCAAGGTCCGGAGAATACGGTGGATGGGGGAGCAAATCGAAGCCCAATTCATGCAATTTCGACATCGTTTTCATGGACTTGTGGCACGGCGCATTGTCCTGGTGAAACAAGATTTTTTTTTTCTTCATTTGTGGCCGTTTCTTGGCGATTTCGGCCTTCAAACGCTCCAGTAACACTATATAATAGTCGCTGTTGATAGTTTGGCCCTTTTGAAGATAGTCGATGAAAATAATTCCTTGCACGTCCCAGAAAACAGAGGCCATAACCTTGCCTGCTGACTGTTGCGTCTTTCCACGTTTCGGAGGTGGTTCGGATGCAGCCGTCCACTCGGCCGACTGGCGATTTGACTCCGGTGTGTAGTGGTGGAGCCATGTTTCATCCATGGTGACGTATCGGCGAAAAAAATCGGTTTTATTGCGCAAAATCACCTCCAAACAGGCCTCAGAGTCGTCGATGCGTTGTTGCTTTTGGTCAAATGTGAGATTGCGCGGCACCCATTTCGCACAGAGCTTTCGCATATCCAAATATTCATGAATGATGTGACTGACACGTTCTTTTGATATGTTTAAGGCCTCAGCTATGTCAATCAACCGTATTTTGCGGTCTCCCAAAATTATTTTGTGGATTTTTTTCACGTTTTCGTCCGTAACGACCTCTTTTGGGCGTCCACTGCGTGCGTCGTCTTCAGTTGACATGTGACCGATACGAAATTTAGCAAACCACTTGCGAATGGTTGCTTCGCCCGGGGCAGAGTCCGGATAACACTCATCAAGCCATTTCTTGCATTCGACGGCACTTTTTTTCATCAAAAAATAATGTTTCATTAACACACGAAACTCTTGACTTTCCATGGTTTTCAAAAATAACAAAAGTAGCGTCACTCTCGATACGATAACTCAAAAACTAATGATCCGACAGCTGTCAAATTTTGACAGGCATCTTTTGAAGGTTGGTACTAGCTAAGAAGCGTATGGATTTTATTCTGGTGGCGCCATCTCATAGAAACGATACGGACTTTTCAGCCCACCTGTTATATCTTCTCCCTCGTCATTTAAAATCAGGTGGACGTGTTCCTCCATTTATATAATAATAATAATTTAACTCAATTTTCGGCACTGCGAAGACAAATTTTCAATTGAAATGCCTATTTTTTAAATGACATTGGCATAAGACATGTCACCCGCTAGTACCTCACAGACGTTAGGCGGGTACCCCTACCATGTGATTTTTTGACATTCGAACGACGTCACATCCGCCTTCCTCTATTCCCGTTCTTCGCGAAAATTTGAGTATCGATTCCCGGTAGTGCACTGTGCTACACCGTGGACTCGCGAAAAAATCCTTAAGGAAAGTCAAACTGTCGTTTGTCAAAAATCAAACTCTGTTGATAAGAAAGTGTCCTAGATTTTGCCTGTTTTGTGCCTGGAGAGAATGACCTTGGTGTTGCCAGTTCGCCCCCCCCTCCTGATGTCCAATGAGTTTTGTTGTCTCTACTTTTTCTATTCCGTGCCTATGAGAGAGCGAAACTCCTAAAAAAACAACAGAAATTAGGGCGTGGTTTCAATCTTCATTCTCACGTGACCAGCCAACATCTCGTTGATTGGTCAGCCCCACCCTACCTTTCAAGGTTTTTTCTGCCAGCTCTTTCCTTTTCCTTTTTCCTCATCCATTTTGTTTTCGAACTTCGTCGCAGAACAACATGATGTGAGAGCATGGTAACTTTTCTTACAAAGGTGAGCAATCTGTCTTATTTGGATTCATCCTCATTCATTTATAAAATTATTCAACATTTTTTAATATCTTACACGTCAATTTAACAGCAGCAACCCGTATTTTTTATATTTCGTTATTTGATATAATTGCTTGTGATGAATTCTAAATAGTCTCGTTCGTATGAACCCTTATGATTATATTTATCGTTCAATATCTGAAGAAAATCTAGAAGCTTATACATAATTTAAGCTGGAATGTACATCGGAAGGAATGTTCATAATATTTTCAGGTTCTCGCACCACGTGGTAGGGCCTCATTAGGATTCGTGTAGTTGAAATGTATTTGCCAAGGTAGAAAATATGAAATGGGTGATATGCTTTTGGTGAACGTGCACCTTTCTTGGTTGATGAATAGCTGGTGAAAACGACCAGTTGAGGTTGGTATATCTGTAATTTTTCCCTACATCGATTTTTCGCTTATCCATTTGGGTACACTCGACATGTTATATGCCATGGCGGTCCCATGGGACCGCTTGACAACAGACCTATCACGCCACGGCGGTCGATATGGACCGCTTTGTATTTATTTCCACAGTGACTTCATCGAGAGGTCCATGTTTAAATTCATTTTAACGTTATATATGGACTGCTGTGGCTTGTATGGATTATACCCAATGCCCGGACTTTTTGGTGTATTTTTGTTTTAAATAGAGCTATTCAATTTTTTTTACTCACATTATTTTCCATGCAAAACCTATACAACTTTGACAAAAACAAACAAGATTCCAGTGAAAATGCATATAAAAATAAAAATGTTATGATATAGGGATACAAAATATAAGATATTTCATTTATTTATGACTTGTTCTGAAACAGTACAGGCAAAAGTGGGGTATCCTTCACAACTGACACAATATGTAGTAACTTCTGGAATTTTATTTTTTGGTATTTCACCCTTTATTTTTTATTATAACATCTTTTACAATACCTTCTAATGTAGATGGTAGATTAGACACATTATTTGTTGGATACATAACTTTTCCGCGTGGCCTGGAGGGAATCTAAAATTTTGCTGGGTGTTTAATGTGTTAACATGATTTATTCATATAATAGTACTAGAATCCTGAGAAGAAACTTTCTACAGTATATGCTGAAGAATTAAATGCAAGGTTTTTGAAAGTCCAAATGAATCAAGAACTTTTTGGTTTGAATTTCTTTGTTTGGTTGCCACCTCATAATTCTAGTACTTTTTATCATTAAGTAGTCAGCTAAGACTACCCTCCTCTCTACATGATGTTTTACAAGCATATGCCTGAATATGCTATATGCCTTAAAGGATATAATATTCTTTTTAGTAAGCATGTGTTGATACATTGGACGCTGATACCTTTTGTTATTAAAACATTGCATTATGCATGTTTGTAAATAAGACTGAAGCTGTCTCCTTGTTACAGATCCTAGAATAAGCTGAGGAATGACCCACTGTTTCAAATAACAGGTAATACTTTTTTAAACAATATAATGGATGTCATGCAAATGTTATAAACTTTAAAATAGAAACATGACCAGTGATACAAAATCATGGTATAATTCTAGCTTTGCAACAACAATGAATTTTTTCTTTGCCATCATAGATACTACAGTAGTGGACAAAAGTTTGGAAACATTCTTAGTAATTTTTAGTGTGCTAATTTTTTACTCTTTATTATTGATTTTTTTTTTCATATAGTTATAGTTTGCTCAGAGTCTTGAGGAAAATGCCTTCATATTATTTTAGGACGTGAGAGAAAGTGAGACGTCAACAGTATGGAAACTTTTTTATTACAAAATTAAATAAAATAACTACAAAAAAATACTATCTAGCTAATATTTTGTAGCATTCAACACTGTCTGACATATGCTGCTCATAGAAACCAATTTTTTACAGATGTCTGTTGAGATATTCTGCCAAATATTTTTTACATAATCAAATAAATTGTTCTTATTTTTCAAAGTTTTGCCTTTTAACATGCTCCCAGAAATGTTTAATGATTGGCTTTTGAACTGGACACCTACCAAAAAGTCCAAAATCCACCAAGCGTCTGCACTGTTCTGACAGGAAGATTCTTGGCACTATCTTCTACAATTCTTTTGAAAATATGTGTGGCTGGCATACGAGGATCTTCATGGGCAAACGTTTAATAGAGTGATCCAAAACATAATTGGTCTTTTTCTGTCTTCCGCACCTGGCTGCGTTGCTGTTGATCCGTATTCTTGGATTTACTAATACTTTTCGAAATCGTCCCTTTGTTCATTTTTAGTCTTTGGGGAATGTCCGCACTTTTGACACCACTTTCTTTGGAAAATTCTTTTACTTTGCCATTCTCACTGATGTTAATATTTACCCTACGCAATATCAGAGTATTGCAGAACAAATAAATACGGCAAAACTGAAATGTTCCATACTTTTGTCATTACAAAAACTGGTATTTAAAAAAACGCTTGTTTTTGTTTTCCGAGAATTTGATAAAGATAAGATGATCCTTGTACTAGTAGGGAGCCAAAGGTAGACTTTAATATTTATATTATTTGTTTCAAAACTCGTGTCTGCTACTGTACATTTGGGTTGATTTTGCTAAAGAGGTGGCAGATGTGATATTTTGTAGGTTTGACTGATTTTTTAGCATATTTTTGAAACCTTTGTGCTAGTATGTTGATATTTGACAGCAAACAGATGGATATTTATATATATATATATATATATATATATATATATATATATATATATATATATATAGCCGGTTTTGTGTTTGCAAGAACAAATCAGTAGAAAACAGTTGAAATAGAAAATGATCAGTGTTAAACAATTATAGTTGAAAAACATGATTGTAACATTCTAAGACTTTGCAGTATTTCACATAGTAGTCAATTAAGGAAGGTTATAAAAACCTATTTATATTCCAGAAATTTCATTTTCGTTCTTGCTTCCAAAATATTTTTTTTCCAAGCTTTCCTGTGTAGCCAAGCTAGAATTTGGCCCAAAAAGTAATTAAAATTTTATTTAAATGATGATAAAATATTATTCGCCTCAGTCAATCTGAATGTCTGTGATTACAGTGTCCTCTGAATATCCCTCTAACAAATTCTTATTATATTGTAATCATCATATCTTACATTTATTATGTTTTTACAGGCATATCAAAATGTTGAGGATTTTCAAGGGCAAAGCCATGCCAGGTAATTAGTTTTAATTTTTTTTTCAGAATATATTTGTTGTACAGAAATGAAATATATATAATGATGATATTAATTACCGTCTGATCAGCACTGATTATTACCATTGGCTGCAATATTTTACTGTTCTGATATTATTTTGATCAGGTTATTTGTTTTTAAATATATATGTTCCTCTATACAGTTCAGAATATGTTTCAGGAATTTGAAGCTTGAGGTCTCCAAGTTTCTAACGACAGGAAGAGTAGGTCTAGAACTGGCTGTTAATTTGGCTTGAGGATGACTCTGTGTAAGTCTTTAGCACTAGCAAACATGAAATTAACATATTTTTGTCTTATATGATGAACATTAGTTATCCCTGTCATAAAATAATTGATGATAACGTTTATACTGATAGTTTAAATCTTATGGTCGATTCTTTTGTTTGTTAAAGTTTTTATTGATTGTATTTACTTTGTTCTAGTGTAACTGCAGATGTAAGAGTGGAATATGGAACTTAATTTAGCAGCTTTTGATGGAGGTAATTATCTTTAACCAGAAAATTTCGTTTTTGTAATAGGTGCATGCAAATGAACTCATGATGATAAAGAAGATACGCTATTATGAAATTTCAATGATTTCACACTTGCCCTCTCTGATTTTTTAAAGTGTTTATATCTTTCAGCTTGCATATTTTCGGGTCAGTTTATTTTTTTCAATTACAGACCCATGATCTTGGAAGCAAAAAATAATCGGGGTATATCCTATGAGTGAAGATAACATGGCTGCACAAGACAACTGTTGAAATATGTTCTATGAGGTCATATAAACAAAATTTTATCCTGAAACCATTGCAGCCTGGTTAGTACATCTGGTTAGACAGCTGACTCATCTGAGTTGCAGTGTTTCCAGCTGACTGGATATTTTTGCTAAAATGTCAAAAAAGCTAAAGAGGAATATCAATTTGAGTTGTAATGATATTTTTGAAGTGGTTAACAATTATACTCTTAATTGAATAAAACATTTGTAATCCATCTAGACTTCTTATTTGCCATCTCAAAACGCCTACCGCCTATGAACAGTGTTCAGCAACCAATATTATGTAGCTTAAAAAGTTCAATTTATAGAATATCGCTTACACTAGCTTATATCTGACTTCATGCTCACTTATTATAGTAACTGTATATATATATATATATATAGTAAACTTCTAAGACAATCTCGGATAATTTTTGGACAAGGGAATATAGCATGACGTTAGGTATCTATAATAGATCCAAACAGGTCAGGTTGCTAGTGGTCATGTTTACACAGTAAGTAGCTGAACCCTTAGATAGCCACAAAGTAACGTATTTCTGTAAATACTGTTAACACCATATTATTCGCGTTTAGCTACCTATGCTGCAAGGGTAAACATAGCAGAAAATTTGGCTAGCCTGGCAACGCTGTCAGACCCCCAAAATAAATAATAATAAATATGTATAACATCCATTTAATAATTTCTCAAATAAAGTCTGAGCCTCCCCGATATTTAATCGTATAAAATCAAAGATCTAGTAGCTCTCCACTAGTGAGTCACCACTCTTACCGCTGCGCTGCCTGATTCGGGCGATTCCGACTTGTGATTCGGTCTGGCCCGGTCCGACTGCCGCCGACGGGTGACGGCGGATGACGACGAATAGTCGCATATGCGATCATGTACGCGGGATTAGTGTGTTTCTCACCCTGCTGTTCTGGTTGCGGGGTATAGCGGGGTTATGGCAATTTTAGTTGGAGAAGGTGCACACTTTAATAAAATATTGAGTTAAAATGAATGGTTTCACTGTGGAATATTTGAAACATAACTTCAGTTCATTGAGTTTGGAGCAAAAAATTGAAATAAAAAATGCGGGAAGACCTACACCAGAAATTAACTTAACTCAGACCACAAAGGGTAAATCTAGAGATTTTATTAGAAAGTTTAAAATGGAAATATATGAAAAGAATAACTGGATTTGTGGATGCAGCACAACAAACCGTTTTTTTTGTTTTTCCTGTTTGTTGTTTGGTCACGGGGTTGCAGAGCCTGCCTGGACAAAAAATGGAATAGCCGACTTGGGACATTTAGCACAAAAAATTAAGAAACATGAAAACACACAAGTCCATATCAATGCGCAACTGGAAATGCAGCTTTTGGGAAAAGTAGATATACGGCAGCAGTTGGACAGTGCATATAGGCGCAGTATTCAACAGCAAAATGAACAAGTTAGAAAGAATAGGTATGTGCTTTCAAAAATTATTGATTGCATAAAATTTTGTGGAGCTTTTGAATTAGCCCTCCGCGGTCACGACGAAAAAGATGGTTCATCAAATCCTGGTATTTTTAGAGGTTTAACAAATTTCACTGCCGAATTAGATATAGCACTTAAAGATCATTTTGAAAAATCGACAGTATTCAAAGGGGTATCAAAAATCATTCAAAACGAATTGTTAGATTGCATATTACAAGTGGCTCAGGAAAATATAAGAAAATAAATTTTGGAAGCTGAATTTGTTGCTGTTATGGCTGACGAAACAACGGATGTAGCTAATTGTTATCAAATGACTACAGTATTTAGGTACATTCTACCAGATGGAAGGCCAGTTGAACGTTTTTGGAATTTTGTTACCCCCCCTGACCACGATGCAGTTAGTCTCTCAGAATGTGTGAGAACTAATTTAATACAAGTGCTAGATAAACCAGAGAAACTGATAGCTCAAAGTTATGACGGCGCTAGTGTAATGAGTGGACGTCGTGGAGGTGTTCAAGCTCTTATTCAACGTGATTTTATTTATGCTTATTTCGTTCATTGTTATGTCCACCAGCTAAATTTAATTTTATTGCAAGCTACAAGCCAAAATCAAGAAGTACGGGTATTTTTTTCAAATTAAGCGATATTTCAACTTTTTTTTCTCATTCTCCACAACGAGTTGCAGTTTTGGATAACATTGTTGGTGCAAGAGTTCCTAGGTCTTCTGTTACAAGATGGAATTTTAAAAGCAGATCTATAAATACAGTATATGAATATCGCGAATTGTTAATAGAATGCATGGAAAAAATAAAAGCTACTTCAAAACAAACTGTTACCATCAATCAAGCCACTGGTATTGGTCGTATGCTACAAGATTCTAAGTTTGTGTTCTGGCTAACTGTATTTCATCGAATATTGCCACATGCTGATATTTTATATAATCAGTTACAAAAAACAGTGACTGACCCAGTGCAAATTCAGACTGCCATAAAGTGTTTTGAAAACTGCATCCAAAAAGAGAGAGACTGCTAGGAAACAATTGAAACTGAAATTTCTGAAGATACCACTACTACTCAAACTAAAAAACGTCGTGCAAATGAAGACCAGCATATTTGCAGAGCTGTTGCAGTCAAGGAAGTTTGTGATACCATAATTACACATGTAACAGATAGATTTTCTTTTACAAAACATTTAAATGCAGCTATTCTTCTTTCTTCTGATAAATTTTCACAATTTGAAAAGCATTTTCCATTGCAATATTTGGAAACTGTAGTAGAAGCATATTCGTTTTTAGATAAAGTCCGTCTCCAGACTGAATTGGAATTAATTTACCGGCGACCTGACTTCAGGAATATGACTGGTGCCATTAGTTTGTTACAGTTTTTTATAGAAAATAATCTTCAGAGCATATTTTCTGCCACCTTTACACTTTTACAAATAATTGTTACCATACCAATGACTACGGCCGAAAGTGAAAGATGCTTTTCGACATTGAAGAGAATACAAACATTTTTGCGAAGTTCTATGAATGAAGAAAGACTGTCAGCGCTAGCAATGCTATCTATCGAGAAAAAATGTATAGCGGGTATTCCAAACTTTAACGAGTTAGTTATTGATAAATTTTCTGCAAATAAAATCAGGAGAATGGACTTTACGTTTAAACACTGTACTCATTAAAAAAATTGTATTTTTTATAAATGTATTTTCTTGTGTATAATAAAAAAAAATTACAAAAAATGTGTCCTTGATGCTTGTTTTAGTACTCTTATTGCCTTCTACGTCACGCATTACATAAAAATTTTGGTGGTGGCAAAAAAAAATTATTCTATACCACTTGTGAACCTATCATAGACCACGACCCGCCGCTGCATCTGTTTCTGCACACCTGTCATGCATAAGGTTAAACTAATTAGACATGCATACAAATAAACCTGTTAAGTATACAATCACTTAAAATTTTTTAAAACTTACCTGTCTTTGGTTATGTCTTGAATAAGTTGAGCCCTTTGCCTTTTTTCGTAAGCACTTTTCCGATTTTCCCCAGCAATAGATGTAGAAGGTTCAGGTGATGATTGAGAGTTGGGTGAATTTTCCGTAGGAGTGGCATCATCTTTTAGAGCACGGTAACTTTTAGGGGTGTAACCCAAAAAGGTATATTTTAAATTGACCTTATTGGCACTTTCACAAAAATGCTTCGAGCAAACCCTAGCGCTTTTTACATTGACTTTGTCTTTTTGTAAGATCTAGCCATTTTTTGCTAAGGTTTGGGTCTTGAGGAATTCTGTAGAACTTCATGTCTGCAAGGATTCCGTTTAGACTGGTTGTCGGAATTACATTCCCCCCCAACAGCACACCGCATTTTTAACAATTTATAAACCACACAGGCTATATAAAGAATGTATACCTAATAGAACAGCTCATAAAACCACCAACAAATCGAACTATATAGTATTAACCACGATACACGTGAACTGCAGTAACGTTACGACAATCCTGCCGCTGGTAACCACGAGCCGATAACTCTCCGGGTGACGTCACGAAGCTCCGCCCACATGCGCAATATCATATCTTCAGTGTATGTGTATCGTGTGGAGGAACTACCGAAAGAATACCGAGAATGCGCCTGGAATAAGGAATGTACCGGAGATTTCGGTTGTTCATAAGTGAAATCCGCTGAAAATGATATTTCCGATATTGAAGGATTAGTTTCATAAAATATCCCCAATCAGGGTTATATCTCTTTCAGCAGTTTTGCTAAGAACAAGGTTAAGAATAATAAAACCCAAGACTGATTATGAAGCACAAAATATATTTGGTTTCAAAAAAATAATCATATACTGTTGAAAATGGTTTAAAAATGGTATTACATGAAAATATGGATAGATTTATTCAAAATTCATGTTGTGTGTTACAAAACACAGGTGTCTCACTTCATTGAATTGCTTCTTGATAATTCTGAAACAATACAGCAAACACTAATGTAATTGACAATTCTTTCAATTATTAGTTCGCTCAGTACTATGCCTTTAATTTGTTGGGTTAGATGTGCAGAATTTTGCTTTATAAAGCTTTATGACTGTACTCTGCCGATATTGCCATGTCTTAGTTAAAACAAAAAAATCATTTTTCATGTGACGGTGCCAACCACAAGGATTATAAAGAGGCTGAATTAAGACATGCAATTTGCGTCATGCCGATATGTTAGGTTCACAGCCTACCTGTTGCACTTTGACATGCCAAAGTCTCCTGACCTTCTGCATCTCCCGTAAGTCACAATATATCTCACGTATACCATCACAACTACCTATAGTGTTGCTTTTTATACTTATTTTTAACGAAATATCTCTGAAAGCATCAGCGTTGATAATCTGGCCATTAACCAAAACAAATGCCATATTTGATATTTTTGCATTTAGATAAGAATCCCGGCAAGTAGCTCGTCACGTTTTGCCGGTAATACAGTTTCCTCAATTTCGCCTGGAGAGGATGACCTTGGCGTTGCCAGTTCGCCCATAAGACGTTTCAACCTCGCAGGTTCAAACTTTGATTTGACGATTGAAATGTCATTTTCCTCATTTGTGGTTCCATGCCATTTCGGCTTAGATGATTATTGTTTGTTTTGATTTTGAAAAATATATTTTAATACTGCCACTATTTTGGGATCCACTATTAAGAAGGTAATCCAGCACAAAACACGTCAAAGGATCCCGATTGACATTAAGTCTACTAATAGCATAATTATGTTTCTTGAGATTTCAGAATAATGCCAGAGGGTGAAGATCCTTATGCTGTAGCAGCTAAAGGAAAACTGAAGCTGAAATGCGACACTGGCATCAAAAAGAAGAAAAAGAAGAAGGATAAGAAACTGATCGAAACAGCGGTTAAAACGGTTGAGACAGAAGAGCAGGTACAACAACAGCCAAGACCACAACAAACCAAAACAAAAGCAGAGTTGGCTTTCCTTCAACAACAGGAAAAAATGGTAGGTATAAGAGTGATGTTTTCAACACATAATTATTAAACAAACTTTCCAACTAAATTGCAATTCTGATGTTTTTCAAACACGCCTACTACAACAACTATTGTTATGTCAAATTTTAAACAATATGCACCTGTAATTCTGAAATATCTATATGACTAACTTCTTGCTTTTCCTCCTTAGAAAACAAAGAGAATATTAGAAAAGGCATCTCAAACCCACAAGGAAAGAGTTGAAAAGTTTAATCAACATTTGGACAGCTTGACAGAGCACTTTGATATACCTAAAGTTTCATGGACAAAATAAAACATCTATTTATGTAATTATGTATTTAAATATAGTGTATAATCTTAAGACATAAATTATAAAATATTAATCATTCTTTTTATTTTCTTCTGATAATGTTTCTATCACTTCATTTAAAGTCTTCTTAAAAATATCATATGAAAAAGTCTCATCCAATCTTTTCCTTCCTTGCTGTCCCATTTTCCTAGTGTCTTCCTTAAAAAATTTTGCCATATATTCAGCCATATTTTCTCCTAATGGTTCACATAGATATCCAGTTACATTATGTTCAACAGTTTCTCTTGGCCCACCACTATTAACAGCAATCACAGGTTTCTTCACAGTCATGGCCTCTAAAGGGACGATACCAAAATGTTCATTCACAGGAGTATAAATTAAACATGTACAAGACTTTAGAAGTTCAGCTTTTAAAGTATCACTTGGTGACTTTAAGAATATAACTTTGTCTTGTAGGTTTCTATATTTCGTTAATGCTTGTAATTCATTGTATGTGTGTGCATTTACTTTAGACAAGGGGTCGAAGCCTCCAGCTAATATCAGGAATGTTCTTTCCCATTCTTCTCTGTTTAGTTTGTTCTTTAAATGATGCATTGCCTCAATGGAAAGTTCTAGTCTTTTAGCAGGATGAAACCGATTTATAGACAAAAATACAACTTTGTTGAGCACATTGCTTTTGATAGCTGGTACTAATGATTCAATAGGTTTTTCTTCAGTGAGGGCTTCAACAGTTTGTTGGTAAGTATTTGCAACTGTTGGATATAGTATCTTCAATGATTTACTGATTTCTGGGAATGTTCTTCTAAATACTGATGCAGTATACTCGCTGTTGACAAGAATCACATCTGCTTTGGCTGTAGCCTTCATTTCTAGCCAATTAATTGGTTTCCTATAACATCTCTTCAGTATACCACCTGGCGAGCTGGCTAGTAGGTCTGGATGGTGACAATAATAAATAACCTTCTCATTAGCCAGTTTTAGGAAAATGTTCGCCACTGGTATGAGATCTGTTATGTAGAGATCTGCATTTTCTGAATGTTTTGCGAAAAAAATGTACACAATACTGAGATAGATCATTCTAACATATGCACATATTGCTTGACAAAATCCACAAATGCTCCTAGGCAGCCAATCTCCGTAAACTTTTACTGGATACTCTCCATTCTTCAGTTCGTCGAATGCGTGGTTTTTGTCGAAATGGTTCGTAATGAATTTCACTTCATGCCCTTCATTGGTAAGTGCACCCGCTAAATCGAGTACCAGCCTCTCTGCACCGCCTATTCCCAGATCAGGGTGAATAAATACTATTTTCAGTTTTCTCCTTGAAGACATTGTGTTAATTGATTCGGAAATCGAAGCGTTTTAATGCAGACAAATGTGTAAAAAAGCAAAGAAAAACTAAAGTTACTTTTTGTCACTGTTTGTCTTATGATGAGAATGAGGTTATGTCATATCACAGACACAGAGTAGTAATAATCTGTGACAGAACAATAATACACTGACAGTGTTCAAAGTTGACAGAACTAGAAATAATACGGCATAAAAAATTGTACGTCCGATTTCACGAGAATCCATCACGGTAGAATGACTGCTTGTTATCTAGTGATATTTCAAAATTCCCCGTATCGGCAAAGGATACATAATTCTGATGAATCCGTGAATGCCAGGTAGCCGGGGGTTGATTCTAATTGAGTTTCGACCGTCGAAATTGATTTCGATGGCGCCTTGTGACGATATACTTGATTAGCTATGATACTTTTGACACTTCCATGGTAATTTGAATATAGAAGATCAATATAATCAGATGTCAAATCATAGCGAATCAAGTATATCGTCACAAGGCGCGATCCATTTCAATGGTCGAAACTCATTTAGAATCAAGCCCCAGTTAGTCAGAGCCATATTTTGTTTTGGTTTTTTGTACGCGACATTTTCATTTTGTATTTGTTAAAAACTATTTTATTTAAAAAAGTTCATTTGCATACAAAAACAAAACGTTACAAACAAATGTTTGCTAGATTTACACCCGAGTCATTATAGCCAACGTTGCTAACACACAAATGTTACTAGCTGATTAGCTGTTCACGTCAGTAGACGTCAAAGCGTGATGGATACTCGTGAAATATGATATAGGTATTCTCTTTCCTTGAGATTACAAGGAATCAGTATTAATAATCAATTTCAAGCGGATAACCAAATGAAAATGGTATTTACCATTTTGGGTTGGTATTTACCGATCCGTTTAAGCGAGTGTGGTTATCAGCTTGGTTATAAGATCCGTGACGTCATGAATCAGCTGTTATATGTCATAGTTATCACCCCAAAATTGTGGTATTTACCCAACGCGGGGGTAGTTTTATATTTCTGGTTATTTGAAATGTGACAAGTTAGAATTTTGCCGGGTATTGGATACTGTTATTGCACTTCAGCTTCATTTTTGGGAAACTTGATACAGGCTGACTTCAGTTTTACCATAAAGTGGAGCACCGTATTAGTTATACTCGTTACTGTTGCTGGGGACACTTTAAATGTAGTTCCTAAGCTTAAAAAAGTATCCTGTGTAGCCATATACCACAAGAATAGTAAAATATGGCCATATAAACTCACTAGATGATGTCCACCTGTATACGGTTTTGCTAATTTCTTTTTTCATCATTTCTGCTGAATCAATAAATGTTTTCTTTGACATGCGAAAAACTTTGGAGAATTGAAAGTTATCATAGCTACAAAGCCATGGTTCCATCATTAAAAAAATTTTTCTGAAAAAAAACATTTCTCCCATGAATATATGAAAGGTTTCTTATTTAAAATTTCCATATACAGTTGTAGACGAAAAAGCACCGATTATTAAGTGATAATAAAAATAATCAGAGATCATATACGCGCTTTTCTAAAATAAACAACTTGCAACAAAACCGCGGTTAAAACCAACGCGTTCAAGCGATTCATGCAACTGACGTCATCAACCCGTGTGTCATCTTGAACCATATTATAACCGCGGCACATAACACAGAAATTTTGGTTATTCGCTTGGATTTGATTTATAACATAGTTCAATCATAGAAGGTAAGATGTACAACACCCACGCATTACAACATACGAGTCGTGCAGTTTGTCATCTTTGTCCCTTTAATACATATCCCTCCGTTTTGGGGCAAACTCATAATCCACAAAAATGTGATGTTTAGTTTTAGGAAAATATTTGTTTTTTTAGTTTATCTATCGTCCGAAGGGTGAAGGCATATAAGCAGTCTGATCATTCGCCTCACAAATTTCATACGGGATAGTTTGGCGAAAATTCAACAATTTCGATTCGTTTGACCCACTTAAACTTAATAAGAAGCAACATTATTTTTCACTTTTGTTAGCTTGATAAGCTAAATAGTGAAATTAACCTCGCACATAAAATTTGTTAATTGCGAAGTTAATTTAACCAGACTATTACCGTTTATCAATGTAGTTAGAGTAAAAAAATAAATGAAAATTTGTATTGATTATATTTTTATTGTCACATTATGATTTATTAAACAACTATAATGAGATATTTACAATGTGAAACATATTTAAAAATTTGAACTTTGTCCTACATGCGCATATTTAAAGAATAATAAAAAACAAAATAAAATATGAAAAATGTAAGTTTGCCACAATTATTCAAGAAAACTGATAAAATTTTCGATAGGCCATATTGCAATCTTATGTTAAAACTGGAATTTAAAAGTATTTCATTGTCACGTTTGCCCTTAACACGTAGTTAGGAGGATCTTATGGTCCAGTTGTTCAATTCCATTTAACTACAACTGCTGTCAACTGGAAGTTACGGGCAACTAATAGTTAACTTCCAGATTAGAGTTCAACTTGAAATTCAATATGCCATTTTGGAACAGAACCTATGGGTTAACTAGAGAATTGTTAACCAGGCCAGATTAACTTCTAGATTCGTTAAAGTATTTGATAACTTGAAAGTTAATCTGCGAATGGAAAACTAGTCTTAATATTATAAACTTTTTAATTGTAATTCATATACGAAAACAGAACGTAAATGTCTAAAATTAAAAGACAATAATAATTATTATAAACACAGGCGTTTGAATAACTAATTTTTGAATAGAATAGAAGAATTTGACAGGTTTCGTCAATAAAAATTAGTAAAATGCAGTCAGTAATCTTCCAAGATATAACATCTACAAACCTTATATAATTTAATTGGGAGAGAAAATGGTAGTTGTAGTTCTTATAGACAAAAATTTATAACACCACAATGACATCATAGCTAGTTAAAAATTACGGCCAAACATTCAAGAGAAGATACATATTATATTGATTTGAGCTTGTTGCACGTATTACTTTACACAATTTTTGAACAATATACAAAAAGAAAATACTCGAAAGTGCGATAACAAAGCAATTTTTCTTAACAAATGGATCCAGCCATAGTAGGCAATTCAAGCTCGTTTGTTGGAAGAGATGGACTCCAAAAGTAACAGATTATAGCTGCCTCATTTTTTACGCAGCTTAGTTTTGTTTTCACATTTATAACGACATTAATATGTACATTTAATGGCACGTCTATGATTTTATGAATTATTTACAGTGATAAGAAAGAACAAGTGCATCAAAACTCAAGAAAATGTGATGCCAACACATTACTCCATTTGTTAGTTTTGGCAATCACAAATGACGTACACGTATTTGACTTCTTGGGACTTAAACGTCAACGCTTTGAGGTCTACCGAGGTGAACAGCTGATCAGCAAGTGACATTTTTGTGTTAGGGTGCAACGTTGGCTATAATGAATCGGATGTAAATCTAATAAAAATTTGTTTGTAGCGTTTTGTTTTTTGTATGCAAATGAACTTTTCTAAATAAAAGAGCTTTTAGCAAGTACAAAATGAATCAGTCGCGAACAAAAAACTAAAACAAAATATGGCTCTGTCTACTTGGCATTGACGGATCCATCAGAATGATGTGTCTTTTGCCGATACGTGGAATTTTTAAATATTACTAGAAAAACAGCTGTCGTTCTACCGTGATGGATACTCGTGAAATAGGGTTTATGCGATATTTGTGATTGCCAAAACTGTCTAACGATATTTGATGTTTACGTAAAATTGTATTGAATTCCAAATACCAGGGTTGATCTAGAAATAATGGTCTCGAAAGGTGCAAGGCGAAACTCGGCAACACCATTGCATTCTACTGTTTCCCCCCTCTGGATTCCCTCCGACCACGCTTCGCTACGTCTCTCACAGTTGGCTCAGCAGCCGCCCGATATGGATTAGTTTTAGAGCGCTTTCTTTTCGATATTTGGAGTATTTGATTAACATTTTTTGTGATATCGATTATGTATTATCACTTTATTATGATATAGAATTTAATATAAAGTATCATAGATAGACTAGCATCAATTATCTTTTTAAAATTACCACTTTTTAAAAAAGAATAAGAGCTGTTTTACACACAAGAGAATTACTCCGAAAATTATGGTCATAATTATGCTGAAAATTTGCATGGAAAAAATATTGAAGATTTTCTCTACAACCTGTATGACACAAGCAAACAAAATTTCGGAGTAATTCATATGATACGCCTGCGCATTAGAGTTATATTTTCAAATGGACATAACCTTAACGGGTATGACGTCCAATATAATCGGAAAGACAACAGACGTCGATAATTTAAATTTATTTTTGAAATCGAGATCTTGGTTAATATTATAAAACTTCTCAATGCTTGGACTATCGCATCCAGCGCCTGACGCCGCAAATTTCTGTTTTTGTAATTGGGTGACTTCACCTTGTACAGGTTTGGCCATTTTTGGTACTCCTCCAACAACATTGTAAATTCTTCCCGATTCCACGACATTATGAATAAACAATAACAATAAACGCTCCTTCGTACGACTCGAACAGGACCACTCCCACAAATGTTAAGTGAGGTTATGTTGTTGTTGTTGTTGTCGTTGACATTTGATATTGACATGCACGGAAATAACCCTCTGCGCCAATTCTCGCGCATATAATATAGAACGGGTTTTATATTTTTACCATGAAAATTTTCACAAGAATTCTTTTACGTGTAATACGACAGCAAAAATTTTCGGCATAATTATGACCATAATTTTCGGAGTAATTCTCTTGTGTGTAAAACGGCTCTAACAGACAATTTTTAAGGCCGGTATCGTCAGTCGTCCCTACAATTGTAGGGCGCCTTTATGGCCTCCTGATTGTCCTAGTTTTCTACTTCTCCGTGTCAGAACTCTATTTTGAGGTTATGTCACTAACACCTATTTGCATCAAATTGTGCTTGCTTTTGAGTTATATCATGTTTTATCAGCCTGAAATTTCCTACAATTTAAAAAGAAAACATATCTTCACAATAGGAGAGCACTGACGCTGACACGGGACAAGTGTAATCTCGAAATTTTTGAAGGAGAGAAAGGGGTATCACAATCAAGGAGGCCATAAACGCGCCCTACAATTGTAGGGACGACTGACGATACGGGCCTTAGATTCAAGTTTTACTGATTTTAAATGCGTCTGTAGCTTTTCAAACTAAAATTTCTTTAGAGCTTTAGATTTATTTTTCGTTCATTGAAACAAATTGATTTTAAATACTTTCATCCATCAGAAACATATATTAATTTGTTATCTTAATTTTTATACAGAAAAAGAACAAGATATTGTATATCTGTAAAGTTTTTATTAAATGTTATGATCTACACGGTTTTTCAATCTTTCTCATGGGTATGTATAAATATAAATGTTTGGTACCGTAAACCGTTTTATTGAATTTGTTTCATAATTTTCACCTTAGTTTAGCCTTTATTTTTCATTCCTGTACTGCAAAAATGTAAATTTTTAATTCACTGTTTTCAATTATATTTCATGCACCAGATAAATTAATGAAACTAGTCACGTGATAAAGCGCTAAAGCGAAAGAGAGACTGATCGCATGTAATCACTTTCGGACGTGTTGAACAGACATACGCTTGTCGCCATAAACCTCTGGCAACTGACTATGAATATCCATGGATGGAGTTCCTTTGGCGTGCAAAACGGGAGTTATGGAACGAATCTTGCACTTGGCGGGATCAAAAACGGGAGGCTCCATATCGGACGGCTGCTGAGCCAAGATGAACGGCTCAGTGAAGAGCGGCTGAGGGAATCAAGAGTGGACCGGTGTTACCGTATGTCGCGTCGCGCCTTCCAGTGTGGCTGGAGCTCTCTCGGAACCTTTTTATGGCTCAACCCTCGTAGTAATAGTTAAAATATGCAATGACCTTTTTAAAACAATTTCGGATGGCACTAACATACTAAAACTATACAGACAGTGAGCATCAGTTTTCAGCAAGTTTTGATCCACTGAATCATGATGGCATAACGAAAAACACCTGTTTATCCGATGGACACTTAAATTGTTAAAATACATTCAGTCCGTCGATATGTTTATTTGCCACCAATAATCTATTTTTACAATCAGATTATTGGTATTATTACTAATGAAATATTGTATATGGTCAAATATAAATTAAACCATTTGAACACAAAAACTGGTCAATATGAACGAGTTGAAATGGTTTGTTTTTCAAATTTCGAGATACCAGATTTTAATAAAGAAAATTTAGTGTAGTTAGGAGTTAGGATGAAAATAAAAAAATTACTTGAAATAGAAGCGTTCAGTGATTCTTTATTATTGAAGCAGGGCTTAAGAAGATAGCAATGGAGTAATTGACCAAAACTGGAATAAGAAACATTCTTTGATAGAGCCAGTTGCCATATGTTTTGAGAAAATGAAAATTTTGATAAGCATATATTCAAGTATTATACTATAGCAAATTCCTGTGCTTTGACCACCCTGACCAAAATGCAGATATTGGCATATAGTCAAGGAATAGCATACTAATTTATAAAACACAGATGTGACGGATACACTTAGAAAAGTATCAATAAATAATTATATAAAGCTATTACACATCTTACTATTAAACTAGTCTAATAAAATGGACGCAAGTCATTTATTTTTTTATTCAGACATTATTATTGAGCTTCTTACAAGGTGTTTTGTTTAACATATTTCTATATTACCGAAAATAATGATGTTTACATTTTCAATATTATGATTTCCTTTGTTTAGAGGAATGACGTTAATTATCTAAAGAAAGGTTGATTTATAAACTCTGACGTACCGTACCGTTGCCGTAACGCAGAACTTGATTCATGCGCTTGATTTTAAACTGTTTATAAACAGGAATTCCGCAACGTTCGGCCGCAAGGCTGACGCTAGACTTGAGGTAGTTTTTCCGTTCCCCATTCATACAATGAAAGGGAGCCTGCAAATCACGTGTTTGTTGCGATAGCTGGTTTTTCCGCATGCTTTTCGCTCTGTTTAACGTGACATATGTTTTGTTTTCCTTTTGTAATCGACAAGGCTACATGGCTTCCTTTGAGAATGTTAGCTAATCTTTATCTAGTTTGTAATAACAAACCAAATATGGTTGGTTTTTGGGTAATTAGGCAGTTGTAAAATATTCGTTTTGCCAACATAGTTGGCATCTTCAGAAGATGTTCACAGTTCGGAGTCCTGTGAGCTACTCTAATGACCTGGGCTTCTTCAAATTTAATAGCCCAGGTCATTGCTAACACACCAGCATACCATGCAAGATTGTAGAGATATACTAACACACGGACAACTTAAAAAAAACAGAGGAATCACTGAAAGTACACAAAACCTGGTTACCAGTATTAAAAAACACAAAGATGGCGTCATCCAAATGGCAAAACAACAGCCGAGTCATCCCGATCGCGACGTCAGTCGATGATTCCCGAAGAGCTCTCCCCATCATCCGAGGTAGTGATGTGAGCGAGAATATTCTCAAAACATATATTCTGGAGAACGAGAATATTCTCGTGGAGAAAATTCTCGCCGGTAATTTTCTCAAAATGCTTTTAGCAGTATGGTGTACACGCGGCCTTACCCGGCTGGGCGTTACCGTCGGAAACCTACTTTTAGCGAGCCAAACGGACCGCGTGGGGAATCCCGGAATCCTAGAGGTGTTTATTTGTATTTCTTCCTGTCATAACCTGCAAGCATCGCAACCGAACGACAGTATTAGAATTATTTTTCGTTTGTTGAACACGTAAATCGTCAAAATCATGAGTGATAGGAAAATAACCAAACCAAAAAGTAATGTGTGGAATCATTTTGACTTGAAAAAACTTGAAGGAAAAGTAGTTTATATACGTACCTGCAAATTTTGTGCTAGTGAATAAGTAAAAAATGCTACAAGGATGACTAAACACTTGTTGAAGTGCTTAAAATGTCCCAGTAATATTAAGAGAGACTTTAAAATAGTAGGATCAGAAAATGTATCATCTCCGTCGAGTACTGCAGCTTCATCTTTGAAAGGTATGTATATGGAGGATATATTGAAAAGAAGGCTACTTCAAGGGGTATAAGTTTGTTGTGTTCGGGCTTGTGTGTTACTGATGGAACAGAAATTTTATTTTAACATAGATAGTGAGTTAACTATAAAGGATATATTCCGGGATAATTTAGAAATGTATGCTTTATTACATGGACAGTGGAAGGATATTTTTTGCTTAAGTTTTAAATTCAATCAAGTCAAAATAAAACATTTTTTTCAGATCAGTGTGAAGAGGAGGAAACTTTAACAAAAGCTGCCAGCATATCAGGTAGCTTTGGCGGTAACTCAGCAAACTCTCGTTCCACATTACGCAGATTTATGGATTTTTCAAATAAAGAGTAGCAAGCAAAGTTGGATCAACTATTTGCAAGAGCAGTTTATGCTTCTGGAACACCATTTGCAATCTTGAAAAATAAACATTGGCAGTTATTCTTTCAAACATTAAGGCCAACCTTTAAAATGCCCTCACGATATTATTTGTCTAATCAACTTCTAGATACAGAATATGAAAGCATCGCAGCCAACATACAAATTAAAATAAGTGAAGCCAATGCTTTAGGCCTGCAGTGCGATGGTTGGAGCAACAGGAGAAACGAATCCATTATTAACTTTATTATCACCACTCCCACACCTATTTTCTTCAAAACTTTCACTACTGACACAAATCGACATACTGCAGAGTACATGGCCGAAAAAATAGAAGAGGTACTAACAGAAATAGGACCAGAAAAATTTAGTGCTCTAGTGACGGACCACGCCAGTGCAATGGTGAAAGCCAGGAACAATATTCACGAAAAATATAAACATATATCTGTTTACGGTTGGGTCGCCAACACACTTAACTTATTAATAGGAGACATCTCAAAAATGCGAACTATGGCTTCGATAGAGGACGATGTTAAAAGTATCGTTAAGGAAATTAATAATTCTCATCTTTTACTAGCCACTTTCAAAAAGATCCAGACTGAAAAAAAGGGGACATCTGTACCAATATCGCTAAAGTTACCCGTCAAAACTCGATGGGGATCAATTACCCACAGCTTGAAAAGTCTGCTTGATACCAAATATGCCCTTAAAGCTTTAGCAGTTTGTGAAACTGTGGATACTATATTGAGTAAGCAAGTAGAAAGATTAGTTTTAGATGAAGCTGTATTTTGGGTAAGAGTGTTAAAACTGTTCAATTTAATTAACCCCATTGTTGAATAAATAACCAAACTAGAGTCAGACAAGCCAAAACTAAGTCAAGTAGTAGAATGTTTCTATAGTTTGGAAAAACATTTTCAAACAGTGTTACCTTCAAGTCCCCTTACAAAGCAAGAAGAGCAAAATTTACAGGAATTTTTAGTAAAAAGAAAGCGTATTGTCATAAACCCAATACATTTGGCAGCTAATATATTAGACCCTCGTTTTAATGGTGTTCATTTGACCAATGAGGAGCAAATTCATGGTACCGAGTTTATTGATAATATGGCTAACCCACAATACCCAGAAGACGCAGCAAGTATAATGGCAGAATTGGCGTATTACAGATCTAAAGAAGGATTATTTGCAAAACCGTACGTTCTAAGGTCCATCGATACTTTAGAGCCGGAAATTTGGTGGAAAGGAACCTGTTTTGGAACAAAACTAAGTAAATTAGCGGTTCAAATTCTGGGAATGCCTGCGACTAGCGCGGCTACCGAAAGAAGTTTCAGTACATATGGTTTCATACACTCTTCAAAAAGAAACCGACTGACAGCTGAGCGAGCCGGTAAAGTTACTTCCATAGCTCATAATTTAAAACTATTGGACCAGGACAAGGTATCAGCGATGTCCAAACGGTCCAAATATGAAGAAGAGAACCCTCCTACTTCGTACTGCCAGTCGAAGGAGAGTCTTGAAAAAATAGAGGCAGTGAGAATGATATTGGAGTCTGACGATGGTGATGAGTCGGAGGCGTCAGAGAATGAAAACTGTGACCTGGAAATTTTTTCTGACTCATTTTCTTAACTTCATTTTGTTTAAGTCTGTTCAACTTTTTACTTTGTTTTTTATGTTTTTGAAATAACGAGAATATTTTTTTATTTATCTCCAAAGATGGAACATAAGTTATTATATTTTGTTTTTGTTAATGTTCAATAAAATCTTAGATTTTGTGTAGGTTTTACTACTTCTAGTAGGTCGTTATCAGAAAATTCTCATTATTGAGAATATTCTCGAGAATATTCTCAATTTTTTTGTTCTCGAGAATTTTCCATCACTAATCCAAGGCACACATAAATATGAGCCACATATGTATTATATAAATGCGACACCAGCTGTCGGTCCCTTCGATCTTCGTGTCCCCAACTGCTTACCACATTTCCCGCTTATGTTCTTTAGCGTCAGGAGGATTTTTTCCTAGGGGTTGTTACGCGTTATTAGCCTGACGTCATGGACGTCATATGTCAAGCTACAGAATGAAGAAATTTGTGTTTATTATTTCCCCAAATGCATTTAGGCCAGATAATTGATTTATATTGATAAAACTGTTTTGTGGTCACGTGTCAAAACATTCCACGGATAACACCTAAATGTCACAGCAACAGGAATCCCACCACATGCATAGAACTCAAGTTGGCGTTGATAGAACCTGACTTTAGACAGAGTGTCGCCTCTGGCAGTACTCTGTGTATGAGCTAAGACTGCGGAGATGTCAGTAGCTCACAAGACTCCGAACTGTGAACATCTTATGAAGATGCCATCCACTCGAGCTGGCGAAACGTCAAGTAAAAATATTTCACGACGGCCTAACTACAAAAAACCAACCAAATAACATTGGATGATGGGCGCGAAAGCCTTTCGCATTTCATTTTTCTAGTTTATTTAAATGATAATATGAATTATCAGGAAACGTGTGTTATAAGTGATGAAGACCCTGCAGTTTTCAAATACGTGAAAAATTAAGCAACTTTGGGCTAGGTTATACGTTACGCGCCGTAACGTTAGCAAGTTTATAAACTGATTTTAACTGCCAGCGGCAGTGTTACGGTACAACATCGTCAGAGTTTATAAATCGATTTTATATGTGAGATTTTTGACAGATGAATTTAGACACCTTCGCTTTATACAGCTGCCGTTCATAGCGAATTTAAAAAAAACACTGCGTATTCTGCCGAAATCGGGTTACATACGTACAACGTGTATTCGAAAATATTTTAATGAAGATTTTTAAAAATGCTCAAGATAAATTAAGACTATGTTCATTTTTATTACAGGATCTTAAGAAAACACCTTATAACTTGGATCTCTATCAATTATTTTAACAATTCCATTCTGAAACGTCGCATCTATACTCAATTGCGAAAAATACACTTGATATGTCACGTTACCAACTAAATTCGTGTGAACATACAACAAATGAGCGAGAAATATACAGGTATATACAATGATTTACATTTAAAATATCACAATTAATATATGGATCGAATAAATAACTTAAAAACTAGTGTCTAAGTACGAGCGAATATGGCAAACTAAAACTAAAAGAGGATGCGGTGATAACGAAGTATTTATTTATCCAGCGATTCTTTGTACTTGCATTGTTCAGTATTAATCATTCAACTTTTTATTAATCACAAATGTTCACTCAAATGAGAATCAAATGATTATGCATAGATGAATACAGAAAAGTTTGCTTTTCTTCACTTACAAACCTTGTGAAATGACGATACTTCAAGGGCAAGCGCAAACAAAATATATGTAGCTGTATTTTTTTAGTGAACAACAGGAAAATAAGATGAATCATGATACGATGTTTAACTTTGTGTTTAACGTAAAAACACGACGGTTCCTCATCTCTATTTTCTAGCACTCTCCTGATTTCCATGCAATAAAGCTACACTTCGCGAGTCATTTTTCTACTTAATCTATCCTAATACGAGGGACGCTAGAAAGGAAATCTACTTAGCTATGAAAAAACAATTGAAACCCACAAACATAATATGTCAAATAGTGGCATATGTTCTAACTATACTATAAATTTGAATATACAAAGTGAATTGTGAGGAAAAATGAGTAGCGTAGAGTATGACAATGTCATAAAATTCCTGACAAAGAACCATCAGCCGAAAACAATTCTTGAGAGAATAGTTGCCGTCTATGGGGATGATGCACCATATTACACTATGAAATTTCGGTCGAAAAAGTTTCGACGGGGGCGTGAATCTAGAGAATACGATCCTAGAAGTGGAACACCCAAAACAGCAACAAATGATGAAATTGTTAAAAACGTTGAAGCCATGGTTATCGAAGGTCTCGACATTAGTATGACATTGAATATATTGGAACCAAGCATAATAATCATCTTGCACGACAATTTGAATATGAGTAAGGTGTCAGTCAGGTAGGTTCCACGACTATAGAGAGAACAAAAATTGCGCAGGTCGGAAATTTCTGAAAGTCATTTGGAAACTTTGACCAAGGATTCTGAATTTTCGGCAAAAATTGTGATGTGCGACGAGACTAGGTGTATCATTGGGATCCTGAGACAAAAACAGAATCCAAGCAGTGGATTCATAAAGGGTCTCCACCCCCCAAAAAGGTACGGAAGCAACCCTTTGTCAGAAAATTTATGACAGTTTTTTGAGACAACAAGGGCATCCTTCTCAATGAATGGGACAACAATAAATGCGGACGTCTATGCGTACACGCTGAAGAATTTACGTAATGCAATCAACCAGAACAGTGTTTCAGCTGCATGACAATGGGACCGTGCTTAAGGCTGTCAAAATTACATCAACTTTGCATGAATGCAGTTTCGTTGAGATAGACCATCTCTCTATAGTTCGGACCATTTGACTATTATCTACTTAGATTATGAAAAAAAAATCTTCCGAGGCTGGCGTTTTGACTCAGATGAAGCAGCCGTCGACGGATTTTTTGACAGTCAATCGTACGTACCTCCGTTTCATAGCTAGGTAGATTTTTTTGTAACCTTCGTAGCATTGCTCTTGATTAACCAGTGCTCCAGCATTTCAGTGGCCTCCTGATTATAATTTTGTCTGACTCTTGAAAAACAGTCCTATACTGTATATTATGTCGTTTTAATTTTGGAAATGTGATTATTGGGGGGCCAGGACTGGCAAATGAAGTGCATAAACTTGAAGCCTGTCTGGCAGAGCGCAGCCTTACGAATGCAAAAGGTATGGCCGGGAGCACGACGTTCCTTATTAAGAGCATCTCCCAATTTTAAGATTGAGTTTACATAATGTCTCCGTCATGTCTGTATTGCAATATCAAATCATGCATTTTTTAATTTTTCAGTAGATCATTAGCATTGCATGTGAACCACCACCACATTGATGGTCACAAGATATAATTTCTCACCTCTACTGAAATCCTTGTCTCAAATAATGTCAAAACAGTTTGACATTTATAACTTAATATTTTGTAAACCATCATCTTCAAATGAGCATCCGCAAAAAAATCACTAGCGGAGCATAGGAATCAACCCCCGTATATCGAATACAAACCATGCAATGTATTAACTTAACTCGGAAAATAGAGGAAAAAAACATTTAATGCAACACTTGATAATGTCGCATCCAACCTGTTTCACAAAAAAAAACTTCAAAAAAACAACAAAATGAAATGAGCATTTTTTCACATTTACCTAACAGTTTTTTCAATCGTCTTTATCATTCTTATCCGAGAGATCCTCTTTGAGCCAGTTAGGAATCACACGAATCCCAATCTTCTTGAACAATTTCACCAGAGCCGTATTGTGACTCAGGTAGTACCGTTGCAAATGCTTTAGGGACTTCTCTTCCATGGGCGGGTAGTGTCTGCCCTTGCTACGCCCAAGGCATTTCGTATGATCACCTTTGATTACTTGGCAGTAGAACCCCTTTTTCGGATCAAATCTGAAATAAAAATTCCAGTCAAGTAGATTGACTCTACACTTCGCACGCAATTCTTCAACATCTTTGTATTGTTTAGCTTTTTAACATTCTATTGAAAAGGATTCGGCACACTTCATAGAGGGGCACACGAAAGTGTTGCAGTTAACAACAACAGATCATTTTCATATATCATCACAGCCTGGCCTCCCTGTTGTTTAATGCCATTCTCCAAAAATGCTGGTACTCAATATTTTGCCCAAAGAGCGACGAGATGTATGTACTAAATCATTGAAGACGGGTTTCTTGATAGTAGAACAACCAAGTTATACAAGAACTTGTTCTAGGTATTTAATAAATGGTAACGGTAAAAAATAAAGATTGATAAGGATGTTCTTGATTTATAACCAGTGAAAATATGGAATTTCACAATACTTTATAGGGGAATAGTAAATGAGATGGAAAGACATGGAAGATTACATTCAGTACATTTTTTGTTTACTTAGACTCCTAGACAAATTACTGACATTTGTGGTATATCTAGGATGCATATACAGTCATCAGCAAGTGAGTAATATTCTATAATTTGACAGTCGCAAATTACTGTTGATCAGTAACCATATGACTACACTTCGCCTCAATTCAAAATACCACTAAACTTCATCCGGCCAATCAACATACAGCCATGGACAGCTGTTTCGTGCTTCTTGGCTTCTCATCAGCATCGTATAGGCCTGGTTTCTCGTCTCTGGGACAACGAACAAAAGCATCGTAACTATCCTCAATCCGGAGGTATGGTATATCGAAATAAGATAGCGCAACGCGCCATCTATCACAACAGAATCGACAACTGCGGAGAGCGCATAGCTGCTATTAGTTTTAACTGTTAGCGATCTCAGTTCACGTTTAATCAGCCATATAGCGATCACGTGGTGACTGGGCTAATGAACGTGAACTGAGATCCTTAACAGTTGTCGATTCTGGTCTGATAGATGGCGCTTTCGGTATCTTATTTCAAATGCTTGCAAATTTTGGTTTTTCTATCAAGAGACCCCTCTTCAATAATTTAATCCGTATATCTCGTCGCTTTTTGGACAAAATATTGAGTTTTTACCAGCATTTTGGAGAGTAGCAGGTATACATGTCTGTGTTCGTTATTATTAAACAATTCACCACTGAACAAAGGAAATCATTTTAATGGTTCTTTATAAATAACTGTAACATTTTCCAACAAATTATAGGAAGGATATAAAAGATATAGGCAAAAATAGATGAGCTAAGTTACAAAGAAATACATGACAACGTGTGTATTTGTCCTCAAACCAATAGGAGGATATGTTAGTCACCTGTCTGAAAATAATTTATAATAAGGATTTTAAGACATAAAATATTTAGTATAAAATTAGAAATCCGAAAGCTTAAATGAATGACTTGCCTCAGGTGCTCAGTGTAATTGAAGAATGGAGTAATCTTCAAGAATTTCTGCAATTCATTCATCACTTCCACAGGGTTGTTCTTCAGTTCTTCGCCGTCGATTATATGAATGGACTGGGGCGGAAAATACGTCATCCATCTTTCCAAATGTTGGGCGTATTTTCCTGGATTTAGACATCTGTAATGTTAAATAATATAGTAAAGGTGATTTCAAATAATTATTCTATACAATTATAGAAGACTTACAGAGAGATTTTTTCAAAGTATAAAAAAAGCCGAACCACATTTGACTTCAGATTTTTAACCTATGGTGAAGTGGTTGTGTATGCCTTGAAAAGGTGAGACAATATGTATGTGTTACCAATTTAAAGAGTATATCTGAGATTGCATAGTCCGAAAAACTCTCTAGTATGAGACTTTGACTGTGTCTCTTTAGTTAGATGACTGACCACGTGACCCCTTTTGATGCTCGACGCTTGCATGAAAATGTTGTTTACCTGTTCCTCAAATCCCTCAAGGCTTTCGGAGCCGTATCGCTAGCAGTGACAACTTGATGGAAACTATAGTTATTCGCCACCACATCCCCTCTAGCTTTGACGTGTTGGTACCAAGAATAAGCGCGTTTCGCTGGCGACACCAGAATTGTGACTAGTCTAGCGCGCGGAAGTAAAGCGTGCACTCGTTTTGGTACAAGTTCTCCATCGAAATAGGTGGCACTCTTCTCGAAGTAGTACCTGGTCGTTGAGGTGTTGGAGTCGACCGGAAAAAAGTCCATATACCTGAAAAAAAAAACGTAAGGTAAAGAATTAAAAACCCTCCATAGGTGCGGAAGATAAAGAAGCTTTAGAGGGTTTTGTAGAATAGCTCAAAAATCTTTTCATAAACTATATCATTTTTGCTAATATAAAGGTAGCATGGTTTTTAATAAAGTAGCTCGCTCGTGTGCAACTAGTGAAAAAGTATAGGCGACTCACTTTTTCTCTTTTTTCGATCCACCTCACTTTTACTCACTTTTCATTGAAAATATTCACTTTTCTCACTGTTTCCGCTCTCGCTGTACATACTTTAGTTTATGAACGTTTTCAAACGAGCTGTCTAAATTCTCTCAAGCCCCACGAAATCTAATGAAATATTTTTTTATAAAAACTAACTATGACAAAGTTGTTCATATACAAGGTTCTCCACAAGCTGAGACAATATGTATTACACGAGAAATTACAAGGGATAGTTGAAATCTACGTTGAATTTTAGTTCAGCTTTGCTAAAAGCACTATATATGTATATCTGCATTAGGGATAAACAAAAAGCAATGCAATACAAAATCATTTATGAAGGCATAGATGCGCATTTAGGTAACCAATAAAATGTTACTTAGCTTGGCAATTCAGATTATTTTTAGAGAAACAGAAAATACGAATTTACCCTGAACTGTTTTCATTTTCTCCTGGATTAATTTGAGCTGCGATTTCAATATAAATTGCATTAACAGTGGCAGTTTTTACAAGCCTTGTACAGAAGTAACTGTTAGTATGTTAATTCGTTAGTATACATGTGTGGAACAAATCCTGAAACTGAATTTATTATTTCCATAGTCACCCGTATAATATGACATCAGATGATGGGGTTTGGGAGAAACACAATAAGCAAAGGTAATTTCAAATCAAATATGTCGACCGCCGCAAGATGACGTTTATAATTTCTATAGTTACCGCTATGATATGGTTATCGGCTGGAAGGGCTTGAGAGAGATACAGTAAGCAACGTGACGTTATTCTAGATCCAATATGGCGACCGCAGCAAAACAGCGATTTATAATTTTCATAGTCCATATTAAGCGACTGATGAAAGAAACACAATGAACAAAGTGACGTCATTCTAATCCAATATGGTGAACGTTAAATTAATCAATCATTGCATATAAATACTCATCTATAATAACTATATCAAATTTCGACTTTCTAAAAGTTCGCCAAAAAGTAAGATTCATTCAATTGGGCAAGAATACTTAATAGATATAATTACGTCTCCTGCATTTACAAGAAATTGTTACATTTTTATACCTCTTCTATGCATCTTATGCATTCGATCTTAATGTATGCATACATATGAATAATTATTGCTTACCTCAGTAAAACAGTAACAAAGAGTTATTCTCGTTTTTTTTTTCACATATATTCCTATTTACATTATCCGTTAAAATTTGGCATTAATATATTCTATTTCTCAGAAAATTAACTGACTTTTTTGAGTATAAATTCAATATTTCTCACTACTTTTTGTTCACTTAAATTCATGTTTTGGGTCGCTAGCACCCCTGTATAGGTCATTTGTTTCACATTAGTGTAAAGGAGATTGGTTTCGAAAAAAGAAATGCAATATTCAAAGTAATGCAATAGTTACTTCGCTTTTTTAAATCCTCGAGGTTTTTTTTAAATTCACCCGATCTTTAAATGACCTTGCAGGTCATAGTCACGGTCACGTTCAAAATCACCTAGGGATGAATCTTTTCAATCACTGCATCTTTACTCTACAAAATTTTTCTCTAGGAAACGTATTTTTCGAGATATTTTGTCCTTTCCCTACTTTCTAGACATCCTCAAAAACGCATGAAGGTCATGGACAGACATAATTCAACGTAAAATTTTCTGCTCTTTACATTTCCGATGTCGAAAATAGGAGTTTGTGCAAGTGAAATCCTCATCAACCACTGTCAACAAGGGTGTGCCACAAGGATCCATTTTAGGACCAATTTTATTTAGCATCTATATCAATGATATAGATAAATGTTTTGGTGAAGTAAAGTTAACTTTTTTTTATACTCCAACTACCACGAAGGCCTAAGGCCTAAACACTCATGGGGTACCGTGGGGCTATAGGGGGATACAGGGGAAAGGGGGACCGCCACACGGACTCTGGTGAGGAAACACGTGTGCATGCAACATGCACACATTCTGGCCCGGCCTACGAGATCCGCCGGGTGGTACCTCTGCGTGCGACAGTCAGAGACCGTCTACCACCTACGGACAATCACAACATCCATAGCCAAGAGAAAAAATTCTCTTGGGACGGGATTCGAACCCGTACAGCGCACGGCGACTGATCAGGAGACCGAAGAGTCTACTACTGCGGCCACCGCTGCTGCCTATATGCAGTTGACACGTCTGTATCACTGCCTGACGTCTGTTATATGTAAGTGTAATACTTTGTTGATTGTTTTAGATGAGTGGTTCTCGAGGCACCATCTGTATCTCAGTTCGGATAAAACTTCAGCATTGAGGTTCCACCATGCTCAAAAAAAGCTTAGTCCATAAGATCTTCAAATTAAAGATACAAACATACAGTTAGAACATCAAGTAAAGTTCTTAGGGATTCACTTTGACGACAACCTTTGTTTTAGAATACACTGTGACAATGTAATTTCAAGAATGAATTCACAGTCATTTATCATGAAAAACTTGAGAACTGAGCATCAACTAATATTATGCTCAAATTTAGTCTAGATTGAGATACGAACTGTGCTTCTGGAGCTGCTCATCATCACCTCAGTACGTGTTTGTAAGTCAGAAAAAGGTTTTAAGATGTATGGCAGGTGTAGACTCCAGGCATAGCTGTAGAGACTTACTTAAGAAATATCTTATACTGACCCTACCAGAATTCTTCTAGAAAGTCACCAAATGTGTTGGGACCTAGAATTTTTGAAAGGCTTCCCGAAGATATCAAGTGCAGTCAGTCCGTTATCAGCTTTAAAAAACGCTTGAAACATTTTCGACTTGACAAATGCTTTTACGCCGTCAATGAATTTATTAGTTTATAGGTATTTATTTTTGACTAATCTAATACATGTACTTTCATGTCAAGATGGATAATAAATATTATTATTCAAAAAATTCAATGGAACTTAATTTTGAGAGAGAATTTAAAATAGTCAATACTAATGAAAAACGTTTTTCTACGAATTTCATAATTCTTCCTCAGAAGATGGGTAAGACAGTGCGTTTTTTTTCAAATATATCTCTAAGTACTAATTAGATATTAACTTACCAGTCCAGACCTCTGAGGTAATTGTGAGCATTGAAAAATTGGATTTCTTCAAAGGTAGTTGGGCTGGGCAGATTACTGGCTATAGTGGGATGGAGAGAAAGAAATGTATAGAGAGCAGTTGTCCCTGTCTTTTGAGGACCTATTACCAAAAATTTTGGTAAGGAGTCACATGATTTGTTGCGAGACCATATTTTCTGGTGTCGGTGATCATCACACGGATTCTGGAAGAAAAAATGTAAAAATAGAAGAAACATACAATTGAAACAGTTAAATAATAGACGTGTGCTGGAGGTAATATCTCATTTCATTGACATTTTACAAATGCAGATTATTAGATAATGAGAATACATTGACCAAAGTAATAAGTAATAATAATAATAATAAATGTCTTTATTAATCAGCATACATCAGTGAGGCGAAGTTTAGCCAAATGGCTACTCTTACACTTAACCTCAAATACATGGAATTACTTACTCCCCAAACAGGATCCGATTCCCCGGGATACAATTTGAAATAGTTTTCGGCTAACTGCAAGGGTGGCGCTGTAGACAACTTAATGTTGGTCCAGCATTGTATGAACTTGATAACCGACTCGAAAGTGTACAGCCCCAATCTGTCATTTCCATAGTTTGACATGTGGGTCATGAAGATGTTTATCTAAAAATAACTGTTATTAGTCATTTTCTTTTGTAGTGGAAGAGTGAGGTAGATCTTACCGGATTGTACACGATGGTTTGGAACAATTCACCACCCTGGATAGACTCGTCCAACTTCTCTCTACCCCCAGGATATCTGTCTATCATCATTGTATGCGTGAATAGACCACAAGTTTGCCTGGGCAATACCATGATGTTTCTGAAAAATATGATAAACTTAATAAAGTTAGTCCTAATATTTCTAAATTTGTGACCAGTTGAATTCACTATTTTGATAGGCCTTAGAGCAATTCATAAAAAATGAAAATAATAACCTGTGAATGAAACCTCTCCTCAACCGTGCTGGTCTTAAATGCGGGTATTCCTCAGTAGATGTCACTCTGATGTTCCAAACTTTTTTCCACGCTGTGTAGAGAATCTCATGGACTGGATATACTCCAGAGTGGTGAGGAGACACTGAATACCTATTTGAGAAAAACACATTTACCTCATTTATTGAACACGACATAACACGTCATTTTGAAAATACTAGAATGAAGAGAAAAGTTCATAAACATATAGTCTAAGTATTTGTACTCCTCCCATATAATTAAGCGGAAAAACTCAAAATAATTTAAAAGCAGCATATTGCGTTTACCCAGAGTCGACAGGGATGCCTTTCTCCTTAGCAAAATTCCTGTTCAACTGCATATCCTCCATAAGCAAGGTCAAGTTGTCATATAGATGAGGTTGCTGGTGATTCCACATATGCGAAAACCACGTGAATTTATCCACATTTTCGAGTACCAGATCATCGCCGCTGTCCTCCTCACTGTTGCCATGATGGAAATACTTGCCAGAAAAGCCTAAGAAAGTGTAATTTTGCACTTACAATAGTCAAAAGATAAAAGGAAATTGCTCAAGAAACCCAACATACCTAAGTTGAATTTGAATCCTGGAACCATACTAGCTAGCCTCTCTTGTGTGGCTATGAGAGCTTTGACATCGTCTGGTCTCATTCTTGTACCACTCTGTCGGAAATAAAGCAATATGAACATTGAGTTTATATATATTTTTACCTATATCCAAGATATCCTAAGGCAGTGTTCTTAGCAAAAGCATCCGACGGTAATCCAACTTTAGCTCGATTTGGACTATCTGCTACGTTCACGTTGTGGAGTGATTTTTAAAAAGCCCCCATTTATCAAGCTAGCAACCTGAAATTTGATACCTCATTTCAAAATTCCTTATATGCAATAAGATATGGAACATTACATATGAAAAAATTGTCATTATCTGTCGAATATTTTTAAACTGAATATCCCATTATTATTGTACGCTCAGATACTCCCTTTTTAAAGAAGATAGAGATAGCATACTATAACGTTTTGATAATTAGTTGATGAGTCTCCCATTTTAAAAGATAGATTCTAGTGTTATAAGGTATTGACAAAGAGCTTCAAAACAAGGTATCACATGACCTCCGATTTCCACTTTAAAACATTGCCATGTTGAAATTCTCAAGTTATTTGTACGTTAAAATATGCGCCAATGTCATCATACCCAATTTCAGCTTGCTATCTTGTTCCGTTTAACAAATAATTGAATTCTGAAAAGAACTGTATACTTATTCAGAATGTGGAATATAAATACACTATTTTGGTTCTTAAAATCCCTGGCCGAAAGAAAAATCGCGTTAGTAACGTATTCCACAAGCAAACTCTAACTAGGCCAACCAAGATGTGCAGTATTTTTTTACTGACAAAAAAGAAACTCCTGCGCAGAGAAACATCTGCTGAAGGTTCTACATACTGTCACTCCACCTGAATCATTTCAAAAGACACAAAAACCCGATGGAGGAGCACTTTTACCCGATTATCAATACTTTACCAGAGTACAATCAAAATGAAATGCCACAGACTTCTACAGACGTCATCTTTCATGAACTGAAACCATTGGGTAATTCGTCACTTTGATGTGAGGGTTTGTATTGTGCATTATCGGGTTGCCGTCGGGTTGTGGTTGCGTTCGGTGATAAAGGTCCATCATAAGTGAAATCGTGATAAATTTCTTACCTCTCCTACAAAAATATCATCAATGTCCACCAGAAACTTTCTTTCCAGCGATAAGCTCAGTTGTCCATGACTCAGGTAGCTGAGACTGTCAAGGAATAAAAGTCTGTGCAACCAAAAACGTAGGCCGGAACCGAAAATCACTCGTTGAATGTTGTCAAAAAGGCCATGGTCTTGAATCACGGTGGTCAGCGGTGGAGTCCGAACGCCAGCTAGTGAGAAATTATCAGATATGACTGATAATTTTAAATAAAACAAAAAAATTAAAGAAAGTGTACATAAAAATATTAGACTTGGGAATTCAGTTAACTTGATAGTTGGAAAGCACTTAGAAGAAAATGTTATAATAATATAAAGAAATGTTATAATAATAAAAAGAAAATATTAACTATGACGATAAGGTAGAAAAATCTACAGAAAGAGATAATAAAAAATATGGAGACGGGACAGAAAAACTTACATTCGTTCCTTTGGATAAAATCATTTCTTGTAGCCCATTCTAAAGGTTCGTAAGTCGAATGATTTGCCTGAAATATAGTCCAGTCGTTGCCTGGCAACTCGCCCCATACAGTTTCTCCTGCCCTAGTCAATCTTAGTATTTGAGATGCTGCATTTAGTGCTGCATTCTATAAAAGAAATTATAATTTTAATCAATTATTTAACTATAATAATTTATTATATGACAGTGTGGAAATGGGATATTCAAAAGATGTTGAAGTGTGTTATTTACTTGGAAATACGTACTTTTAGCTTCAAGTTAGAATGTATGAATAAAGGAAACCCTTTTAGTTGAGCCCCAGCATAAGTCTCCTCTTCTGATGGCACGAATCCTATAACGCCCACGGAGTACTCTCTGCAATATTTGTCCAACAATTCTCTGTTCCAGTTATCCATATTAAGGTACTTGGTGAAATTTTCGAACACGATAACGCCATAACGACCCTTGTCTAAATTCGTCAAGACTGGGACACTTTTTCCAGTTACTTCGATTTTGTACCTGAAAGTAACAAGAAATGCGTATTGACAAGTCTAGATGAGACAAACAACATTTTCTCTCTCTCTGTTCCATCACCTTTTGACTTAGGCATAAAATACGGACACCGATAGAAAAAATTGAATATATATACAAAAAATATAGACCTATAAGTCTTTCTTGTAATCCTTGTAAACTCAGAAAAAATGATAACGCGGGAACTCACACAATTCTTACTTCAAAATAAGGTCATACCATATACGCAGCATGGCTTTTTAAATGGAAGATCTGCGATTACCAACCTGCTATCTGTTTTACAACAATGGACAGCTATGGATGACGAAGGAATGTCTTAATTACAAAAAAACATTTGATTTTTAAGGTTCAGCATTTTCGTGTACGATTTAAGCTTTTAGATTGGATAGAGGCATTTCTTACTGACAGCCTTCCAAGTAAGAATAAATGAGATTCTAAGTGATCCACACACACAGCTCTGGGTGGTGTTCCACAAGGCACTGTACTTGTACCTCTTCTATTCCTTGTTCACATGTCAGATCTAGTGGATATAAAAACAAACATTCCAGTATATGCAGATGATAGCAAGCTATTCAGAAACCCTGCATTACAAGAGGTCGACATTAAATACGAAATACTCGCCATCGAGGAATGGTCTGAGAAATGGCAAATGTCAATCAATGCAGTAAAGTGCACAACAGTTCATATTGGGAAGATAAATCCTAATATAAAATACAGTATAGGGCAGGTAGAAATGGAAAATGTGCAGTACCAGAAAGACCTAAGAGTTATAATAGCACATAATTTACAATGTGAAGTACACACACTACCAACAAAATTGAAAAAGGCCACTCACTGATATATTTGATTGAAAAACCACTCTCTTGCAATAATAGAAAAGTTATACCAGAAGTACATTCGACCAAAACTTGAACATGCACACATCGTATGGAGTCCCTATTTTGCCAAAAACATCGAACTACTGGAAAGATTGCAACGTAAAATAACGCGAATTCCACCAGAGATTCGACATTTGCCATATGAACAACGTCTACGGGCTAGGAATTTGACAGCACTCGCCGAGCGTTGATTGCGATTGTCATGATTATGAGGGGGCCTGATCGAGGCATTCAAGATCATTGATTCCTCTGGAATACCCATGCTGTCGTTATTGTGTATACTTACTTAATCCTAGTGTGCACCAGTAGTTCTGCAATGTCTCTTCCGAGCTTCGAGTACATAGTTTCAACGAACACAAGCACTTTTGGGTAGCTGCGCAGACGGGCGTCAGTCTTGTGGTCATGATTTTGGATGATCCTGGGACTGTTCATCACGCCGCAACGAATGTTGGGCTGCGGGCGTACATTACGGTAGATGAAGCTGAATGACAGAGACATATCACACTAATTATCTGTATAAAAATGTTCAAAACAAAACAGGTATTTCAAAGGACATATAAACCGACGGTCATTTCAAAAACCACACAAGTCAGAGAAAACTATAGATTTTTAGCCATATGATGTAATAATACATACCAACTTCGTCGAGTGCACTCAGGCAGGTTAAAAAGTGTTCCATCAAGACATACAAGTAACTCGATAATAACGTTTGATCAAAAAAGAGCAGGAGAAATGAAACATGGACAAAAACCATAAAATGTTACAAAATACATGTAAGTGATTAAGATATATATGAAAACATTTATAAATTGAGATATATACAGGTATTTCTAGACCAGAATGTTTCTTAAGTTGTTCTTGAATATTAGCAATGAATTCGTGTATTTTAGTGTATCTGGCAATAGTGAATTTATTTATTGTGAAAAAGCAAGATAGGGAAACTATGCCTGTATAATTTTCTGCAAGTAATTTTTTGCTCTTTCAGAAAAGGGATGTGATTTTGACAGTTTCAGCTGTTTGGGGAAATGGCAGAGAGCACCGACAATAATGCTAAATCGCACGATAATTTCCCAGCGCAATTCTTCACCAAACGAATTAGGATGTCATTAATACCAGTTGAATTCTTATGTTTTTTAAACACTGCTGTTCAAAGTGCATGGGAGTGTATTTAGACAAATTTGAATATTTGCTTCTTCTGATAAAAGCGTTTCAACAGAAGTGGTAAAAAAGTGAATAAACTCATTCACATTTTACTATTGGTGCCTCCTTTGTAATCTATCTCAAGTGACCAAGAAGTAGAATTGTTTTTTTTATTCAAATGCATATTCACTAGTTTCTGAATGATTCACTAGCTTGGGGTAGAAATCTTGTTTGAAGCTTATTTTTATGGCCCCAAACAGCCTTCGAAGATAATTAATGTTGCGAAGATTTCCGCAGATCATTTAATAAGGATTGGGGAAGCGAACTACGTTTTTGGTGACAGATTTTCGAAGGATGTTCTTTTTCGGATGCGTGACATGAAAACTCCATTTAAAGTTGTCAAAGAATTTAAGGAACATCTTGAATTGATGTTTCAGTTGTAATTTCAATAGGGTCGGACAAATATATTTTCTTAAACTCCCTTATAGAGTCAGAATTCACATAGCGCCTGCACACTGTGTTATAAAGACTGACAGAAAAATACTCTTTTTTTCACGTCTATAACTGTGCTAGGTGTTCAGAGAAACCTAGGTCGATGATGTCGCAGTACTGGCTACTAAGGTTGGTAACATAAGTTATTTCAACGTGTTTTTTTCGCTAAAAACCCTTTAGGAAAGTGGCACGCCTCTGACTTTCTATATTCTATCTCAAGAGTTAAGACGTTCATATGAAGTTCTCTTTTTCGAAGGATCCCAGGAATCGACCCCTTAAATATTGACATTCGCTTAGGGAACACCCTATATAGCCACGCCGTATACTGTACTTTAATGTATTCATATCGTCAAAGCAAATATGAGCACTCAAAGCGTTGCCTCTGTTCGCTTGTCGCTACCACGCCCAGGCATTTATGGCCCGCTATCTAATAGGAACGCGATATTTGAATTACGCGCACTGGTGTTTGTTTAACGTCGCATAAATGGCTGACATATAGTTTTGCTATAGATACAGCCACAAGCTCACGCAAATAGAAACTTAGCTATTTTTGTATGCCTGATGAAAGAAATTCGAGCCTAATGAGGAAGCTCTGCTTGTATATACTGTTTGCAAACACAATTGAATGTCTGTTACAATATTGTTGATTACAACAGTAGGTTAAACCACTATTTTTGAGTATCACTTGGCAAGATCAGGGTGGTCTGTTCAGGTGAGGTATATTGTTTGCACGACTCAAGATAAATTTGTCGGAAAATGTTTCCACGATCAATATTTCACAGAAAAGCAATAAACAACTTATTCAAAACCTATTGAAAACCTTTGATCATATTGAGGCAACTAGAATAAAAAAATATGTTATTTTTTATACGCAGATAATAAACGTCTTTATTGATAATGATTACATTATAAAAGTGTAGCTCATGGAGCTATTCCTTCACTTGACTAAAATATCAAAAAAAGTATGATGATTTAAGTTATTTTTGCAAACGCCATCGATTTGTAACATTTTCATATAAAACTATCTAAAATTAATAAATGAATACCAACGCTTGAATGAGAATCAACGTTGAGTGTATAAAATCCCAGCAACAAATTCTAAACTAAATGCGCAACCTAAATATACTTAACTTTATCTAAACAAACATTGGAATTTGGCTCACTCGTTCTTGTTCCAACATCTGTTGATATCTTATAATTTAATACAGTAACTGTTTGATCGAAATATGGTCATAAATCTAAATGTCAACTGCATTCTGTTAGTCACATGGAAGTGCATATACGACACAATGTTGTAATGATTATAAAATGACTAATCATTAATTCATTTGCGAACATACTGGTATTAAATAACAAAATTGCTGTAATTTATTAATTTTTTAGTTTCCATACTCGGAATTCGGTGAAGACTTTTTGAGCATAAGTGTTTGATAAATTCAATTTTCATTTATGAAAGTTTCATTTTGGGGTGTTATAAAGTTTGTTTTTCCGACTGCCCAGTAATCCGCTATAACTCTGACTCAGATTTTATACTAATTTTGATACAAAGTTATTTATGACAAAGACGAGAAAACTCAGACAATGAAAGAGTTTTACCAATCACTGTTTTTTAATACTCGTCACGTGTTACACAAACCATCCTACTACCCAACTAGTAAAGTAGTGGTATAAGCTTTTGGTAAAAGAACCGTTCAGCCATAAAAGCTCCCTATTGTTGTTGCCTGAACACCAAAATGCTGGCTTAATGTTGTGTGGAATACAAATTTGCTTTCTGCAACATATTTGCTCTAAAATGAGGTGTTTAAGATATTCTTATAGCATAGTTATCCAACACCTTATAGGGCAAATTTTTAACTGTTGCATAAACGTTTATACAACTATTTTATACGGCATATTTGCACGTTAGTCAAAATGGTTGTGTTGTGGCATCCATTGTAACGTTTATAAAACCAACCCCAGCCTTGTTGTTTTGCTGTGGAATTTACTACTTTAGCCAACAAATTGCTTCCAACAGAAGCACTTATACAATTGTTGTTTAGTATTTAGTAACTGTTAAAGGCTAAATATGTTGGTATACAACTTCACCATAACCTAACTCTCTGCTGTCATATTTTTGTTAAAATGCCATAACCAATGTTTCAAGACAAACAACGCATGCATATTGGTTCAAAAGGTTTTATCAACTATTCAAACAGAAGATATAGATCTGGTACAAATTCTGGGTAAATCATTCGACTCTGTCGGTATTTCATTTCAGATATTTGTCAAATTGTTGAATAACACCTGCAGACAACACCAAAATATTCTAATAAACCAAAGACAACATGGACGATGCCATGATTATTCATAACCACCCGCCATATTGGGCAAACATTTAATTCTCTACTTAGTATTAAATGATTATGTTTCAGTTCGAAATTACAGATATAAAGTGATAAACATTAGTGTAATTGTGTCTAAATATATGATTAGTGGAAGGTTTAACTCAGATAAGTTCAGTTTTCCATCTTAAAAATCTAGACATACTTTTGATCATTATTAAAATATGAATCAAATGCGAAGCCTATAGACATTGCGTAACTACTTTGTCCGATAATCACAATAAAATTTGCTGCGCAAGTAATTCAATAGCCCTATATCACAGTGTAGAAGTTTATCATATACCTGTGTATGAAATTCACAATGGCCGATAAGTAAGTAAACAAGATGACTGTAATGTGTTAGTTATATATTCTTCACTTCGTCTATACAATACATAAGAAATATTTTGGTTGCAATAACGTAGAATCACGTAACAGAATAGTTGTATAGTTGACAAAAACTGAATCTTGCACTGACGCAAATGCCCTATAGCGGCTGCAACAGGCTTACACTTTTGTTGTATAACTGTTACCTGCAACCCTTATACAACCTCGTAAATGACCGAAGTGTCCTATTAGGTGTGCCCATTCCGCTTGTATAGCTGTTCTAAGAGGGTTTTGCCAATGTTCTTACAGTATACAATGCTGTGTAATGAATACTGTATAATCATTCTTGCAACTCTAATAGGAGTGATAATTGTTAGTTGGGTACTTCTGAACAGAGCATACCAGATCAAAATTACCGTTTCACGAGAAAATGGAACTGAACCGAATCGTAACCGCTTACTGTGCCATTCATTGCACATATTCAAAAAATTAGAGACGACGAAAAAAAAAATCGGAAAAAATCACACCTTGTGATTATCGTTTGGGTCCCATTCCTACTAATTTCAAGTTTTTCTTAGACGGAGTGACGGACAGTGTCAGTCTATGTAGTGACAGCAAGACAGATAGTCACGCCACATTTATTAATTCATGATTGTGTGGTGCCACCATGCCTGTGTACGCCGTACAGGAATACGCCAACATGCATCTCACTTATGGGGAATGTACATGCAATGCTAGTGCTGCAGCTAGGCTTTACCGTGAGAGGTACCCAAATGCTGCACGTCATCTCGGTCACCGAGTTTTTGTGAATGTGCGCCGCTTACTCTCAGATGGATGTTTCTCAAATCAAGCATATAGTGAAGGAATAATTTCCTTTGTTTACGAGGACTTCGTATTACAAGTAGTCGAAGAAGACCCGAGTACTTCAGTACGACTAACAGAAGTAAGCAGGGGAGTGCCCAAAAGTACAGCCTACCGAGAATCGTAGTACCCTTTGAGCTGCCAGAGTTCTTGAATGACGAAATTTATATAGATTTTTTACAAAATCATTTACCAAATTTATTGGCCACTAAGCATTTACATAGGCATGTTGTATCAGCAAGACGGCTGCCTGGCGTACTACGTCCGTTCAGTTAGGGATAGAGAATATCTTGATGCGGAATATCCGAGCGGATGTACACGACGGTCTGATACAATTTCGTGGTCAGCCTGTTCACCTGACCAGATCCATTCGATTTTTTTACTGTCTTACGCCAAACGAAAATTTAGCTAAGCTACACGACAAAATAACGGAAGCAGTTGAATTTTTAATAATGGAAGATTCGCCCGTTTGATAACCCGATCATGTTAAATATTTCAAGCTACCATTGTTGCTGAAAGAAGGTAGTTTGAACATTTATTGGGAATTTTATAAATACATCCACCAATTACGTCACTACGTTTGAGAAAAATTGAAATTTGTAGTAATGGGAACTAAAAGGTCATCACAGGGTGTAGATTTTTTCGAGTTTTTAAAGCCTATAATTTGAAAAGTACACGACTTCGAGTTTTTATATTTTTCTGATAACTACTATGACTTGGCCTATCTCCTGTTTCCGGTTTGACTTCGACTTCTGAGACAACCTTTACATTATATATTCCTATCAAGTCAATATTCCACCTAATTTCCTCAGCTGCTACTGTAGGAGAGGACGCATAAGCTAAAGGCAAAATAATAAATTATCTACCTTTAAGAAAGACAAAACTTTATAATTCTTAAAATATTTCATCAAGCTACTCAGTTCACGTTAAAAATGTGTTGGATTTGCGTGTGTTTAAATACTTTAGTAGCAATAGGTGCTATGACAAAGCATCCGATATCACATATATCATAAGAAAACTTCATGGTTTTTGAAGATTGTTCCACTGAAGGAATCAAAAGTTGAAAAAGGCAATGGATCAAAGAAGTTTATTAACCATTTCCATATTTGCAAGTTGCCAAGATTCTCGATCATTTTAAAAAAAAAAATTAAAGGTATGATAAAAAAGCATGTGCTAATTTGGGAACTATGAAACAATCTTTCATGGTGAATTTATTTTCAGCACATTAGTAGAGGAAGAAAGAAAAAAGAATGGACGCCTTATTTGGCACCTCAAAATTTAGTGCCAAGTAGTTTGAGTCACAGAAGACTGAGTTTGTTAGATGTTTTGAACTTCCATTTCATGTGAGATAAATTTCAGAACAATTTATATGAATGTCAACATTTTAGAGAAACTGTATATTTTTCACAAATCTTATCACATAAGA
Organism: Acanthoscelides obtectus; assembly: GCA_963669975.1. NCBI lineage: Eukaryota > Metazoa > Arthropoda > Insecta > Coleoptera > Chrysomelidae > Acanthoscelides > Acanthoscelides obtectus. The sequence continues at coordinate 70,080,355 of CAVLJG010000007.1, read as the reverse complement.
GGTTTATAAAAAATGAATCTCTTGGAGCATAGTGAACTGTTACTAATTAAATATCTAATGGTTTAAATGCACTTTTTATTTCTAAATGGATGAATTGTGTGGCATACAAGTTGGGGTACTTAGTATTATCTTTTACTAATACATTTACAGTGCATTTACTAACCGATAATTTCTTCAGTTTAGCCCATGATAGTCGATCGCTCGAGCGGGGTCCGGAACATACTTTTTTAGGATTAGGGTGGGTTTAGATGCAACATTATATACTACTCAAGGAATGGATGATGGTAAAAACTTCTTTGCACATCTTGCAAGTTGTTTGGAACACCAAACACAAAAATGTAAAAATCTGTTTTATCTTATCTGACGGTCAAAATCAAGCTTATTCAATTAATGCTGGTAGAGTAAATAAGAACTTTTAAGAGATATGTAATGAAGCATGAATCTGCTACTAAAAATAAAAGTATAAGATTTTGTTTTATGGCAAATTACAGTAAACATTTTTTCTGGGTTCATCAGGGTTAGCTTAGATGTATTTGATTAAATCAACTACAAATAAATTTATTTATTTTCAAGTGCAATTTGTTCTCCAATATTTGACACAGTGAAACATTTGACAAGGTTACCAGTTTATAAATTCTACTCTGATGTATGATGTTAGATTTTTAAAACTATTGTTGTATATAGCTCTGATTTATGAGTTTACATATTTGGATAACAATTGTGTTATCTTGGATTTTATAAATATAGGAATGGCTAGATAAATAGCATATCAGTCAAACCTCAGACTAATGCTCCCAATTTAAACATATTTGTTTACACTACACAAAGAGGACCTATTGATTATAGCCACTTGCTTGGCTGGTTGTCCCTAAGGTAGCAAGCATTCAAATTATATTATTTTATTTTTATCATTAGCAAAATCTGACACAAAGACTTGCAAATTCTAACTTGCAGGACACAATCAATGAACTGGACAATTGAAGAATCCAATGCAAGAACTTGATGCAATAAACTTTTAGGAGGGAAGTGAAACTGCTTTTATATACTTCCAAAGGAATACAGGGGTAATGATGAACAATAATTACTAGGTCACATTCCTGATCTGAATTTAACAAGAAGCACTCACAGAAAAAGTGCCCTAAAAAGTCTGGTTTTCAAGATAGACTCAAAGTTTTAAAAAATGGTCTTTCTATTAATATCTCAAAGATCCTCGTGCCAATTATAATGAATTTTGTATTGTTCATTGCAATAAATAAAAGACAATTATGAATTCCAGTGGTGCGTCAGGGGCAGTCTCACAAATGATATTGACATAAAAATGTATGCCGCTCACTTAAAAAAAAAATTTTTTTTCAGATTAAGCTGCCAATACAATTTTTTTGTCTCTTGGTTTCTCTTCTTGCTTTTGAGAAAAAATAAAATAAAAATAAGAAATGGAAAAAGATTCAATCAGCATTGATTGTTGTTAGGGAATGTGGTTTTGTTGTTATCAATATATTCTTCTTCTACAGTTTGCTATTATTTTTCCTTTGTCAAAAACCACTTTCTCAATCTTTGACCCTGAATCTTGGAAGCCATATTTTCCAAGACACATGTTAATATGAAGAGTTTGTCTTTTACAATTTAGTTCAAGAAAACAATATATTTACAGCCTATCATTAAGTAACACCCTATATAAATATTTGACTGTGGCATACTGCATTGCTATATTGCTTTTGCTTCTTGTATTGGAGAATGTCAAATTTCAAACTATGCATAAACAGGTAGTAACTCATTTGAGTTAAATAATAAACCTGACTAGTTCTTACACTAGTGTTTAATTTTTTACTTGCTATAGAACAGATTTCTTGTTACTGTTGCTATTTTTTACAGAAGCCTCATTTAGTTTCTTTAAATATTGTGTAATAAAAAAGTTACATATGGTTCTGGCAGTGATAGCTTTTTTAACTTGCTTTGAACAAGCAACAGAGTTTTGAAATCCAGTTCAATAAAGGAACAAATAAAAAGTAAAAAAAAACTTACTTGGTGAAGTATGGAGATCTTGTCTGTCTAGAATAGATGAAGATTAAGACCACAGAGAAGAATGTCACTGCAATAACACACTTCCTCAATGTAGAAGCTTTCAGCACCCAACTTGTCTTCTTTCTGACTCTTATACTTGATAACTTGTTGCCCCCCAGTAGGGGTTTTGAGTCATCACACATATTTACAATAATACTATTAACTTTGGCTAAATATATTAATTGTGATTAAATGGCACTCTATTGGAATGTTTCGAGTTATACTATTGGTCAATAGTCCTCCATTTACTGTGTTTCCAAATCTCTAGGTCACAGGTACTTGCCATTTTCCTGGGATGGTGATGTGATGTTTTCATAGCTCCTGGACAGTGTGTGGTTTGGATATTGGTGAAAATACATCACTCGTGTTGCGTAAATCACACAGTTACTTGTAAATCCTATAAAGAAATATCAACGCGTTGATATCGAAATATCGATGCCTATAAGTGAATGTTTGTAAAAATATACCTATCGGTACTTGTATCTACATTTGCAATTTAAATTCTATAATGCATATAGAATAATAAAATTATTATTTAATTCAAACGTTTTATCTCCGACGTGAGGTGAAAACAGATATGTTTGAGTACCCATATAGCATACAAATCGAGGAAAATGTATAACCTAACAGTTCGAGTCAGCAAACTTCCTACCTTTCTGAATGAAGCCCCTGTAACATTTCACATCACATATTTAACGCAGCTTTAATTGACGTATCCTTCGTTCACGTTTACCTTCACCATTTAACTATTTTCCGATTTGTAAATAGAACATTCCGAGTTCTTTATTCAATTCGAAACTCCTACACAATATTAGTACTTTCATCCTACAAAACATTCATTTTTTCATTCACAAATTCTGTAAGCTGTCAAGAGCTGTCATTGCAGATTTCTTTATATCTTGGCGCTTAACATGTTCATTCATAGATGGCACTACATTCTTGTAGTGATGGGTGTAACATTCACAGCTGTAAATTTTTATCCTTTACATTTTCCGTCTTTTAGTCGTTTTCTTCCTCGCTTATGCCTGTTAACTTATGGTAGGCGCTAATTTAAAATATAAAATTTTGATTGTTTTATGATACGTATAATAATAGGCAAGAATAAATCACCGGTTCTTTACCATTTTTCATGAACGAGCAAGAGAGTAGGTGTTTAATTTTACAGTTTTCTTTTATACACGCTAACTGGTGTGCTCGATGGCTCTAATAATAATTATTTAGGGAGAGATCTTTCAGTATACTTAACTGCACGTTGTAACACATTTGGCGTGAGTTTCTTTTTAAGTAAAAATCAACTCCAGTAGGTGGTTTCTCCTTTTCATGACAATACTTCAACTACCTCTATTCCATCTTTATGGGAACTAGGGGCATGTCACCAAGGCCCCAACATATATTATTTTCGAAACAATTCGGGATTGCCATACTTTCTCACAATAGGCACAGGAAGTAAGAATGTTGCTTCGGTCTACCTTGCGTATAGGTATAGGTATAATAATGAATCCAATGGTAATCAAATACGTCAAGAAGATATCGGTATCAACATGTTAGTCAATGAGGTAAAAGACGCGTTAACTCAGGTGTCAACCTGCGGTGGCAGAAACCACAAAAACAAACGGATTCGCCTTCTTCCTATACCACAAACTATCATACACTCCTTGAATCTACATTGATCTCTTAGATAACATGCCGCTGCACCGATCTGTCCGATCGATTATGGTATTTTTCGCTTTTTTGAACACATTTCTTACGAACGCTTTCGAAACGCTGACAATTCTTATCCGTTTCGTGGTTTATATTTGTTACGAATTTTATATAAAGGGTGGGAACTGACCATAAAGAGTTAGTCGGTGCATGTCGGTAGAAGCTGGATTGTTTTAAAGTCTGCTTATTGAAAAAAAAAACACAATGAGAAATCTCCTTATATTTGTGAGTACCCAATCGATACGCAGTTATCGTTATGTAGTTCAGTCGACTTGGGCAGTGAAAAAAGTATGGGTGGTGGGTACTTGTGAGTTTGTGCAAAGTTGTCAGATTCAGTGCAATTCAACTTAGAGTGGAAACGTGTATAGTATGCGATGTACTTGTGAAAGTGATCCAAGGGTTCCCCTCACTAGGAGGGAAGTAACTTTCAGATTTTAAGGCTGGTACCGGAGTCGTCAGACATCAATAATATGACATGACCTTCAATCGTGTGAAGTAAATGTGCATCGGAGCTTGGTCTCGTCCTTTCATGTCTGATTAGATATGATAGCTCCAGCATTTCTCAGAAGACTGGAAAGAGCGATTGCAATTTGGAATGTTTGGCGGAAGTCATAAATTTGATTCAATTGTGCTAGTTTTAGGGTTGCGTTCACAAATTGTTCTTGAGCCATTGTCCGAAATTCACATTTTTGTATTAGTTGGAAATGGGCTATGAGAATTAATAATTTCACCGCTATCAAAATATAGTAAATCACCAAACTATGAGTATATAATTTAGAAGTAGGATATGTATAACTCATATTAAACCACTTTATTCAATTAATGCATATTCTAAAATTAAAAATAGTCGACCACGTTATCATTTGAATAGTATTTTAAAGTTAATTGAAACCTATGAAAAATATCCAACTTTAAATACTTGAATTTGAAAATTAACAACTACAGGCATATAGCTCTGCTTTCTGTAACCAGAATAAAATATTCGACCATTGTCTCTGTAATACCGATATCATTGTGGTATAGGCGGACAGGTTTCCGACATCGTAGATCAACTGGTGACCTTCTAGCTTTACGTTATACAGCTGCGGAGTGATTTTATTTCAGTAAGTTGGAGAGGCCTACGTTATACCACTTGATATTACAAAGGTCTTCACTTCGCAGCTAGCTTACTTGCTCCACAGTCGTGAGATACTCAGCGTAATTGACCGGTTCACTTCTTTATCCCCAATGTCAACACTGGTACTCCCCAAAGATCAGTTTTGTCTCTGTGCTTGAGTCTTAATGGTTCTAAGGTACAGTAAGTGCTGTAGATTAACAAATATAACCGAGCTTTACCAATAAGCTATTTGTTCCGGCTTGTCTGCAATTCGGAAATATATTTGTCAGAAGAAAACCCGTCAATCGCAGTAGCTGCCGGAAAAAAGCTGGGATATCTTTTTAGGGATAGCAAGTTCGTTTTTCGTTATTTTGTTCAAGACCCAGACTGAAGTTCAGTTCACACGGCTGGGGTGCTGCATCGACTATACTGTCCATATACTTCAGGAGAGGGCAGTACCTACGACTGACCGATGACAATTCCTTAACGTACGGTCTGAATATTACCACACCTGCGGGCTATCATCACTGCCCTAGGCTTGTTCTAATGAGGTGATTTGCTTCTCATTTGAACTGTTAATCTCAAGAAGTCGCCGGTATGACTGCTCTATTGTTGGCAGGGTGTCGAGATTCTGGAACACCTTGGTCCATCTTCTAGCAAGATGCATCTGAACATGCAAGAAAGCCAGTATAGTCAGACCAACTCAGTACAGTGGTTAGACGCTATCTTTTTATTGTGAAGCAAGAATTCACCGGTGTTTGCAAAAATGCGGCATGCGACACACTGCAACAAGAAAAAAAAGGTCACACACCATTAATTCCTACACATTTAAAGAATTAAATGCTTTGAATTTTATGGTCTTTCAAACCGGCGCACTTGTGTAACATTGTTACAGAAATAACTATAGCGTCTAACTCTTCAGGTGATTATGATTTGTCACGATCATACCTAAAGTGTCTCAAGCTTTCACTTCATATTGTCCATCAAAGTGATTTTAGTTTTTTGTGATGCTTAAATTATGCAGGTATACCTGTTTCGATATTATATAAAAAGCTTGAATAGCTAAGCAGTATTTGAGTCAAGTCCTCTATTCTGTACTGTGCATTGAATTAAGGGTAATTAGGAATCATTCTCAGGTCTGGATTATCAGCGACCCTAATCGATTAGAAAATATGGTAATACGATTCTAATAGCATTTTCCATTGGCATTCACTGGTACATTTCGGAGTGGGGCAAGAAGAGACTGGGTAGGGCGTCGAGCTGCTAGCACATTGGCTTGAAGGCTCGCGGGTTCGAATCCCGGTCATGAAAGCAACATTTCGAATCATGGATGTGGTGTTTGCTTATACAAGCACGCAACAGATCGGTGTAAGATCAAATAGGCACATCACATTGTTGGAGCTAGTTTATTCAATAATCAAATACCAGTAAGACAAACATGTGAAGTAGTACAGTGTTGGCACAACGGGGTCGGCAAAAAGGGTCAAAGAGCAATATCAAGGAAAGTGCAATCGTACAGGAACAGAAACATTGCAAAATTTTTATTTATTAGGTCTTTAGAAACCCATTTGAATGATCTAGGTGACTTGTCATATTTTCTTGCTGTCAGTTAATACAGGTGTAAAAGCACGAGGTAAAAGTTAGAAGAACCTTTTAGCGTTGTGACTTAATACTTCTTCGTGCACCGCAAACTCGCTGCACGAGTAATGCACATAGTGCGAAACATTTTGCAATAATTTCCACAGTGAGCATAGAGGAACACAACGTGACATAGAAAAATGCACTTCACTGCTCAGCGGTACCCTTTAATAAAAGTAGAGAGCGTATTACATCATCAAGCACGTTCCGTAAAAAGTCAAAGCCACTCTGTTTTCATTGCGTTTGTGGTGTTCACAGTGCACTAATTTTTGTTAGTGTTAATAAGTTAATTTGTCACTGCACACTGTATTTTAATCCGGGGAATGTATGGAAGAGCAACCTAGTTGAATATCCTCCTTCCTTTACCTGGTAATTCATCAATCAATTAAGTCATACTAATAGTAAAAGGTGCGCAAGTAGTGCAGACGTGCACATCAGCGGGAAACGTTGCAAAATTGACAGGACATCTTTGTTTTTATGGTTTTGCGATCAATTTGTCGTTTCGGTTTATTTTAATCTAAACCATCTTAAGAAATTTAATGGTCAAACAATATCACAGCGGGTTGAAAGCCGTACAACTAAAACACACTGTAAAAGTACAGACTGTACAGTTCATATAGTGCTTGCTTGGTTGATAGAAGCAGAATGCTTGATATCTCTGACAAAACGCAACGGAGTAATTTATATAATGACTACATAAAAATATTTTTATATTAATATTATGTAATTAGTATAAACTGTACGGTCTGTACTTTTGCAGTGGTTTAGAGGTATATATGTTTTAACCTTTAGCTAGCATATGCTTCATTCGTTTTACACACACTCTCAGATTCATTTCTTTCAACAAAACTATTTGAGAGATTTCTCCCCCCTTATCCCAATCCATCGAATGAGATTTGTCCCTACTTCCAGCTGCTAGGTTAAGTTTATTTTGTTTATGTACAAAATCTACCCAATTCAAACTGTACGATTTTTAACCTTCATTACAATTATATTTGTGGATCTGCCGTTATATTACCCTTAGATTTTTAGTGGCCCTTTACACAGGCAACAGTTATATTGTCGCCAAGTGGCGATCTAGTACTGCTTTTGTGTGAATTTGTAACACTCAGAGAGTCAGTATTACGTGTATCTGTTTGCAATTGGTGAAGATATTGATGTTTTTGCTAATAATACTTGTGTGGGAAATTTTCTTTCAAAAGAAGCCCATGATTCCACATCTCAATTGCAAAAATTTCGGAATTTTGAATGCTGAAAATCTATTTTATAGGTAGCATTTTAGCAGAATATAGTTTCTACGAAGCTTAAAATATAAGCTGAAAATATAAATGATTCCCTTCTCCATTGGTATACTCGAGGGGCAATTTCCAAAATTAAGCCACCTGCAGCTGCACATCTTTCTTCTAATTATGTCCAAGCGAAGTAACTAACAGTTACGTAATCCTCCTTATATTTACAATTTGGTTTTCAAAACCAATACCAGAGCAAGTCATAGAAAAAGAACAAAATGGTGAACAATCGGTAAGCGCTGGCAAACATAACACATTATATCCTAAATGATCAAAGCACGAGTCGTGAAATTGATTCAACCACATCATTGGTTGCGCATCCACTTCCTATTTGTCTACCTACGGTACACTACTTAACACTACGTAACATTCCAATTATATTTTCTTACCCTTTACAACGTCTAATGATTGGTTCATAATATGTAACACTGCTCTCCAAAGATGTGATCCTCAAACCTAGAGGGAAAACCACTAGGGGCAAGTGGTTCTTACGTGGGTCTCATAAGGATGTCGGAAGAATTCCAATTTTACCTAATACGTATCTGTAGTTCATTTTCTAAGTACCGCATGACTAGAATTTATCCTGAATGTAGCAATTCTTTGTAGACGGAAATAAAATTCCGAACTGTAGAATATTTAAAACTCTATAATTCCGAAGAATACATACTCTATATACGACTAGGAGTTAAGTTCCACTTTTTATTGTAGAGGGCTATCTTACGCCCTATGGTCATAAAGTAACTTTTAGCGCCCAATATATTTAATGAGAACTGAATGTATTCATTTATTGTTATTGGCTATGGCAAGACCATCACCCGGTGATATACGTATAATGATTAATTAATTTTTTGATGTTCAAAGGCCACTAATTCTTGACTTACCGGTCGAATATATCATTTTTTCGTACAATGAGCCCGAATTTCACATCATGGACAATAAACGGCCTATTTAAACCCTAGAGCATTGTAAGCCAACTAATACATACTAATAAACTTAAATACACTAATAACTAATACGTACTTCATAACTACATCCATTATCTTCCACCATAGCTGGAGCGCCATCGGTTGTCAAGCCTACCATTTTCGATAATGGAATTTTCTCAGAAGAAATAGTATTTTTAAAAGAAGAAAACAAGTCTTGCCCAGTAGTGTGTCCTTTTAGTGGAATAAACTTCAAAAGATCTTCTTCAATCTTAAAATCACTAAAAACCACCCTGACGAACACGGCCATCTGAGAGGTGTCAACGACATCTGTGAATTCATCCAGCTGCAGTGAAAAATAAGCACAGTTATCGAAGTCATTTCTTAACAGTAAAACTATATCATTGCTCATTACTTCTACTGGTTTCATCACTGTATTAGCAGAAAGTTGCATAGATTTTATCGCAGACAGTATCTCGTCTTTTTTCTTAAGTTGGTAAAAATGAAACTGCTGCTTCTAAAAACGTCTGTTTTATCATTTCCCCGTCTCCAAAAAGTTTCTTCTTTTGCGTAATTATCTGAGAACCCCGGTATGATGCTTCAGTTGCAGCCTTAATTTTGTCAATTGTTTTTAAAAACATTGTTTGTTGTTCAATTTTTTAATTGTTTCAATATCTCCGTTCTGGTTGCAGAATGTAATGGGAATGATTTTCTAAAATTCGAATGTACAGTTTCATAGTGCATCTCGATATTCCCTTTTTTAGGAATGGAAACAGATGTATTACATAACAAACATACATTTTTACCTTTAACTTCTGTAAATAAATATTATTCTTCCCATTCCGAATGGAAGTAGTATGTCTTCATCTTGTTACTACTGCTCATAATATTTTTAATTGCAGGCCAACTCTAACCCAACCGCTGGACTTTGTGCCGTTCAGTTTTAAACTGAGCGGACTGTCGCCGCGCATTGCGTATTTAACCCGTTCAAAATAATTGAGATCGTTCTCGAACAGATCGCTCACCGCAGTGTTGCTGCTGCTACTGCCCTAGATATATAAATAATTATTATTCCAGGTATTTTACTTTATGACGTCACACCAGCTGACTAAATCTGAACAACACATAGCAACCAGGCAGAGCAAGTACAACAGCCCCAGTGCTCAAAGATTGCAGTCAGACTATTTAGCCCTGCCATCATTACACCTCAAATCCGCCAGTGGCAGGCCGCTAGATGATAGGTACTCCTACTTCAGGTTCTCGGGACCAGTTAGTGGTCAGGTGAAAAAAGTGATTGTACCTGGATTGCGTGGGAAAGCCGTTGATTATGTGGTATGTTTTATCGGCATCTTTTAAGTTTATCAATCAATATTCACTTCCGCTTATTTAAGACGGTCGCATACATACACTAAGTACTTAAATAAATCGGTGATTTTTGAGAGGCTGTATTTCGGGAAAAAATGGTCGTATCTGTACTTTAAAAAACACTTTGAAGATTGAAGATTATAGTTTTCAGTCTTTTTTGCTGAAATATTTTAGGAGCAACGGTTCTCATGCATTTTTTACAGATAGCGCATGACAAATTTTTTACAAAATTTTTGCCTCCTTTTTAGTCCACGGGCTTGAACATTTTTTTTCTAATGGGCAATCATATGGATCGGATAGCTCGTTTATGTTTTTAAAATCTCGATACAGTCATTTTGCGCGGACATATCTGAATGAAAAAGCATTCTTTTGTCATCAACCACTGATATCTCGGTAACTAGTGATCGCACAGAGGATTTAAGAGTGTTTTCGAAAACTGGAATCAATCTTAAGATATTACAGGTATCCAATAGTGACAACTAAAGAAGAAAAATTATTTTTCCATTTTCAACCAGGTAACATGATGTTTTGATACAAATATTTTGCTCGTTTGATTTCTTTCAAATTTTGACCAATCGGTCCGGAGAAACCGTACAGTGGATCGATCTGTCGTCGTGCAGGGTTATTAGGGGTACATTGAGGTATACAAAAACCTCATTAGCATTTCCAAAATACGGTAGTTTTAGCTTAGGAATATTAGACTATTACAGCCGGAAAATCATATCTGGCTCTTTGAACAAAACATGTAATATACCGATTCGAAATTCCCAAAGTATGCGCCTGGTCGTTATTTGTACATGCATAGGGTGAACGCAAAAGCAAATTTGATTGTAGATTTATAACCGAAAAAAGTGACTGGAAAACAATTATTATTAACATCTTCTTATGACAAGTTTATCCATGCATCCATTTTCTGAAAAATAATATGAAACACTTATGTTTTTTATAGACGAGGGTGATGAACGGTGGTGAGACTCACGCACTGTTTCTTCTGCTCTTGATCAAGAAAATTACCCGGGTTGCAACATTTCTATCAAAGAAACATTAAAGAATCAGAAAGGAAACGAACCAGCCCCTTCACTGTCTATTAGCTTATTCTACTTCCGTAAGGACCTCTGTCACGATACAAAATTTTGTTCATAATTTGAAACCAAATTTCGTTAAAAAATTCGTTACTGAATTTAGTCGTAGAGCACTAATTTGTTAACATGTATATGTTAACCTATTCAGTTTGATTGGTGGTTTTCTATTTATCTTTGGCTTTTCAGGCGAAACCCGACTACAAATACACATACGGCGTCCACGACGGAGACAGTCAGAATTCCCACGCCGAAACTCGAAATGGAGATTCGGTGCTAGGCGAATACAGGGTTTTGCAATCTGATGGACTTGTTAGGATCGTCAGGTATACGGCGGATCCCACCAGCGGATTCAAGGCCACTGTCGAGTATGTTCATTAGGCTGTTCTTAAATTTTCATTTGAATATATTTTTATAGTAATCCTGTCTTTTATTGATAACTCCCTACCTGAATATATTGATCTACGGACAATGTTACGAGTTGAAACATACGTTGATTCCTCAGTAAGCCTTTTCTCTGTATCTCGACAGACTTGTCGGTGGAATGCAGCAAGAATGTCGGTTGAATTTTACCCTAAATATGGTTCGGGCTACTCGCATTCTGAATTAACAAAGAATTAGGTAAGAAGCTCGCGCTCAGAGCCGAAATCCCAGATGTGTATTGCACATTTTAGGCTTTCCTATGAGTAACTTAAACTCTCTTGCAAGTGTGTGATCTGGACAAAAACTCCCATCATATACGCCACTGGCTAAACCTGTCACAAGAACTCCATGTTTTGTCTGCCCAAAACAAAACACATCATGTATAAATTACTCTTTACTAACGTTTCGGTCGCCATAGCGGATTTTTATCAAAGTACAAATTGAAATGGTGTTCAAACTGTGCAAACCAAGACTATCATGACGTGACCTACGTTTTCTTTGAGACAAATTACTATTTCTATACTATATCTTGCCATGCCATGGAACCATGGAAGTCTGATTAGGGTGCGACGCGGTTTGGTACAATGATACAGCCTGCTCAATACTTTTTGATCGCACCGGTACCTCGTTACCAAGCATCTTTCTACAGAATCCGATGAAAGCGAAAGCTAGGGCCGTACGCACTAAATGAGATCGACAAAAAAATAAAACCAGAGCGCAGATATCTGCAATCGCACGCAGTAGTTCCTTATGTCTGGCTGCAAGTCGTCCGTATTTGGGAAATGAGAAAGCACATATTGTATGTGAATTTTCTACCTACTATGCGTGGTTACGTTATCTACGTGGGTAAACGTGAGAATGTATCCATATAAAGAAAAAAAAAACAAAAAATGCCGCCCGAGCAGGGACTTGAACCCTGGACCCTTGGATTAAAAGTCCAATGCTCTACCGACTGAGCTACCCGGGCTGATGCTTATACGTTCTGTTAGGCGGTATATGCGACGGATATGATTCATTACTTTATCGGCTGTTATCGTCATATGGTTTTTCTATCATACTAATTACATACCTCGCATCTTTTTAAAGATTCTTTGATACACATACATACGAAAAAGTTGAGATGCTAAAGCTTCCTTGAAGCCTGCTTCTCAGAAAATTGCATGACTTCTAGGCAGTACCGTAGATCGTAGTCAGCCTTGACACACACAGGGGCGGGTTCAGGATATATTTTAGGGGCCAATTATTGTCGGAGACTTCCTAGAAGAAAAATAGCTTGTCAGGCCTTTTTGAAAACTTCAATATCATGTACGTATATACAGTGTATATGCATTGCATTGATTATGGCAAAAAATCGTGAGCTCTGTCAGCAGGCCCATGGACATTTACACATTTAACTGATGTTACTAACATGTTATAGGGAGAAATAATTCTAAAAATCAAGTTTCTAATCTTAAGTAGGTAATACAAAAATGTATGTGTACAAGAGAGGCTTGTAGCATCATAGGAATAATGTCGGAAATATAGGTGCTCATATATTGCAACACAACAAAATCGGAACAAAGACGTAAGATAAAAGCCGAGGCTACTGAGTAGTGAGTATAATATACTCAATTCACCGAGTCTACTGTATTCACTCTGTCTATAGCTCGGAATCCATACATTTTTGTTTTGAATGTTTGCATGTATCTGTCTGCTCTCATAGGTCTATGTTGCACCTCTTATAGCAGCCTGGGCAAAGTCAAGCAAGGCCAGATGATTTTTTATATTAAAATCTCTTGATCATGTGTAACTTCTAAATCTATCACTAGGTTGTTACAGTTTTTTTATGGTCGACTAAAAATTAGCTACATCTGGATAAAGTAAATTATTACAAGGTTTTTCTTATTTACGATAATAATTTTATAGCCGTTCTTAAAAACATCGAATATCATTTTTATAACAAAACACCTCAGTCTGGTAATTTTGTGGTAGAAAATCGTACTCTACTCTCCATCTCGTTGGAGTTCATTTTTTATAATTTCTGTCGACCGTAAATACGAGAGCTGAAGGTGACTTGGTGCTATTTCCGGTGCTCTGGTGGAGAAATTTGTCTGCGGCACACTGGCCGATCCTGTGAATAGTTCACACGCTGAGTTGCGGATTCAAAGGATGGTGGGGTAGTTTTGTTAGAACTCGACCGCTTGGTGGTCCTTAGTGCCGGAGCCTTTTTCTTACCCTTTTGGAGATTTAACCGTGCAGATAACTCAACCATCGAACGGAGGGGGTTAGTCCAAGGCGAGTTTGAGTGAGACTCACGTCTGGGAGGAGCAGTTCTATCATTTTTGGTGAACCCTCATTGTTAGAGGGTTGTACCCTCCAGTTCTATCCTCCCGTTTTACCTTCTGGCTTTAGAGTAACACCTGGGACTTCCTACTAACGGTAGCCGTTCAGAGATAGCCAAGTTTTTTTTAATTATAGTTTTTAGTATAGTGTACCTTGAGTAAGTTGGTATCTTCTTTCAACGCCAGAATATCAACAGTGACACTTGTTATTAAATCCATTTCCTAGTTTTTGGGTACTAGGTGGCGCTCAAATAACCATTGCATCCGAAATCAAAATACAAAGAACCTCACCCTGAGGGGGCTCATAGCTACCAACTGAGCACACAGTTATTCGGGATAACATGGCGTCCACTGCTATTTTGGTTTTTGATGCATTTTAGTTTTGGATCATTTTGGTAAAGGTTTTGATTGTTGGTTTTCTGGGGTAACTGGAGATTGTATTTCATCTGATACTAAGGCATTTAGTTTTTTTGGTATACCTGGCTAACTGGTTTATTAATTTTAAGGTTTTTTAGACTTATTATAGAGAAACCAGAGGATGTATTTGGGGGAATGTGATAAAAAAGTTATTGAGTTAGAAAACTTAATTTCCTCTTACTCTGGAGCAGGCAAATCTGTTAAAAAGATCGAGACTAAAATCGCTCATTTAACTGCTAGAATAGAAAGAATTCCAGATAGCTCGGAAACTAAGAATAAATAAGCTGCAATTTTGCTAGAATTATCAAATTTAACTGTAGAATATGACAATCTTTGTAAAACTTTTGTCGCTCGTGTAGATGAACCTCTAGATCCAAACTTTGAACCCAACAATTTAATGCATCAAACAGCCGCATCGACACCACCACGTAATACTGGTAAAATTCAACTGGTTAATACTCATTTATTTAATTAGACTGTTAAGCCAGTTCCTGTTTGGAAATGGGATTTAAAATTTTGGGGTAGTTCTGGACTTAGTTTTATAGCTTTTCTTCAAAAAGTTGAGGAGATAGCCAATTTTTTTTGATTTTAGTTTTTTTTGGATACCCATTTAGCTAGGGGAGGGGGGGTAATACATAAATTAATCCTTGTTAGCCTGTCCTCCAGGACTTCTCCTTAAATTTGTTTATTTTTTTGTTCAATAAATGTCTGTGTACCTTGAGTGAGTTGGTATCTTTTTTTAACCCAGAATCCCAGCAGTGACACTTGTTATTAATTTCATTTCCTAGTTTTTGGAAACTAGGTGGCGCTCAAATAACCATTGCATCCGAAATCAAAATACAAAGAACCTCACCCTGAGGGGGCTCATAGCTACCAACTGAGCACACAGTTTATACGGGATAACAAGGTTTTTCAACAAGACGTCAACTTAGAACTAGCTGTCGTTCATTTCATACTCACTTGTAGCAAGCGCGGAATGAACTGTTTCCACACTAGAATACTTAGTCAATAAAGTTGACATTTTATAGTTCTTTTGCCGTTATATTTTTTTTTACGTAATAACCTTGATGTGCAGGTTAGAAATACAGCTTTTAGTGTTTTGTACCCTTTTTGCCAAAACATCACTACATAGTGAAAATTTGAGACGCTATCTATCTATAGTGTCTTTCACTTGATCCGTACCAGAATAACCATAAATGTGTATAAGAAGTTAATACCATGAAACACTACGATCTGTGCTGCAATACCTATGTACGTTTTTCTCAAACACAATGCAGATTCATCCATTGTATAAAATCTAAGACCTACTTCGATGTACCGCTCGTGAGCAAAAGATTAATGGCAATATTTGCAGGTGTTGTACAATTCAGACATCTAAATCAGATAAGTGGACTTCTGAGTTGCACTTTAATTCTTGCATCGGCTTTTAGCGCATAGAAAGCTGTTTGAATAAATACTTGAATCGTTCATCATTTCGATGGATTTTTATATCCCAAAAGTCAACAGCGTTTAGCTCAAGTGATTTTTTTCCACTGCTAAGCACTGAATAAGGTGCTTGCCTGCTTGTAACCTAAACAGACTTGCATTTTCCATAACTGAAATTGGTTGTTTAGGTTCATTTTGCATATTTCCGTGGTTTTTTTTGCTGCATTGAAAAAAAGACCGTATGTGAAATTTTAACATTGAAAGAGAACTCTGTAGATTTCCAACGTCAGAGAATTTTCTCACATCTGACAGAAGCATAACCAGCATGGCAGGAATAGGGTCAAATTCCAAGGAGACTGCGTGGAAACACTTATTATATCGAAATAAGATAGCGCAAAGCACCATCTATTACCAGAATCAACTACTGCGAAAGTATATAGCAATTATCGGTTGGCACTGCAAAGATCTCGGTTCGCGTTTGATAGCCCAGTTACCAGTGTGATCGCTAGAGGCTGCCGATTGTGGCGGTATAGTAGATGTGGTCTACTCACCATTGAACGAACTAAACATGCTGTTTCCAGCCGTCCGACCAAAGATGGCCAACCATGGACAGCTGTTTTGTGCTTTTAGGCAACTCCCGCAGCTCCAACCGATTATGGTTATAGATGGCGGTCTGCGTAGACTTATTTCGATAAATCTCATGTATCGAATAGATGATAGTTTCTATGCTTTCGTTCGCTGTCCCAGAGACAAAGTCTAGACCACGCTGATTAGTTGCAAAAAAGTATGAAACATAATGTCCATACATATTATGCTGGAGCTTTGGCGTGAAATTTTGCGTTCAGCTTTGCAGGGTAAGGTTTTACTAATTCTCTCTCACAAAAGAGAGTGGAAACACGAAAACTGTATTTTCGAAGGCAAAATATCGAAATTCCTTAGAAATAAATGTTTTGGAAAATACGCCAATGCTTAAGGTGTGTACGATTTTTGCAGAGCTGGCAAACACTGAACCCAAAAATTATTGCCAAGATGAGTTTATTTTTTTTTGGTTAGGTGGAAGAGCGCGGATTGACAACTAATGGTTGTCAATCAAGCGAACCTTGCCATTTGCTCACTGCAGATTTATGTACTTTTTCTTTTTCTGTACTTACATGAGCAATAAAAGCAAGTTATTATTATATTATTATTTCTCGATCAATCTGATGTGCTTTTTTCACCCACAAAAAATACGTACGGTTACATTTTTCAGGGGTGGTTCCTAACCGGAGATAACATATCTCAAGCAATTTTGGGAGGTAAGCACTCGAATTCTAGCTTAGTATGTATGTTAATCTTTCAAAGCAACCTCGTAAAGAGAATTGGATTCGCAAACTTAAGAATTTCCATTACGTAAAGGTACTACTCGTATGTGTGTCTCTTAGGACGGTGTCCGATCGACAAGATAAATGTGGGAAAACACACTGGTAGTACTACTCTACTTCTGTTGAAATGGTATCCAGCTAATTGAAACGTGAAATTGCTTCTAGTTCGGGATCCCGTATATCGGAGGTTGCATTATATATTAGAGGGTATACATTCGGTAGTTTACAAAATTTTGGACTTTGATGGTTGAAGATGTACCCCAGAAGAACTGGAAAATTAAAAAGATTCTTGTGTATCTACAGTATCGACCGTTCCTTGAGTTAATTGGATCCGTCAAGTTTATACAAAGGCTGTAAAAGCGTCGTTCCCTTGCCCCAAATAGAACTTTATGAGGTTATTTTTATTTTTTATCACTAGCATTTTTCGAAGGCAATATTTGAAATGAGCGTCCCAGATCACCTCAGTGTACAAGGTTTCGTTCCTTTGTAAAAAATGCAATTTTGCATTTAAAAACTTAGAAGACTTAAAAAAACTTGTGTATCAAAACCTTGCTGTAAGACTGAACCTGGTGCGTAGGTGACGAATCTGAGATCTATTTTTCTTACTAGAATGGTCCGCGACATTAAGCAATTTTTGATGATGACATTGAAAATCATCTTACCGTACCCCATTGTAATGGTTCCGTTCGCATGTAACAACGAAATGCAAAATTGGAAATTCCTCACTGAGAAGCTTTAATGATCGGTTGTATCGAATTTCACTTCCTTTAGTTTCAAGTCGGATTCCTGGTGTTGTTTTGATCATTTTCATTAAATCTTAAATGGCACTGGGACTGAACGTTTGTGGCAATAATTATTTATAATTTCAAAAGTTTTTTCTATTTCAGGAATTTTTTATGTTTTATTTATTGTACTCTACTACTGTATTTTATTTTGATTCTAAGAAAATGTTTGAGCTGATACTTTTGTTTAAGTTGTTTTAGTTTTGAAATCGGACTGTTTTCGCTTTGGCTACTTTTATACTCATCTTATTTGGCTTTTAATCTGAATAATTTTTAATGTTTATCTTATAATTTTATAATTTCATCAGAAGTCGGCGTCAAGCCTGAAACGGGGGATAGACCAAGTCATAATAGCTATAAGAAAAATATAAAAAAAGACCTGTACTTTTCGAATTATAGGCTTCAAAAACCTGTGATGATCTTTCAGTTCCCATTACTACAAATTTCAATTTTTTTTAAACGGAGTGACGTAATTGGTGATGTATTTATTGAATTCACAATATATGTTCAAACTACCTTCCTTCAGCAGCAATGCAAGCTTCTTAAAAATGATCGGTTTATCAGACGGGCGAATCCTCTTTTATTAACAAATTCAACTGCTTCCGTTAAACTTTTTGTTTCATTTCGCCATTCAAGAACTCTGGCAACTCAAATGATACAATGATTCTCCCAGTTACAATCTCGGTCCACATGCTTACTTTAAAACGAAACTGTTATCTTTCTGGGGACTTCAACATGAACTTTGACAAACTGAATATACATTAATCATCAAGGAAACTTGTTACAATTCTGAAATCGTTCAATATGGAAGGTGTGGGATTACACTAGAATTACCAATAACTGCAGATCGATCATCGACAATATTTTCTTCAATATATCCTCCACCTTCTCCAAAATAGTTAACTGTAACTTATCAGACCATAATATGCAGATCGTAGGCTATAATTTAGGAAGTAGTAGCCCTCAAACATAAATTGTTTATCACAGCAAACGCCATTTCGATAAACCTCAATATATTGAAATATTCAAAATGCTTTTTCAAGAAACAGACTGGTATTTTTTGTCTGATGAAGGGCTTGACTGTGATTCAAAGTTTAATATGTTCCATGATATATTCAAGCAAACCTTTGATAGATGCTTTCCTGTAATGTTAGTCAAAAGTAAACATGAAACTCCTCAAAATTGTAAGAATTGCTGGATAACCAAAGTAATGATTGATGAAAGTAAGTTTTTAAGAGAGTTACATTTTGCTACAAAAATAAATAATGATACCGAGTTGACTGCACGCTATAAACTACTGATTAAAGAACATAAAAGAAAATTATTGGAAACAAAACGAGACTACTATGATAATAAAATTGCTAAGTCTAGATAAGAGTAAGACTGCTTGGGAAAACATCAGTGCCAATTCAAAACATACAAAAAGACAAGTTCCTGAGATTATTTCTGATAACGATGGAAATGTTTTCTCTACGTCATCCAAGGAAGCTGTTGACGCGTTTAATAATTTCTTTATAAATTCTGTGTCGGAACTGACTAAGTCTATGACTTTCGGTGGGCAGTATGTACAAACTCCCATCAATACAAATTCCATGTTTTTAAGCCCAGTTACTGAAGATGAAGCTGTTGAGCTGTTAAAACATGTCGCAAAAAAGAAGTCAGCAGGCTTGCTCATTCGTATTGAATGTCATAGACTTAGTTGGTTAACCTCTAAGAGCTCTGTTAAATCTGTCTTTTGCAGAAGGCATATTTCCTTATAAGCTGAAAGAATCACTTGTTATACCAATCTATAAAAAAGATGATATTACTAACATGGCTAATTATAGGGGCATTTCTTTGTTATCCGTATTCGCAAAATTCTTCGAAAAGGCTTCTTATACACCTAATAAAATGATAAACTTTGCTGACAAATTCAATATCATCAACAGGTACCAATTTGAATTTCAGAAAAACCTATCCACAAAAGATGCAGTATTGTCTATGTGTGACTTTGTCTTAACATGTCTTGAAAAGAAAGATAAAACGTGTTGTCGCTTTATAAATTTAAGCCGCTTTCGATACTGTCAACCATGCTCTTTTACTTGAAAAGCTTCATAACTACGGAGTCAGAGGAACCGCTTTAAATTGGATAGAAAGTTATCTATCCGATAGGGAACAACGAGTTGTCATTAATAACGGTAGATGTAAATTATCTTCTAGCACCAATCTTGTTTTAACTGGTGTTCCGCAAGGAAGCATACTAGGGCCTCTATTGTTCTTGCTGTTCGTCAACGATGCGCCTATTTTCATGAAACATCATTTTGTTACATTATTTGCTGACGATACCACGGTGGGGGTTAAAACTAAAGATCCAACTCAGCTCATTACTGAGTTGTCAGTTGCATCATATCACATGGAGAGGACTGTGTAAGGAATGGCCTTGTTGTTGCAACTGATTCAGTTTTGCTTGCGAGATACAGATTGTGATATTGACTTGAAAACTAACGGAACCAGAGTGAACGAGGTCCAGGACACTAAATTCCTTGGTGTTATGATCGATTCAAGGCTTACTTGAAGGGATCATATTGACTGTTTAGTCAACAAAGTATCAAAGCATTGCTTTGTGTTATGGAGACTAAGGCAGTTTGTAAGTACTGCAGTGCTTAGGGTGTACTATTTTGCTCTCGTACAGTCAGCCATTGCTGGGGTAGCAGCTCACGTACATCAGATTTGCTACTTGTGCAGAAGAGAGTGATTCCTACAATAACATTTAGTAACAAGCTCACTTCGGGAGCTATTTAAAACTCTCCACACCATGTCGATATATTCACTTTATATTTTTAACTGTGTTTGTCATGTTCGAAAGTACTTTGAAAAATATGAGTCGCGAAGCAATGTGGAGAGTGGTTATAATCTAAAGAATACATACTGTCTGCGTACCCCTCAACAAAGCCTTGCCTTATCAACAAATGGTCCCCGCATAATGCCTATCAGATTGTTCAACAGGTCGCCAATTGTTATCAAAGCTGTCACCAATTTCAATGCTCTCCAATGCCCAGTTAAAAGTCTATTTATGGAAAACCCTTTTTACAGCATTGAATAATACTTAACATCAGACTTGTGAATTGTATTATTGCAAACAATTAATTTTTAATCTGTTTTCAATCTGTTCGTCCCTCTATTTTTGTTTTATTTGTTATTTAGTCACATCTCTTTAATTTGTTTATTTATGTTGTTATTTTGAGTACATTATGTTTGTATTATTTAATTTACTTAGTGCTGACTCGATCACAACTTTTTAGGTATTTTTTTTTCTCATTCATCAGTGACAATTTGCTGATACATTTTCAAGTCAAATGGCAATAAAGATATTTATTTATTTCTGGTCTCATCAAATGTTGAGTTTCTATATGCCCGTCGTGTAGGTTGTGTAGATTCATGAAACCATGTTGTCACATTAGTCCATCAAATTTTCTCTAAAAATCGAGGATCTTTCCGGTGACTCTGTTTGACAAAACTCAATCAACTCTTGGAAGATAATCCCGGGATGGTAGAGATTGTATTCGCTGTACGTGGTAAGGGTGGAGCTCGTTCTTTCCCAATATTCGATGGGAGGTACTTTCGGGCACTCCCGTGCTTGCTTCTATTTGACGTGCTGAAGTACTCCAGTCTTCTTCGACTATTTGTAGTATGACGTACTCGTAAGGAAAGAGATTCCTTCCTTCACCATGTGCTTGATTTGGAAATCGTCCCACTGAGAGTAAAAAGCGACATTTCGTCGGTTTTTTTTGACATTTCGTAGGCTTTTTTGTAGCTGCACGTGTCGCTTAAACGTCAGCGAACAGCGACCATTGCAAGCAAATGTGGAATGTCACGCAACGTCACATCCCTAATATTATGATACTAATTAGCGTCGTCTTATACTAATGCCCAAAATTGCACGCATAACCAGCGGAATTTGCATTCGTGAACAAAATGGTACATGGGATCCTACACTACTCAGTACGAAAGTCTGGATTTGGACACTCTAATGTAACAAAGTAAGATTTGATGCTCACTACACCTGCATTATTCAGTAGTTCCCATACAAACAAATAAGGACGATTATCGTCCCATGCATGTCTTGTTCTCTTAACGAACGTACCACGGTCCATCGCAGAACTGGGGATGAACTTGTGCCATGGGTGGGATCCAGCTAAGTGGTCACTTTATATAAACGCAAAACGGATTTCACCTGTGCCAGTATTGCTACTCAGGTTTGCTCAACATTCGGGATGATTATACAGGTTTGTGCATTTGTGCTGAGTGTCATTTTAATACTAGTGAGAAATGTGAAAGTGATGCGCTATAGGCTAGTAAAAAGCTTCAGGTGGATTATGCCCGAAAAGTCTTAAGAACATTCTCTTAAGTTAAACAGATTCTAGTTTGAACTGCATCAGGACACCGTATGTCACAGGGTTAAAAATATGCGCCAGTTTACCAGGATGAAAAATCAATGGACATTTTTCGTTTGGCTTTGGTTCAAAGTTTGTGGGTTGTAGCTATTTTAGAAGATATAATGTGGACTTCTATGCCTTTTTTCCTTGGTCGTCGACTCGATTTAGTGTTATGAAGACGTCTGAAGATGACGAGCTAATGGAAACGTACCCCTACTAAAAAATTAACGCATATGCAATGAAAGTCTGAAATATTTTTCGTTACGGCAAACATACTGCCTGAGTCCAGAAGAAAAAAATCAAATGTTTGCAAAACTAACAGAATGTAGGAGTCAAAAGATTAGAACAGACAAAGTAGGTTACCTTTGGAATTCACAGGATACTATATATGTACTATATTATGCTTTTGGTATCTGCTTTCCTTGTCCTGTAAGTTGCTTGGAATTCTTTTGGATCCTTGGGAGTTGTACATATTGCTTATTTTAGCTTCTTATTTTTTCGTATGGATACACCATCGGTCTTTAATTCGATAATGTCTTTGTATTCTTCAATCAGACTGCATAATAGGAGTTTTTCAGCCCCTGAATAGTATTTTCGTTCTTCAGTCATTTTGATCTGCGTAACTTCAATCACAAATGCCAAAACCACCACCATCAAATAGGTTAATAGAAATTTGATTTGAATTTGTGAGATCATGAGGTTGCCAGTTTCGAGTACATTAGGAAACACTTGAGGTACCCTCAAGTGTATTTGTGAGTGACTACTAAGAATATGAGTCATAGTAGATTTGACACCCAGCGAGTTGGACCAACGTAAAGTGTATAACGCTTGATGCTAATTAGCAGTAGCAAATGACATAGATTCGTTAGTTTGATAACAGCCTTTGCTTGGCTGTAGTGTACCTAATAATCTGTGCTTCGCTGATATTCAAGGTTTTGTTGATTGACTGATGCGAACTGCCTAAGCTATTCAACAGGTTAATGTTATTCAACTTGAGAGCGCAGTACCGCTTTACTGCTTTACGTTGGCTGAACATGTCCAATCTTACACATTTGTAAGAAATAACATACAAATTTCATTAAGATACTTTTGAATTACAAATCTCTACTTAAATAACCTGCCAGTTTTTAGTGTCTTTTAGAATCCGCCTTCGATCTTACTACTAAAGTAGAAAGAATTTATTCACATTTGTGCTTGATTGGAAAGTGCGTGTTTCTGATTTTTAACCCAGAGATATGCTGTAGAATAAATCACGGAAATAAAGGAAAACAGCCCGTGGTGCAATTTTCCTAGCCTCCATCTTTTAACGATTTTATTACTCTTGCCAGAGACTGGCAAATTAATTTTTTCACTATTAACTTGATAAATCGCTGTTATTCACCGCAAGCTACATTTCTCCCCCTAACCCCACTAGATAAATAGTCACTGTGTGCATTTATGTAGCGCTCTTTTGGGTTGTTGGGCATAGAATTGTAACGGCTATTAAATGCATTATCCATTATTAAATATATATATATATATTAGTTGCTCCAAGTCAATACAGAGTCTGTATAACTGAAATTATTGTAGTTGATTCTATTTACTTATTCCATTATTTTGACTTGTCTATCTGATAAATCAGAATATTTGAAAATGAGTGGGAAACGAAATGATGTGCTTACGTAGCATCATTTTTTATCTTTGTCGAACTCTTTCATGTAGCAGCAGCGTCCCTCTCCTATGTGTTCGTGTGTTTTACTCGGATAATGTTGCCTGACGTTCAGAGTATTCTCAGATATGCTATATTTCAAAACATAACCAAATTAAATGCGGTAGTATAATATAGTAGTGCCATTTTAATCCTTGCACATTATGTCCCTCGGCGTTATGCGCCTCAGTATATAAAGGCGCTCGGAGAAAAATAGCTAATTATCCTCCAAGGTATGTAATCTATTATTTTTAGTCATCATCATAAAGTGGTTCAGATAGAAATACCCGTTACAATAACGCAATAACTGCAAATCGTATAATCTGTCTGATAAGTACGTTGTATATACCTATTAAATTTTTATACACATTCATTGATTTGGAAGCATGAAAGTGGTAGACATTTTTTTTAATCGACGCCAGAATTATTATAATTCATTCAACTTTTGTATCTCAGTTGTGCAACATTTTCGGCAATGGCTTACCAGAAATCTACACATTACACCGTGGTGACAAAAAATCAAAAATTTACTTGTTTGTCGGACACATGCTAGACTCTTACTAGTAGGAAGTTGCAACTATACGGTGACATCGAAAAGGAAGAGAGCAGCAAAGCATGTTGCACGCCACTGCCAGCGCGACATCTCTTTGAATGCGGTGGGATACGCGCGCACCGACCTTGTTAATTCAAAGGCAAGCCGGCGTGCGTTTTGGTTTGCTGCTCATTTCCTTTTTGATATCAGACTATAAATATACAAAATGAAACAAGCGATAAACGAATTAACATGACTGGTCTAACAGATTTTCGTCGATCAAGGATTTTAATATCGAAGACGAACTTCATATCATAAAATATATAATTATGGTCTTTACCA
This sequence comes from Acanthoscelides obtectus, assembly GCA_963669975.1. Lineage (NCBI taxonomy): Eukaryota > Metazoa > Arthropoda > Insecta > Coleoptera > Chrysomelidae > Acanthoscelides > Acanthoscelides obtectus. Next base: position 70,055,498 of record CAVLJG010000007.1, on the reverse strand, counting down.
GTAGCTGATTATAACTACGTACATTTGATTTATGATTTAATAAAATCAAATACAGGATAATTCTGAACACTGATTTATGGTTATTGTGCATCGTTGGACTGATTTCACTTGTTTCATTATATTGAACAATTTGGTAAGAATCTGTCATAAAATGGTTCATTCATGCTTTCATCATTATTGTTTATGTTCCATATTATAAAAGGAAATTGTGATTACTACCAATCAAAAACTGATATATTGCTGCCAATTTATATGGGTTGCTGTTGCATCAATGTAACTTCTGAAACTTATCCTGTGGCTGACATACGTTTCCCTCTTCATACTATACTGTGAAAGGCAATAAAATAAACTACAGAAGTCAGGGTCGATACAATTCGGATTAATATGAGTACACCTGTGGCATTAGTACACTAATATTTCCTTTTTCGATGAAATAGCAATATATTTGAAACTGCACGACTCTTTGCAGGTATCTTTTGTCATATTGGTTGCCTCGTTAGTAAAAGGAAATCCACTAGACTACGGAGAACACCATGGATTAGCTCTATACCAATCTCACCATCATCCGGTGCATCTAAAGCCAGAGCCTGTGGTAAGCAACCCATTTTTTCATTCAGGTAACCGTTAATTTAAAACTCAAATACAGGCTTATCACTACTATGAGTTAGTAGAGCTAGAAAATCCATTTTGGTAGATTCCACATCTTCATCAAGATTGTGGATTCTAGGAACACACCGACTCGTAGGCCAGTTCTCGATATATAGAGCCCGACATAATTAAAATGGAAAATAGGAGCTTGGCAAGCTCATTTAGCAGGCTTAGAAGTAAATAACATCATCAGTGAATTACTTTGGCATATGAGCAGAGAAAAGAAACAGGTTATCGGCTGCCCATCAATGTGTTAAAGTAATGTCATCGATCAGTCGGATTGTCCTCCTATGAACCGCATCGAAATTCTCAAAAGGGCCACGCATCATTCTTATGAAAAAAGTGACTCCGATTGATTTTTTTTAACTTTGAGGGTGTAATGATGATCGAATGGTGTTTTTGCACAAACTCGATTTAAAGCAAAAGGTCCAGAATGCTTAGAGGTTTTGTATTTATGCCTTATACAACCAGATCGAGATATTCGCCTTTTCTTAGGCCCGTATCGTTAGTCGTCCCTACAATTGTAGGGCGCGTTTATGGCCTCCTTGATTGTCATAATCTTTCACCTCCTTCAAAAATTTCTAGATTACACTCGTCCCGTGTCAGAGTCAGCGCTCTCCTGTTGTTAAGATATGTTTTCCTTTTAAATTGTAGGAAATTTCAGGCTGATAAAACATGATATAACTGAAAAGCAAGCACAATTTGATGCAAATAAATGTTTGTGACATAACCTCAAAATAGAGCGTTGACACGGAGAAGTAGAAAACTATGACAATCAAGGAGGCCATAAGCGCGCCCTATAATTGTAGGGACGACTGACGATACGGGCCTTAGCTAAGAACATAGTTTATGGGTTGGATGAGTTAATTACGTCCCAAATGGCCCAAAAGGATTGTTCTGGATCTGAGAGACTTGCGTCTTGACTTCAGTGGCCACATACCATAAAAGCCTTAGCTCGTTGAAACCTTATTGTGCCTTGATGGTGCTGATACTACCAAGGTCTTGCCTTAACTACCTGAATATCTATTGTGACTTGACTTAGTTGTCCAAAAACGATTATCTGAAGCGTCCTTTGAAATAATTGAAGTAAACGTATTTTACCAGCTCGGTAGTACTAGGTATGATCATACTTCAATGGGAAAAAAATATCAAAACTTGTGTCACATCATCATATTTTTCTTCGACTTTAAAGAGTAGTGAGGGGAAATAAAAGTAACAATTCCAAACCATAATCTATCTGTTTAGATAAAAAATTACGGATTTTTCGGTCTCGCCATGAAAGCCATAAATAATCACCTTCTAAGTCTTCTGGATCTTAATGGATCGCTTCAAATCGGGTTGGCGCAAGAAGAACACTTGACCAGAATATCTTGGAGATTGCAAATTCGTAGTCCACCTAAATCACCTTATCCATAAGAATGAAATTTGCAACTGCTTCTTTTACACTTAAATATAGTATCCATTATGCATCAGTTGCATCATCACATAGGAAGCTGCATTTGAATATTATCAGATCTTATTGTGGTAGTCTGGATGTGCTGTTCCCCTTTCATTTATTAAATCTATATGTTTGGAATGCTCAATTAATGTTTGATTTAACTTGAATTTCAGTGTGTTAACTTGACCTGTGAAAATAAACTTGTTATGGATACCTTCAAGAATATATGGAAAAGATTATACAAATAAAATCAACAGCGTTGTAATTCTCCTCCTAGATGATGTACAAGCTCACATAGGATTTATATTGTTTTAAACATGTAAACAATAACTTTCCTTCATCCTTAGTTGGTAAACCGAGCCATATAAGGCAGATTCACATCATTTAAAATATCTACATATACGACGGTTAGAAAGTTGGACAAATATGTCTTTTTGTCACATTCTTGTCATCGTTGTTATAAACAATCAGATTATATAAAATCATTAGGATTTAAATGTTCTTCGTAAAGTTACATAAAGGCTGATCGTAAGATCCTTTTATTGGAAAAATGATGAAATCAAAAGTGAAAATCATTTACAGTATTTACGGCTTTTCATGTCATAAATTCTGTGAGATTTATATGCGATAACAGTTTGAAGATGAGAAGAAGACTAAATGAACATCTTAGCTCGTCTGTGCAATCATTCAATTTTTTATTTAGCATGTATGTGTCAGTTATTAGAATTTAATGTATTTGAAAGTTATCTTGTAGGTGTTTAAAATTTAGACAAAATGAAACAAAGTACATATCAAATCGTATTCGTTAATCCAATAATCTGTAAATGTCACCACTTGATTCGATATGCTCGTAAAATGCCTCCATTTGAAAGTCACGGTCTGAAAAATGTTACCATATAACAAAAATGAATTAAGGAAATGAGAAATATGGATTCATACAAATCATGCTTAAAAGAGTAAAATGATACGGCTGAAGCATTCACATCAATTTGACAGTGAATTAAAAAGATAGACCATAGAAACAGTGTTGATATACAAATTGAGTATCTAATCGTTTTGATTGTCAATATAAACGTTATGAAAGTGTTTTTTAAAAACCGATACACATTGTAAACAAACAAAAACCAGATTTGGTCCGACCATAATATCAGTCGCATTTAATAAGAAACTGTCACTTCTGGATTAGAAATTTCAATCATTACTCTGACTGTGCAACTTTTTGGTCCGGAAGCATCTGTTTAAGTTGAATGAAATGAGTCAAATAAGCCACCCGTTGAACGAAATCTTGGCGGACAAAGACAGAATTCAACCTTTTTAGTCGATTCAAAAACAAAAAAAAAAAGAGTACTACTACCGATACTAAATGTCACTTTTTGTTCCTCACCCCTCTATTATCAAATACAAAATCTATGCTTTAGCTGTTAGACCTTTAGCACTTTTCAAAATATATCATCTATCATCATGAAAATCCGATGCAGCTTGGAAAATGAGAGGCTTTGTCTAACTGACAGAATATATGTAAAACATATAGGTACAGGGTAAACAGATATAATTGTATTTTATTGCAGGCATATCCCAAGTACCATTTCCAGTATGGAGTAAAAGATGGACATACTGGCGATATAAAAGAACAGAGTGAACACAGGGATGGAGATGTGGTTAAAGGAGAATACTCTTTGGTGGAACCTGATGGTACGATAAGAAAAGTGAGTAATACTAGAATTGGACAATCGAAACAAGTGCAAGGCAAATAACTTCAGAAGGTAGCCAAAACAGTGCACATTTGGAAATATAGCATACCCTGGGTTCCTCATCGAGCTATTCAATGATCTTAAATGTGGATTTGCTTTTATTGAAACTCACGAGCAACGATACTAAAGCAGCTGGATGTAATGAGAAATAATTTGGTACTGTATGAGGAACAGATTGGATTCTTGCTGCTACTCATTTATCATGTTTTTGAAGCTGCACACGTGACCTTTCCTTACAGAGTATCATTATTATCATATCCTGCATCTTTGACAAAGCGGTGTTCCATACATCGTCAAAAACATGAGTTAGAGGAGACCAAGGAACAACATCTAGAATTTCAATTCTATGTTGTGGCAACATCCTGTATATTTGATACCATAAATTGTTTTGTAGGTCCAGTACGAAGACGACGGACATAGCGGGTTCAATGCAATAGTTACCAGAACGGGACATGCTGTGCACCCTGTAGCTCCCGTCAAGTTAGCGCTGCCTGCACACCATTACCATCATTAACCATCTTTGAATACTAGTGACGATACATCGGAAATCGCGTGTATGATATTTGCTATATGAATTCATATAGTTTTTAAATAGTTGATACGAAGACAGTACAACTGTGATCAAAACCATGGGCATTACTTTACTTATATACGGGATATTATTTTTGATGATGTTATGGAGACTATCATCAACCAGCAGACTGGTAAGATATAAGAACGGAACGTTAGCACATGGCTTTCTATGAGGATTTCAACATTACTGGCGTAGGGGAAACAACAATGAGGGGATAAATAAAAACCAGATATACGTAAAAAATCTGTAGCTTCAGAGATTTGGAAGCTAAACAATCTTTGTCTAAATAATCCATAGAATATAATGTTGAGACGGATTCAATCAGACACTGCAGAAATCACTATAGTCCATTTTTTACAACAGTATCCCTGTATCGTTTTATTTTCATGCTCCCAAAACCATTGTCATCTGTATGACTAAGATGGTCCTTTAAAAATATACCCCAAATATTTCCAATAGCTGTCTGTAAAGATAGTATAAAGATGCCGAAGAAATACATTTTGATGCTTGGTAGTCAAATAAGCACGTGGGTTCTTCTACAACCGATTGCCGATTATTAAAGAAGGATGATCGAATAAGTCTGTTCTTTTGGTTCATGGCTTTGATATAAAGTTGGAAATAAGACTTTCTCAGGTATTTATTCCCTTTGTTCGGGTTCCCTTGTGTACCTAAAAATAATCAAACATGCAAAATTAAAACCTGTGACACATTAATAAATCAATATTAAGATGTGATTTTTAATAACAAGCAATGAAAAGTATGACTAATGTGACTCTTTTACCATACCACTAACCATATTTAATGCTAAAACTACTTAAGTCCATAATATTTTTTTTGGATCCCTATTATTAATAAAATGTGGAGGTGATTCGATATTTCATCCTTTTGGAACACAAATACCACATTAGCCCAAAAAACTACTTCAAATCACGTTTATTTGTGACTGACCCAGTTTTTATTGTCTCTTGGAACATTTGAATTATGGGACCTTAGGACTGATTTAAGTATATCCTGGAATACACAACAGCTTTTTGTGAAATTAAGTGATATGGAATTTAATTGTAGGTATGTAATTTAACAGACGTCTTAATGCCTTAATTAAACATTTTAATGACAATCATTGTTGAATTTGTAAATTTGCCAAAATGTCCTAGTGTCTCATAGGGAATAAGAAAGTGTTAAGATCCGCATAGAAAGTATTGGAGCGAGTTCCGAGATATCGATGAACTTAGCTTTAACTTATATGGCATAAAGGTACAGTTCTGCTTTTTATTCCCTTTATAAAAATACCGCATAAAATATCCCTTTCTCCTTCATCTCTCTGCTTTGCTGCATGATGAACAAATTTCAACGTGTGTAGAAATGCCTTTCGCTTTTTTCTACTGCTTCTGCAGAACAAACTTCCTCCAATACACATACTTTTAATGCTTTGCATTGTTCCTTTGCCTTTTTTTGTTATTTCTTCTCATACCTTTCCTACCTTTTAAGCAAAGACATGACTTTTTCACAAATTTATGAAAACTGCATGGCTTTTACCGTTTCTCAAATTAAAAGGTGTCACACCGCTGTAAGTGCTTTTTTTGTCATATTTTTTTTGTGGAAGAAAAGGTAATATAATAGTAAGATTGGCAAACGTTATTGAGAATATAGTTAAGTAACCAGAAAACGATCATAATAAAATATTCAAAAATGGTAGCAGCGCGAGGTACATAGAATTTGAAGCGCGCAGTGCGGCTGCAGCAAATTTGGATCGAGAAAAAGGACAAACAAACCAATTATGGTTTGTTTTTCCTGTACCATACACATGCACAATGTTTATAGTTAACGAAATACGTAGGGGATAACAAACATAATGATTTGTGTATGTTTGGCGAGTATTTGAAACAAAACCATTTTTTAGACGAAAAAAGGTCATCACTCGTTAATAAATCATAATCCAAATCTCCTGACTTCCCCTTCGAAATATTGTTTTAGAGATATTGTAAAGAATTTGAATGAAAATAATGACAATTATTCGGGTTATGCTGTGTGTCGTTTTGAAAAAAAAGCGTTTCGGCAAAAGAGCCGCAATTTTTGAATATTTCTTATGATGATTTTCTTTTCTGACAAAAATACTTATTTAAGCCGTTACAATGGTGTTACTAATCAAGATGCTTAACCACCGATGCACTTATGAAAGTTTGAATATTATGTACTAAACAATTTCTTAATAACATTTAATCATAGTGCGCAGTATTACAGCTTAGATTAGATTTGATTTATATTGTATAATTATTTTGATTTTACATCGTTAGAGTACCTGTACCCTTTTTAATATATTTATAAGATGAGTATGATTGTTAGTCATGAATATAGATTTTCATATCAATTGTAATACTACAGAATATACATTTTTTTAAAATGCCTATAATAACTTATATTTTCCTTTCCCATTGTGACTTACAATAGTCGTATTACAGCAGTAGTTGAAATTTCTCACGACTTCAAAAATTATTTCGTGTTTCCATCCATGGGAAGTACAAATATATTTAGTAAAATCCCGAGAAAAAATTCTAACATTCCATTTCAGTTCGTATCAGACGAATTACTAAATTCGTCTAGTTTAAGTAACGTGGTATTGAAACCTTAACTGTCTTTCAACTGTTTTTTCAAGTTTCCCAATACGCAGAGATTTGTATAAACGGCAATAGTACAAAAAGACAACCACACGCAGACGCTAGGTATTGTTTAAATATTGCTACACATAAGTAAATAAAATGGCAACAATTTCTTATCCACACATAGCATTGAAAAAGAATAGGAATGTTACTTACCAAACGTTTTGGACACATCGTCGACATAGTTTTAGATGCACACATGAGTGCAAGAATACTTTCGAAATACACAAAAATTTTCCACAAGAGGAACTTAGGATATGTACAGCAAGTGCCGCTTGTGGATCGATATATGCACTCGGAAAATCATCGAGTATCATATCTAGCACCATATGGAGTGAACGATAAAAAATTTAGTGTTTTTGGTCCTTGATGGGTTTTATGGTATTGCAGCATTTTCACTCTGAGACCATGAAATGGTTATGACATTGTTAGCGAATGTAAATCTGACAGACTTACATACAGCTTTGGGCACTTCAATAAGTTGAGAAGTACAATAGATATGTTTGGGAAGATGGTCAAACATTCTTCTACTGGAACTTCTTTGTTGTTATACAATAGATGGAGTGCATAGATTTATTTAGGTGAAAAACATCGCCAATTGTCAAATTGTATACACAAGGTGATTTAACCTGTAGTGTATGTACCAAAAATTATTGGCTTCAAGTAGTAGTGTCTGAAAATCGCTCAGGTGGTCCATTTTTTTACTATGGTTGAAAAGGATCCACAGAAAAACTGCGACCAGTGTCCAAATACAATGGTCACCTATTCTAATGTCCAACGTTGCATGTATATAGCCTGTTGAACTTCCATTCCCTAATATTATGACATTTTGTAGCTCATGGGATCTGACCTATGCATTGGACCGCGTTTGCATGACTTGGCCAAGCGACAAATCTGTTTTTTAGGAGGATGAATAAATTTTAACAATTCATTAAAAATCAATGCTACGATTGTGTTCAATGATTTTTGTTCTGTGAATAGAAAATGATATTAAAAATGTATGTATGCAATCATTTTTTCAAAAACTCTTATAGCTGAAACTTAATGAAATGAACTGGCGCTTGGTGAAGTATTGCTTTTAAAAAGAATGCTCATTTTTGGTTTGACTTAATGACCTCAACAGTGTTACTTGGTCTTGCCACGCAAAATAAGGAATGCATTACAGAAAGATTCTTAATTTTTGTATTTTAGTAATTAGCATCAAATTCATTGAAAAAATAAAACTACACAAATTAAAACATTCTCGAAACTAAATAAGAAATTGCTTGAATGACAAATGTTGTGATACTCTCAATTAGCTATATACCGATTCAATATAAAATGAAGCAACAAATAACCACACATTTTCGAAATGAATCAAGAACCTGAATCGAAAGTTTTTATTATTTATCCTCAAGCTCGAAATCTGGTTAACCATTGAAACCATCTTCCTCGATACTTTAATCGCCAACTAGATTCCTATAGAACTTCTTGGACTCATTGTGTATAAGACTCAGTAATGATTTTAAATCGTCTAGCTTCTTTACTGCCATAAGTTTCCCATTTGGCCACAGTTTTTCGAGGGGTTTACCAACCAATGCTTGAGTCGACGCATTCGATGGTCCGCCACGGTTTTTCTCAATATTGGTCACTTTATACAAAACTTTGGTAGTAGAAATGACTACTCTACACACAATCTGGTCGTTTGGTTATCTGTTGCAAAATAAATAACAACAAATATTACGCTAGACGCTTTGTTAAAAATATTTTCGCTTTTGAACTTCAGGCCTTTATACTGCCTGTATTTTTCATAGGTAAGTTTTACTACTGTGCATCAGATGGTAGTAGAATCTGGAAAATTATCAAATGGCGCTTAGTCAAGTTATGCAAAACACGGTCCAATTTTGAAAACGTTTTCTCGATTGTCGAAAAGACAGGCAAACGTTTCAAGTATCTATAGGCTAAAAAACGCATTGACTAGCAATTCAATTAACTATTGAAACACGAGATTTGTATAATTTTTTATTGATCAGGACTATGTACAACGACATCCAGCGCCAAATATTTCTCGCCATTATCGGTCATCTTATTGACATGTAGGTGCGTCAGAATAAGACATGTTCCCTTTTTGCATAAATCAATGGGGCTTTCATTCAAAGTCATCATGGGACCAAAGTACTTCTGTCTGATCCTGTTGTTCATGGTAGAGGCGGCGACTGTATAACTCAAGTTTGTGGGAATATTTGATGCTAGCCAAATAACCACCTAGGAACAAAATATACAGTGTCGTGACTGCTGTCAGAACAATTTAGAGGCGCAAAATATGAAAAAATATTCATAATAAATACAGTTCTCTCTAGGCCATACTGACTCTCCTTAAGTGTTTTGGAGTGTTAGCTCGATTATTACTTTTTCATAAAGATAAATTGAAATACTGGTTATTGAAGCAATATATATTTCAAAAAACTCAAAAAGGAAGATTTTAGGAAGGGTTCATCTGACATGAAGATATTGATATAATTTTCTTGTAAAATTCGGTGGCGTACCGTTTTTTCCTAAATATAGAGACCTACGATAAATGTGTTTTAAAAAATTATGTTTAAAGGTCACCTTTGCTATTAAATTTGCGTATACTAAAAACTCAGCACAATGTTTCAGTCTGAAAACGGTAAAGTGAAATGTCATCGACGGAGAAGCTTAATAAATGAAGCATTGCTTAACCAATCATTATAAAACTGTTTTCACATCTTAATTGATCATTAAGGACCACTATTATAAAAAAATATTTTTTATGTTTCACACAAAATAAGTATTTACTTGCACATCTCTAAACATTCTAGAAGCACCAAATACAAAAAAAAATAAATTTTAGATTTGTTCACAATGCTATATCACAGCATATGGCTTGGAGTTCAGTGTTAAATATTCAAAACGGCATAAAAACCCAGTAAAACTGAGTCAAAGTTTAGATTATAAAACCATATTAGCGCAAGTTGTTGTTCAGAAAGAATAGCAGAATTGTGCGTGTTCTTAAAACTTTTCATCCATGGTATTTCCTTTTATAATGTAGGCATCACTAAGCCAAACCTCTATGAAAGGCATAACAGTTCAGTTTTACCAAATATGTTGGAAAATCTCACAAAAACGTATTTGCTTTAATTTTGCGTAAATCATTCTTTATCACCTAATGAATTAGGTAAGCTTTCTGAACATTTCTGAACTCTCTATTCTTAAAGATGGGTCAGAAGAAATTTCAAAAGCTCCATGCTTTTTTTATTTTCCTTACCCTGAAGCAGTCACGAAGTTAGGGTCTAGGTACCACTACTGATTTCAGTTACGCGAGGCGTTTTGCTTCACGTGAAATTTTTCAAAATTTCTATATCTAGTTTAAATGTTAAAAAACGCGGTTTGCTTCATTACTTTTTAGTTAAGAATGTTTAGTTCATAGTTTAAAATTGAACAGTAAGTTACTGTGCTACTAAACGGTATAATGGACAATATCACTATGGAGGAGACGGACATGCTGGAGGACTTACAAAACCACCACAGTCTGGGAATGCCTTCTGATATAATGCCAAAGATAACAAGATATGCTAAACCCTACTCAGTGACAATTCCACACAGGAATGAGTGGGAACAGCAAGCTAACCCGATAGGGAAAAATATCTGTGCATACACAGATGGCTTCAAGACCCAGGCAGGTGTTTGAGCTGGTATCTTCATGCCGAAGCTAACGAGTAAACGAGTAAAAAATCTGCTAGCCTAGGATCTTGGGCATTGATCTTTCAACCAGAGCTATATGCTATAGAACTGGGTGCCAGACATCGACATCGAAATTAGTGTGGAATTGTAAATAAGCTCTCGGTGGCATAGGGGAGGGAAATGAAGTCCATCTCATATGTATACCAGGACACACAGGTCTAGAGGGAAACGAGATAGCTGACACTCTGGCAAGGAATCGGGTTAGCACACACTTCATAGGGCCTAAGTCTGCGATTGGAATCACATACAAGCTAAGCAAATACTCTCTGCAGAGATGGACAGAAAGATCCATCAATACTGGGAGGGATTAGCAGGGTTGACACATGCTAAGGCAACTATAGCAATATTGACAAAGAAGGTAACAGACCCTTTGCTACGCCTGAACAGGAATAGCCTCAAAGCTCTAGTAGGACTGTACACTGGTCGTTGCAAATTGCGTCTCCATATGAGCAGGCTGGGCATGTGCATACTGTGTATGGAGGGAGATGAAACGATCAGGCATGTATTGTCCAGATGCCCTGCAATCAGAATCAGGTACAACATACTTGGAGACGTAGTACTCCAAGCAGAAGACCATATTTCTCCAAACAAGTTGATCGACTTCCTCAGGAGGTCGGAGCTACTGGGGGAAATATAAATATACTAAGTTACATATAAATCCGAACACCCAGTTTAAATGGTTTTATTTTAATAAAAGTTGGTGAATGTATTTATCTTACTGTAAATAACAAGTGAAAAAATTTTCAACCTTATCAGTTGGACATTCCGGTTTTTATACTGCTTTTTTTTAATTCACTAAAGCTCTAAAAATGAATAATTCAGCCGCAGTAAAGAATCAACGTTGGCGGATTTTGGTTCTTGACATCCTTTACGATCGGTTACGATGCCGGGAGTACGGAGACCTGTACGATTTCGTCAACTTAGTGAGTTTGATAGGGGCCGTATAGTGGGTCTTCGGGAAGCTGGACTTTCTTTTCGGGCAATTGCAGTTAGAGTGTAAAGAAGTGTAGACACTGTGGTTAGGTGTTGTCAGGCATGGCTTCGAGAATGCCGTACGCAAAGAGCAAGGGGCACTGGACGCCGCCGTAGAACAACAGACCGTGAAGATCGCCGCCTAAGATTATTGGCCTTAAGGGACCGTTTCTCCACTACTAGGTCCATTGCAAATGGATGGTTTGCAGAACACGGAAGACCTATTGGCATGCGAAGTGTTTACCGACGAATGAGAAGTTTTGGCTTGTTTTCATACCGGCCACACTGGGTCCTCCCTTTAACTCGAGAACACCGACGTAATCGCCTTGAGTGGTGCAGACAACGGTCACTCTGGGATCAGGAATGGAACAGTATTGTCTTTAGTGACGAGTCTCGATTTTGTTTAGGCATGCACGATGGTCGTGCCAGGGTTAGAAGGCGACGTGGTGAAAGGATGAATCCACAGTTTTTTGTTGAAAGACATGTTCATCACACTGTTGGAGTTATGGATTGGGGTGCTATAGCTTATGGTTCCAGGTCACCTTTAATCTTCATCAGAGGTAACATGAACGCGCAGCGATACATCCAAGAAGTTCTAGAACCCCATCTTTTACCCTATCTTGACACCCTGGCAGATCCAACTTTCCAACAAGATAATGCCCGACCACATGTTGCAAGAGTCACAGTTGACTTCTTTCAACATAATGATGTCACATTGTTACCATGGCCACCAAGATCTCCCGACTTATCCCCAATTGAGCACGTATGGGATATGATGGGTAGGAGATTGCTCAATTTGCAACGTCCCCCTCAGACTCTAGAAGCACTTCGAGAGGAGTTGGTGGTTGCCTGGAATGAGATACCACAGGAGGACATTGACCACCTGATCAGAGGTATGCCTAGGCGCGTTGGAGAATGCGTAGCACATCAGGGTGCATCTACACATTATTAAAGGTCAAAGGGCTTTAAAGCAGTGCAATCATTTTTATCATTTACTTATTATGCCTCATTAAGTAGTACTTATACAAAATTTTATTAAAATAAAACCATTTAAACTGGGTGTTCGGATTTATATGTCACTTAGTCTAGGTGTGAGTCACAAAAGACCAAAGAGTCGCAGTGGAGGATCATTATTGATGCACTCACAAGAAACCTTACCTAACCTAACCTACTTCAGATTACCACGATAAATATTATGGTGTCAGATTTTGCCGTATTTTAATCAAAAAGTGTTTTCCGAAAATCACTTTTCCCAGTTTGCGGAAAAAATGACGTGATAGTTAGCCCTCCTCTCCCCCCGCGTGAGATAATCAATGGACGAGCCCTAGTTAAAGATATTCTCTTCAGTCAATTTAACAACTGCCTATGCACTATGGATTAGGAAGCATCTAGCTGACGTAGCCCACTTGATGCCAGTACGCACTGGCATCATCGATGAGCGCTCGGAGGAGCAACGTCCGTTGGCATGTCGATCGGGAAGATCCTGGTTACCGGCCGTCTGTCATACTCATTGATCGAAACTGAGTCTTTATGGCATCAAAAAAATAGGGGCGTTATAAAGCTAGACTCGTATAGACAGTTGAGAAGTCAACCTACTTGATGTGATTACTTACTTTGTCATTAGGGCACAGTGGTCCAGCATCGTATTCTGAATCTTGCTGAGCAGTGCAAGGTTCTTCTTCTGCATTGACTTGCGTGCAGTTGGATTCTGTGTAGGTGGAATCAGAAGTATCGCTGGACTGTACTATGCTCAGGTGACAGCTGGCCAAACGCGCGGCCATCAAAACCATCATTGGACCTGTGTCAGTTGGCTGAGGAAGTGGATGGTTCAGGGATCGAGGGGTCGCTGGTTGTCTGTAACGGCTGATAAAAAAGGGTCCTTGGTAATGTTGGCATAATAAACTACCTTGAGATACGATCTACAGTACTCATAGCCACGAGGGCCATTTTTAAAATAAGAACCGGTTGCACATGATACTTGCGTATCCTATCTCGTGACGTCGGTTCAACCTCAGACACTAGTCTCTCACTATGCCGCCATTACGTTTCACGTCTCTGTTGGTATTGGTTGTGTTGTTCATTCCCATGTCAATCAGTAATCCCAACGATTGTAAACTGCGCTAACTAATTCACTTTTAATGCAAAAAAGTTCCTCCTGCTGAAATTCACCAGCAGATATACGAATTAGTCGCGCAATTTAAAACCGCCGGCTGAGCGACGTCTTTTTGCTTCACGATAACGCTCGGCTTCACGCTGCAGCAAGAACATAGACGCATCTGGACAAGTTTCGTTGGGAATTACTGGATCATCCACCATATGGTCCTGACTTAGCACCATCATGCTTTCGTCTTTTTCCTAATCTAAAAAAATATCTTGGTGAAAAGCGTTTGGATGATATGTTGAAAGAAACACTTGCTAACTGGTTTAACGGTGAGGAGGCACCGTCCTTGGGCGACGTGGACCTAGAGCTGGCACCACGACTTCACAGATGTTTGAATTTTTGATTAATGAAACAATGCTCATATTTTAGATTGTGATTCAATTTACATTCATAAATAAAGTTTGTCAGACCGAAAAACGGTTCACACTTAAAAATGACACTCGTATCTAGCACTAGACTAGAATTTTTATAATCAATGCCATGTCTTTAAATGCTTGAAGACTCCATTCTATAGCAAGATAATGTTATTAATTAGCAGAGCTATAATAGGCTACCCCAATAACGTTCAAGTCAGTCTTCATCCTTGGCCTTGGAACACGTGTGGGATATCATGAAAAGAAATGTGACATCTTTACCTCATCCTCCAGAAACGCTAACAGCTTTGCGGAATCCAGCACAGCCAGCTTGGGATAAGATACCTCAAGAAGACATAAATCACCTCATCAGAAGCATGCTCCACACGGGTATCATGTATCTTGAAAAGTGACGTTATATCGATTTTCTTTGACATTATACTGTTTTATTTGTCATTATGTTGGTTTTTCTACAAGATGTTAACTTAGCACTTGTTGTACGTACTGCCTAAACGTCATGAGGCCTGTTATCAATCTTTGGATCTAATGTGATGTAAAATCTGCTTCTGAGATGGCATTACTGGAGGTCTAAGCTGTACGTTGTATGTGTTAATGATAATTACATTGCGCTCTTGTCTCAAATACACTTAATTGAGATTCAAAGCTAGAAATTAGTTGCGCAGCCACTTTTTCTTATCCATTCTGGAAATACCATATACAAATATGCTGAATTTAAAAAATGAGAGAGATAAGAAATAATTATATTCACAGTACATTATCGAATTACAAGCCATATACATGCTAACAGTAATTACACACAACGCGAGCGCCGTGATGATTTCCCGTAATTCTCCTCAGTTTTTCGCAATTTATAACTTTGAACATAACCTCTCTTCAGACAGCACAACATAAAAATAACCCGTCCGGCACAGCCAATATATATATACTTCATTGGCAGCATATTCAGCAATGATTTTCTCACACAGCAAATATCACGGATTTTATACACATGCAGACCAATAGACATAATCATCCAGATGCGATCTTCCCAGTCAACCAACTTTCTTCTCAGAGATAAAAACTACAGACAAAGACCACTCTGCCTCACAAAACATATGCAACCAATCATGCACGTAGTTTGGTTGAGTGATACCTCCATAGATGGACGTTCACAACGATCCTAGTGAGCAAACGTGGAATGACTGTTTGCGCCCTAAAAACTACCTAGTTTGCAAAATGACATCTTATAGGTTTTTTTTGGCGTTTTATAGGTTTTTCACATGATACCCGTGCAGATAACTGGACAATGGGGTGGAACTGCAGATTATTAGGAAAATACAGCAATACAGAAAATATTTTCATTCTAAAACTTACCCACTACTTCCTCTTGATCGTGACTTTATATAAATATTAAATTTTAAACGAAACCTTTTTTAAGGGGGATTCCAGATTCTCTGTCACTAGGTATATTAACGATCAATGAGAAAACATTATTTCTGGCATATGCAATATCACGTATGGTTTTGTTAATTGCAATGGCGCGAGACGTAGATATTTTTTTCAATTTTAGGGGGTTTGGTTTAGTTTTCTAATAGCTGTTGCCTTGCCGCAAAGCTAATGGTGCAGATCTATCAAAGATATGAGTTCCATATTAAATTCTTGATGAACTTAGCAAAACTTTGGATCATATATGTCATAAATATGTACATATGTCAAGGTAGCATGCTCTGTAGTTTCCAAACTTCCTGTACAAGAGGTCTGAAATCTATACCTTATAGGGGTGTGTTCTAAGATAAATCAACCGAAAATCGAGCCACCCGTGTGCTTCTGTCATGTTAGACCTCGAAGGTCCCCTCAACATTCTTTATTTACTATTTTACACTCTGTCTCTGAACCAAAACTATCCATTTTTTTAGTAGTTGTGCATGTTTCTCACTAAAGGGGCCTACAGACACACGAACATGTATTAAGACATGAACGCACGGCGATGTTTGCGCAGTGATACCCGTCGATCTTCTTTTAGCTCCACACATAGAGACTTGTGTGTCAGTCTTCTCCACGTCGATGTTGTAGTTTGTCGCCATGTCTAGCGATGATGAGTTAAACTTACTAGCAGTGGCGTGCGTTTGTATTGTGAAAAAAAGAAAACATCAATTGAAAAAGAGACGTCAGCCACGAAGAAAATGGGTTAAAGATTGGCTTTTGAAGCGGGATCCATATTCTCACATCAATTTACTTGAAGAGCTACGATTAGAACCTGATGATTGGCGAAACTACCTCCGGATGGATGAAGATAGTTATATAAAACTCCTAGAGAGGGTTTCGCCACTTATTGAAAAACAGAACACACCGATGAGACCCGCTATATCGGTACATGAAAGACTGTCGGCCACATTGAGGTATTTGGCCACTGGGAGGAATTATGAAGATTTAAAATTTTCTACCCTGATTTCTCCACAGTCATTGTGCAACATAATTCCAGAGACATGCAGCGCTATTTATGAAGTACTGAAGAAAGACTATATGAAGGTGGGTACAGAGTATATTACTTAGTAGTAAAATAAACAAAATAAACACAAACACAAACTCTCAAGTATTCTATTTTTATATATACAACGCTAATCTAACGGAACTCTTATATGTAAATATAAACTGGACCATAAATGTTAGCTTCACTTAGAGGATTATACGATCCAAAATAAGTTGAAACTGTGGAGCTACCCTCGTTGATTTGTTGAGGATGGCTTTGATGGCACTGGGGCTTAAGTGGCATAGCTGGTAGCAAATAAGTTTGAGCTTGATTTTGTGTGCCTGATATATTTATAGGTTGAGTTGAATTGTAGTTATATTGATTAGGGTAGCAAGCATCAACAACGCTATTACTGGAAAAATTGTTTTGATTCTGTTCATTGTCTCCTGACGAAACAATCCTAGTATTTCTGGACACGTTACCCATTTCAGCCTCAAACAGCAGATCATTTATGAGTTTCTCAGTGTATAATCTGGTTTCTTTTGGGAGTCCTTTCAATTTTGCTGAGACATTTTTCCCAAAAATGGCGAATTGATCGTCATTCTTGGAACGTAGTCTTTCTCCTACCGCCGCCAACACGTCTGCTTCTTGGTTATCAGAGTTTGTCTTGCGTTTATTTTTTCCCCGATTTCCAGCTGCAGGCAGCGGTACAATGTTTTCTGGATTGGAAATTGGACGTACATTTTGACTACTACAAGGTCTGGATATTGGTGGACTTGGTACTGAGCTCAGCTCACTCTCTTGACTTTCATTTACCTCATATCTAGTTTTATGCAAAAAAATATATATTTTTGATTTTTTTCAGTTCCCAACGACCGAGAATGAATGGAGAAATATTGCAGACGACTTCGAAAAGAGATGCAACTGTCCGAACTGCCTGGGGGCGGTAGATGGAAAACATGTCAATATAAAACCGCCCACCGGAAGTGGTTCATATTTTTATAACTATAAAGGGGCATACAGCCTAGTGCTCTTGGCAGTGGTCAACGCAAATTACGAGTTCATTATGTGTGATTTCGGGATCAACAGCCGCATATCTGATGGAGGAGTTATTGAGTACAGCCAGTTTTACCGGAAGCTTAAAGATAGGAAACTCTCCATACCACCTCCAACAAGAACAATGAACAGTAAAGAAGCATTGCCATTTGTTTTTATAAGTGATGAAGCGTTTGCACTCCGCTGTGATTTCTTGAAACCATTTAGCCAGAGAGACTGGGATCATGATAAGAAAATTTTCAATTATCGTCTCTCAAGGGCAAGGATGTAGAGTAGAGAATGCTTTCGGTATACTCCCTGCTCGATTTAGAATATTCCACACAGCTATATCTATTAACTTAAAAGCAATTGACAAAGTAGTGATGGCATGTTGTGTTCTGCATAATTTTCTGAGAAGAAGAACTGCCACTGTGTATGCACCTGATAACAACTTATACAGGGAGAACCATGAAGATGGCACTGTTGAATTAGGCTTGCAACCCAATCAGATGACTAGTTTGCAACGGGGTAACAATAGAAGAGCAAACAAGGATGCACAAGAAGTTAGACAGTTATTTCTGAACTACTTTAATAATGAGGGATCCGTAGCTTGGCAGGAAAGAATGATTTGCTAATTTATGTATTATACCTTCTAAGTACTTAAGTTGAAGTAAAGCGAATCAAAATATCAAGACGATTTTTTATTACCCTCTATATTAATATGTGTACTACTTCATTATTTCTTACATGAAATCAAAAAATGGCATCAAGTAGGTTGACTCCGCACTTCCCACGCATTGATTTTATCGGTTCAAGCATATCCATGTTTTTTATATAACGTATATGTGTTATATATTATATACCATCCATAAAATATAATACCTCATTTTCGAAATTATTCGCGATTTGGTTAGGTGGAAGAGCGCGGATTGACAGCTAATGGTTGTCAATCAAGCGAACCTTGCCGTTTGCTCACTGCATCAGATTTATGTACTTTTTCTTTTTCTGTACTTACATGAGCAATAAAAGCAATTTATTATTATTATTATTATTATTATTATTACAATACTTCCTCTTTTCCTCTCCAGTTGGCGTGGGAAGTAAAAGTCAAATAAATAAATCAGGCCTTACCTCCAGTTCTAGAGCGTCTTCATTTTCCATTTCTGAATGGCAACTGTCCATTTCACTGTCGCTTCCAACATCTTCAATATTACTAATGGATTGTCTAGGGATTTCCTGATCCTTTATAAATAAAAGTAGATCATAATACCATAAATGTGGTATATAAACATCATCTGCTGCAGCACCCGATCTTCTCGACTCTTTAATTTTTCTTAGTGCTCTCCGAAAACTAGCTCGGAGGCTATTAATTTTAGTTTTAACCATTTCTTTGTTGTCATTTTTCTCAACTTCTTGGAGCTTCAGCACCAACACTTTATATGCTTCGTTTTTTTTATTGCGATCCATATAGTCTTTTGATTTTACTCGCCACAAACATGGATAGGATTTGTATAGTTCTATGAACTCTGTTATAAACTCTTTGGAAAAACTTCTCAAATCTGCCATATTGACAAATTCAAAACTAAATGAACTTCTAAGTTGACCCCCCTGCTCCTAACAACAGAATACACGAATGCAGTCACGCCACTGAATTAAGTCTGTGAAAATTAGTACGTTTTGTCTACACACAGGCATACATACACGCGCGTACAAGTCTGTGCAGGCATAAATTCAAGCGAAAACAGAAAGCATGTGCGTCGGTCTTTTAACTAGAGATTTGTCTACACACTGGCGAACATCAACGCGCAAACGTCGACGTGCGTTCATGTCTTAATACATGTTCGTGTGTCTGTAGGCCCCTTAACACTTGTGGATATGCCTATTTATCAACAAACTAGATAACTACATAAATAAAGCTCAAGCGAAACTATAGAATCCAGAAGCATACAACATAATATACAGCAAATTGTATAGAAAGTTATCTAAGTTTACAAGCTGAACACAATACTCGAACTTGTTCGAAAACAGAGTAAAATATCTATGTATAATAAAATCTAGAGGAAAAATAGCTTGTGTTTTCAGAGGGTTTGTTACAAGCAAATATTTCGAGAGCGGTGTTTACGAATAAAGATAACTTGGAATACTCGTATCTTATTTGTCGGAATAAGCTTATGGCGTTAGATATACAGGGAAAGTAGTTTTGAAACTAAACAGTTGATAATGAGCAATACAAAGAAAGCTTCTGTCATGGATATTTTTTCAACTGAATGATGCCCTCTTTTTCCTATTTTTTTTTCAGTCCTCACATGAAGCCTGAAAAAATATATTTCTAAGCTTTTTTGTGCTTATACGTTAAAATGGGTAAAGCAATACTGATTTGCTTTTAATTTCTTTGAATAACACTCTTAGATTCTCTCTCCTTCTTGTTCACAACCCGAATTTCATTCAATGATAAGATCTACAAATTTTTTCAGTACCATGTGTTATGAGAATGCCAAACTTGCCGAAAACAATAGACCGTTTATCTAGCTCCTATCTATATACGTTCCTATTGAAACAATGTGAAAAATCAAACAATAACCAATAATTAGCACCGGAGGTGCTGCTTTTTCTCACCTACTTTGCTGCATTATGTTCGAAAAATCGTAGTCTATCACTCGTACAAGTACGATGCAGTTCCTAACACCGTATCTGAAAAAGAGTTTGGAATAAACCTAAATCAATGGCATTTTTTCATTGTGAATAATCAGCGACAAATTTACTATTGTTATGAAAGTTTTGAAGATTTTTGCATTAGGTTCCTATGCAAGGTGTCCGGGAATTGAAGGATAATCACCTATTGCTTGACAAACTTTTCTTTAGTCAAACGTTTCATGGTCACATCGACACTCTTCTAATTAAATAGTTACCATTTCTATAAACATCCATTTTTTCAGCCAGGCTTTTTCAAAATATTCATAATTGTGCGAATCACTCTAAAGTCCGTCTGTCACGATACAGCATTTTGTTCATAATTTGGTACCAAACTTTGTTGAAAAATGCGTTACTGAATTTAGTTCCCAATTTTTCTACCAATTTCAATCCTGTCTGGCACGTAAAGAAATTTTTGAAAAGAAACTATACTAAGTGACATATAAATCCGAACACCCAGTTTAAATGGTTTTATTTTAATAAAAGTTGGTGAATGTATTTATCTTACTGTAAATAACAAGTGAAAAAATTTTTAGCCTTATCAGTTGGACATTCCGGTTTTTATACTGCTTTTGTTTAATTCACTAACGCTCTAAAAATGAATATTTCAGCCGCAGTAAAGAATCAATGTTGGCGGATTTTGGTTCTTGACCTCGTTTACGATCGGTTACGATGCCTAGAGTACGGAGACCTGTACGATTTCGTCAACTTAGTGAGTTTGATAGGGGCCGTATAGTGGGACTTCGGGAAGCTGGACTTTCTTTTCGGGCAATTGCAGTTAGAGTGCAAAGAAGTGTAGACACTGTGGTTAGGTGTTGTCAGGCATGGCTTCGAGAAGGTCGTACGCAAAGAGCAAGGGGCACTGGACGCCGCCGTAGAACAACAGACCGTGAAGATCACCGCCTAAGATTATCGGCCTTAAGGGACCGTTTCTCCACTACCAGGTCCATTGCAAATGAATGGTTTGCAGAACACGGAAGACCTATTGGCATGCGAAGTGTTTACCGACGAATGAGAAGTTTTGGCTTGTTTTCATACCGGCCACACTGGGTCCTCCCTTTAACTCGAGAACACTGACGTAATCGCCTTGAGTGGTGCAGACAACGGTCACTCTGGGATCAGGAATGGAACAGTATTGTCTTTAGTGACGAGTCTCGATTTTGTTTAGGCATGCACGATGGTCGTGCCAGGGTTAGAAGGCGACGTGGTGAAAGGAGGAATCCACAGTTTTTTGTTGAAAGACATGTTCATCACACTGTTGGAGTTATGGTTTGGGGTGCTATAGCTTATGGTTCCCGGTCACCTTTAATCTTCATCAGAGGTAACATGAACGTGCAGCGTTATATCCACGAAGTTCTAGAACCCCATCTTTTACCCTATCTTGACACCCTGGTAGATCCAACTTTCCAACAAGATAATGCCCGACCACATGTTGCAAGAGTCACAATAGACTTCTTTCAACATAATGATGTCACATTGTTACCATGGCCACCAAGATCTCCCGACTTATCCCCAATTGAGCACGTGTGGGATATGATGGGTAGGAGATTGCTCAATTTGCAACGTCCTCCTCAGACTCTAGAAGCACTTCGAGAGGAGTTGGTGGTTGCCTGGAATGAGATACCACAGGAGCACATTGACCACCTGATCAGAAGCATGCCTAGGCGCGTTGGAGAATGCGTAGCACATCAGGGTGCATCCACACATTATTAAAAGTCAAAGGGCTTTAAAGCAGTGCAATCATTTTGAAATTTTTATCATTTACTTATTATGCTTCATTAAGTACTTATACAAAATTTTATTAAAATAAAACCACTTAAACTGGATGTTCGGATTTATATGTCACTTAGTATATAACACTGTCAACTTCTAACTGCCATTTATCACGTCAACGTTACTTCAACCACACTTTACTCTGCGGCTTGTTACTTTACTCCTTTATCACTTAAAACGAATAGAAAATTGTATTTTGTGTCAAAAATGTATCAGAGAGAAGGATCGGCGGATGGATGTGTTCCATATGCTTCTAGTGGAGGATCCACTGGCTTATAGGCCTAATTGGTTCTAAAGTCATACTGATTTTATCCAACGCAGCTTATTCGGCTTTTCTGTTTTTATGTTCTTTGCATTTTACAGCATATACACAATAATGTTTCTCCCACTCGTTTAGTAGTATGTCGTACTACTTTTTTGATTATGACAAGTTTTTCAATCTACAAGTAGAAAAGGGGAGCAGGGGAGTTTCGCGAAACTGATGAACACAACTAATCACAGCAACTGATGAAAGCGTCCACTCTCGTTCTCATGCATGGAGGTTATCCTCGGTTTCATGTTAGACTTTAAATTTGTCATCAGACTGTCAACTAGTTTCTGAACGATCAAATAGCTGTATTTAAGGCGCGAATAAGAAGTTATTGCAGGATTGACCTTATGATAATATTTTTTTATTATACTTAGTAGAGCAGGTATTCAGATTGACAACCATTAGCCATTATGTGTGCCCTCCATTTCTTAATAATAAAGGAATCCCGTAGTTTGCGTGAGTACTTTAATAATAATAATAATAATAGTAAATTGCTTTTATTGCTCATGTAAGTAAAGAAAAAGGAAAAGTACATAAATCTGATGCAGTTAGCAAACGGCAAGGTTCGCTTGATTGACAACCATTAGTTGTCAATCCGCGCTCTTCCACCTAACACATCTGTGTAAGATTTCCTTGGTGGCCAATCAGATTTCGCCACGAAACTGTTTTATATATGTATAACCACTTCTGTTTAGATTCTGATCCTGTGATATTTTGAAACAAATCCGGCTCGAAAAAATTATATTTGTAGAAATAGCAAAAATTTAACCAGTGTCGACTTTTGTCAGAAAAAATTGATTGCTAAATTACTCGAAGGATTAAATAAAAATTGCGAAACAGTATGTCATGATGTGACCTATTTCCAGTTTCATGATTATCTCTAAATTTCCAGACACCCTGTGTAGCGTCGATTTTATAAAATAGGCTCAAATCTTTCTGATTGTTTTCCCCAACAGGGTTGAGGTGGCAGGGTTATAGGAAAGAATCGACCCATCAGTCAGCAACGCCCTTCCCAAATGTTCCTTTAAGCACATTTTTTTCAAACCTTCACATCAAAAGACAGACGAGGTAGAATACTCAATCGTAAGTACCTTAGATTTTTCGGAAAAAATTCCAACGTACTTCTGGCATCTACCTGAGTCAAGAAGACGGGTACTTCCTTATGTTCATATCTAAAATGTGACTCTAAAGTGAAGACAGATATGAACTTGTTGCAATCTGCTTTCGGACACTGAAGTGGCCTAAAAATAGAAACGGTATAAGCAAAACCTGGGGCAAAGCAACTTCTGAAGTCTATAGTATACTAGTACACACACATGCTTTGAAAACCTAGTAGGTACCTCTTAGACAGTATAGTTGTATTGGTTGAAGCAGTTTGAGGCCCTCGTGGTTTAGTATGCTGTGAATATATTTCTGGGTATGGAATCATCTTCTCATCAGCGTTTTGGGCTTTTCCCACTTTTTGATCTCCTGATGATTCTAGAAAATCACACATTCACTGTTCAGGTCAAACTCTCTTTCAGAATATAGCCATTTACCCAAAAGGCATCTGGAAGATGCTAGCGACATCTATGAGACCATTGCAGAAGAAACAATTAATTTGAAATCCATTTTCAAAAGACACCAATTTTTGGTTCTGCTGCTGTCTCATAGGCTGCGCTAGGATCATTCGGATGCCTTCTTGATCAATTCATTCCTGAGGCAATTATGAGGCAGCCCCATCACAAGTAAGCTTGAAATACTGAGAATTATGCTTCCCTGTGCTCCATAATATGGCACTTCTTCCACTACACCGTGGAACCCAAAAAGGAAGAGCACCAAAACACATCGCACGCCAATACTGGCGCTGCATGAACTGACAAAGCCGGTGAACGAGTATGACAAAATTAAATTCTTAGTCTTAATACTAGACAAAAACTTGTGGCGGAACAAAGAACGAACAAAGATTACCTATACTACTACTATATTATGTTGGTAGTTTCATTTTTAAATTATAAACGAATTGTAGATTTGGCAAAACCCTAACCTATTGAAATAAAAAGTGATGTTTTGATGTGTTTTTGTTTTCTATCTGAATAAATTAAGATAAATAAAGATTTTTCTAATTTGTTCTTGGAAACGAATCGACCGATTTTGAAAAATCAAACGTCTTAATGAAGGAATTTTAAAAACCTTTCAATTAAGCTATTACTCGATCCCCCTTGTCATTCAAAACTTTTAAGGGGATGACCCTGGGGGGCAGCGGGTGAAAGGGGGTGAAGTAGTTTTTGATTACAAAGTTGTCCCCCTTGACAAATCTTTTGACGTGTCTCGGCGTTTTTTCTTCTAATCAGTGGTTTTCGACAAATCCGTGGTGGGACGCTTTCAAATGAACACTCTGTATATTCTCTACCACGCTCTTGTCTACCCTATTCTGTCATATGGTATATTATCCATGCGGAGGACTCAAGACTGATTGTATAGAAATATTGAAATCACACAGAAGTGGATACTAACACTGATCCTTTATAAGATTACGTGTCCAATCGATAACCTTTACTTAGAAGCCCAACTCTTAGAGCCTTCGCACACTACGACGTATCGTAATCGTATCGTAATACGCAGTTCACGACTGGTTACAAAGTGCAGTGGATGAGGTACCTATTGGAATGGGCAGATTGGTGGCTAATCAAAATTAATTACTCGAAAACGCAGGCTATCTATTGACTAAAAAACGTAGCGGCGCCTCGCCTGAGGTTTTAGTGAATGGAGCTCGCATACCATGGGGAAATTCTGCTAAGTATCTCGGTATCACTCTTGACAGGGGGGTGACCTGGCAGAATCACTTCCGTTAAAAACTAAATTCTAAATTACGTTTCGGCAACTCTACCCTTTACTGTAGAACCTCAAAATTAAGTTTGGTTAATAAAGTTCGGCTATACAAGATGGTTATCAGACCAGCAATCACTTACGCATGTGCAGCATGGTGTTTTCTTGCCAAAACGCATATGCGTAATCTGCAGATTTTGCAGAACAGAACCTTGCGAACCATCACTAACGCACCATGGTATGTCTCCAACGAGACCCTTCACAGAGAACTCGAAATCCCTTACCTAAGGGACTACATCAGCATCAGGCACAATTACGTTATAGTCAAGCGGAATCGCACAGCAACACTCTGTTGCGTGAGCCAGTAGACTACACGCACTGTGATCAAAATCAAATCGTGCAATTCTAGATCCAACCAAAACTACGATTTTTGCTATACACAAATTCCTAAATTAATGTTTGGATTAATTTAAAATAACCGAATACCAGGTAACAATAGCAAGGCATTCCTTAACCAGCGCACTCCACCCCCTTTGCTCTTCCCCCTTCCTTCCTTTCTTTGTTCTTCTTTTCTTTCTTCCTGACTTCGTCTGGTATCTGGGCAACCAGACCTGACAGACCGCTCTGACGGACAATGACGAATAGACGAGAGCAAAACGAGCTTGTATGTGTGCTAACAAGTCCGCACACGAAGCGGTGTTGCTGCGAAGCATATGATATGTTCAGTCGTATTACGATAGTCGTGAAGTCCGTACCATGAATGTTGGCATACACGTCATCACTTGATGCATTTATCCACGACTGGCAGATTTTCTGCCATGTCCTTTTAACGAGTGAGCACGACCGTACTGGATAACAATAACATATGTTTTCTGGTGCTACGACAGAAGTTGGGAGCGTTGCCGCTTACGCAGTAATGTGTTAGACAAAGACGGTATTATTAGGTAGGTCGCACTATATCGTAAGTCACGGTGACAGCGACGATCATGAGCGTACGGTTTGTATAGCAAAGGTTCAGACCTGCGCGGTTGATTTTTGTACCGTTTTCCGGTTTGTTGCTCTTTACAATTAGTGTAAATAAAGTGAAAAAAAAAATGCCCGGCAAAAGACTTGATGGAGTAGCCAGGGACATGGTGGTGAAGCTACGTATTTTGATCGCGAAAAACGTAATAATGGGCCCTTATTACCTGTGGACGCAATTCAGGAGGTAATATTTATATGTATGGTTATATGTATTATTGAAAAAAGTTTCACGTTGTTTTTTCTCCTTGCGTCATGTTTTTCTTGTTATGTTACACATGTATTAAAAAATTATATTATACTTTAATTTTTATATCTTATATTACATTTTCAAATGGAGAGAAAACTATCAAGACAGACAATGAATAACTCTGGTTTCTCGAAGCTTAACTCTCGAACGTCTCGAACTCTCGAACGTTGAAAAAAAAGTTGTAGGGTTTTTTCACCATCGACAGAACCTAAAAGTTTATTCACATGCCTATCACTAATACATGTGACATTATACGAAGTCTAATAAATCATAAAATAAATAAATTAAATTTTCAGCGTGTTTCCCACGCAATGGGCGGTGTCACGTATTTTCAGAGAATCAAAGAAAACCGAAAGCCCGTAGACCAGGAAGATCAAGCTGCCTCCAAAACAAAAAAATATAAGCCCCGGGAAAAAACAAAAACAGCAGACTTACCAGACGCTGTGAAGATGGAAGTGAAAAATGCAATTTACAACATGTACTCAGAAAGTACGTATTTTTGTCTCCATTAATACGATTTATTTATGTATTAATACTTACAGAGAGGCATGTTACTATCAAAACATTAAAGGAAGAATTGGACGTCAAACAACATAAGCAAGATGTCATTGTGCCGCTTATTGCCGCTTATTGGCTTCCAATATAAACAGGAAGACAACCGGAAGGCGCTTATGGAGAAAAGCAGTGTCGTTGCTTTGAGAGCAGAATTTCTGCGCAAATATAATGAAAATGGAAACTCCCCCTTTAAACGCACAGTTGTTTTCTTAGATGAGACATGGATTTTTGCAAAAGGGAACAGGAAGAGATCCTGGCAGGACGGATCCGTAAAAGGGACCCGAAAACCTGGGGGATTTGAAGGCAAACGCTATATCGTATTACATGCTGTTCACAGTGGGAGGTTCGTGGAGAATGCTTCACTCATCTATGGCACTGCCTCAAAACTGGCAGATTATCATGGAGACATGAATGGCGATATATTTTTGAAGTGGGTCAAAGAGAAGCTGGTTCCAAATTTGGAGGAGCCATGCCTCATTGTTATGGATAATGCATCGTACCACAGTGTATTAGTAGAGAAGCAGCCAATATCATCTTGGACAAAAGCCCAGGTCATACAGTGGTTGGAGGGAAACAACATTAATTTTGAGAGGAACCAATTTAAAAGTGAACTCTTAAAATTGGCCAAGCAACATGCTCGGCCTGCAAGATTTGTTGTTGATGAATACCTACGAGGACATGGGCATGAGGTACTGCGACTACCGCCATACCACTGCCAGTTCAATGCCATCGAACTGATATGGGCACAGGCAAAACAATATTATGATACCCATATAGGCGAGGAAGGTTATGGCGCTGACACAGTGCTAGGCATGTGGCAGAAGGCATTGGAAAACTGTACTCCTGAAAGATGGGCCTCTGTTGTCACACACACGGAGGGAGTTATAGATGCATGGTATAACAGACAACGAATCCTGGATAATGTGCCAGAAGTGATTATTACAATCAATGGAGACGACAGCAGTTCAGATGAAGATTTTTAAGACAGCGATATTTATTTCGGTCAAATCTACCCATGAAAGCTTGAAGGAATTGTTGTGTGATAGAGCCTGGTAATTCATCGTAACTTTGTGTTCATATACGCTATCTACCAGTACAAATAAAAAAATCTATTAATTACCTTATATGTTCGAGTATGTTCAATTTTAGAACTTAAAACTGAAATTTCAATATTTTTCTCAATGTTATGCTTTTTCAGAAAATATTCTGTTTTTCTTCATTTCCTGCAAAATTGAAATATGTTTCTTAAATCGCGCATTCAAATAACAATAAATCAAGACTTGCCGTTTTGTGCAGCAAATATTTTCGAAATATACAGAAAATACTTTTTGCCGCCTGACACAGTACATTTTTACTACTAAAAATCTCTTCCCGGGGGCACGCCTATGGATATTCGCCTATGGTAGAAAGTGCCTACTTCAAAACTATTTGCTCGGAAATGTACAAATGATGACGTGTACGCCAACATTCATGGTACGGACTATAGCGGTCTGGCATAAGGCAGGCCTAGAAGCAAGCGTAAACTTCAAAAGTCTTTTCTTCTTATTACTTGCGATGTTTCGATGGATCCAATGATCACATTGCTTTCTACTTCTAACATAATCAAACAATAAAAAATTCTCTTCGTCTGAATAAAATGTAAGATCATCAATGGATACACTAGAAACACATGGTACCGTTGACGCCATGATTTCAACTGAGATCTTACAAAACGATACGAGTACGTGACGATGCGTGTGTGGAACACTGCAGGTCTCGTAAGCGTTGCGTCGTAACGATACGCTTACAATAGAGTGCTGTACCACATTAGATACTATAGATCTGAATCGTATCAATTACAACTAGCAAACAAGGTTTAAACAAAAATAAGTGTCTGTGCGAAAATCTACAAAAAGGATATCTTATTTTTTTCAGGCCTAACATTTTTTAATCATATTCCGGCATCAATAAGATTTAAAAAAGAAATAATATGGATTATACAGCAACTAAGGAACTCCATCCACAAACTTATAGACATTAAGAATCATTATTGTACTCAAAGCAATTTATGTATATCATGTGCGTATTTATGTTTGAACTACATTGATGGGAAAATATTATACGGGCAATCAGTTTAATATCAAAAATTGCCTGAATAGTGTAGCCTAACATTTCAACTATGAAAATATGATTTTGTAAGCTTAACTGCACTGTGCACCCAAGCACAAGTTCAAATTTCTTTGGGTGTTTTATGTTTATTGTATAAATAACGGTTTTGTGTACGCTACTCCAAAAAACATTATTATAACTCAAAGAGATGCCGCGTTGACAATGGCGTGCGATATGTTCCGCTGCTCTCTTCCTTTTCGGTACCCGATTATAGGGCAGGCTATCCTAAGGGATCATGGATTGCAATTTATTCTGTTACTTCTGCCTCTCTATAGATTTTTTAGAAGTGCAAACTTGAGGATTGGTTTTCTAGAGAACTGGGATCGACTCGGGTTTTATCGCATTTTGACTACTAGAAGAGACATTTAAAAAACTGTTGGAACATGTTGTGTGGAGCCTTAAGCAACGGTTAAGGTATAGATGTCGCTATTGACGAGGTGTCTCCGTGCCAGATCAAGTACTCGGTGATCTGGACTCCGACCAACCGAAGTGAAAGACTCTTTGGCAGAACTCGACCATCCATCGAAACCGGATCAGCGCTAGGACGCTTTTTGTTCGACAAGGTACAGTACTGTGTTTTGGAAGCATTGACGTTGTGGGATGAAGAGGGGGCCCGTCAATTACGATGGATATCTTGCGGCCAGAGAGAAAGTCAACCACCCATCTGCAAAGCTTCTCTGGAAGGCCAAAGGATAAAAGTTTGCACAAGAGGGCAGCGTGCCACATCTGATCGGATACACCTCTCCATCAACTTACTTATAACAGAAAGAAGATCTATACGTATATAGTTGTACGGATCAGTCTTACATCGTTATTTTGGGATGGGTTGGACATGAGCAAATTTCCAGTACACTGAGAAGGTGCCGGATTCGTATGTTAGCTGTAAGAGAAGCGAAATAACTGGAGAAAGCTCCGCTGCACTCCCCTTCAATGCAACTACAGGAATCAAGCCAGGACCAGAAGCTTTATTGATCTCGAGCGACAAGGGCATCCATCTTGCGGTCTCATGCCTGAATATTACTTCCCGTATAGTGTAGGCAAGCGACGGTATTTGGGCGTTGGGGGGGACATACGTGGTGGAGTTGGCAGCCAAGGTCTTGGCAAGCACTACCCCCTTAGCCTTTGAGTCGGTTACAATCGTTCCATCCTGACACGTAAGTGGTGGAAGGCTACTCTGTGAGAAGTTCCTTTCAATATGCGCCGTATGCAATAGTCAACATTTGAAATATGTCCGCACACTTCAAGTTGTTTTTTACACAAAATCTAATACAAATTCTTTGATCCATTTTTTGAATAGACAAAAATCGCAGACAAGCTAAAACACGTCCACGCACAATAGCTGTCAAAAACTGACTGAACATTCAAAATGGCCGATATTGTCAACATTAGTGAGAGTCATGAGAATCAACATATCGCCACAAAAAGATCGAAAATCGAACATACGTTGCCCGCGAAAATTCAAAATTCGCAGAAACTTTTTGAATTAACCTCGTATCTCCAAGGAAAGTCGGCATCTCCGTAATGCAAAATTTTGCGGCTTGGGCGAGCTTCTGCTGCCACAGTGGGTTCTAACCGAAACATAACCCCCACAATACCGTGGTCTTAGTTACCCAAGGGAGACAGGATAGCAGTGCTGTACAAAGTATGTTTCAAAATTTTTTTGGATATTTCTGGCAGTACTGAAAATTTAATAAAACGGGTCGTCCCGCTAACTGTATTTACAAGGAACTATAAAACTAATAGCTTTCAAAGATTTACCTGCAGATATTTTACATCTAAAGCATGCTCGACAATAGTATTTTCTATCTGTGCTTTCTAGCATGTCGTTTCCATAAAAATTTTGGTGACATATGTGGCACATTCTCTTGGAGCTCGCCAAAGACATAGCGTAACCATATATATGAAGGTCAAGGGTGAAAATTTTCATACAAAATAGTAGATATTTCTGTTTTTTTGTCACACATGACAAATCATTCATAGGAGCTTGACCAATCACTGGTGTCAACTACTGTGACAACCTCACCTAAAATTTTTATGGTGGCAATACAGGGTATTAATAAAAAAAAGTTGCTATAAGCCCAGGACCAAGAAAAAGCATTAAAAAGAAACGCACGTCTTATTTAAACAACAATTGTCAATTTACATTTTATCATGATGAAGAGCGTTTTATTATCCCTCTCATATATGTGCAAGGTATCCAATTAGGTGCAAGTATTTTTGCTATAAAATGTAAACTGGATAATCTTGTGTTCATTAAATTCGCCATTAAAAATCACTCTCGTTTATAATCTGCAACTGAAGAAAGTTCTACAACGGATCGTGTGCTAATGCAAATCATCTCCAGCGTATTAATTTAGTTGAGCCTAATAAATCCAACAATAACGTGAGTAAAAGTACTAACATGCAAATGCGCACTTCCGATGTTGTTCTGCGAACGCACGTTCATTCTGGTCTTAGGTTTTCGTAACAGAGCAATGTGACCAGAATAAAATGAACAGTTTTAGAAGTCCTGGCGAGGGATACAGGATTGGCAAAAACTATTGACCGCTATTTTTATATCAAAGTAGCCGCTCAGGTAGAAACCTAAATACTAGGGCATCGCGACTGCTATGAGGAGCTTAAAGAAACTTTTTGAGAAATACAGTCTTGTTGTTTTGCTCCTGTCAGTTTACGATGAAGCTAATCCTCAAAAAGTTAAAGAAGATCCCATAGTCTGGTACCAAAACGGACGAGAGCAGCATAACACAGGTGATCTGAAAATATATATCCGGAAGTTTGTCGGGTTGCTTATTATGAATTATGACTTTGTGATCATAATTTTTAGAGTTTCGAAATGGCGGAAGCAATATACTTAGAACTAAGGGATCCAACTTCTAGGAGTTATTCAGTGTAACAGTAGAAAACATTTGAGTATAGGGACCCATATCCGGAAAAGTGTCACTACGGCACTACGGCCCTAAGACGCGTTAAAATTTAGAAAGACGATGAATTGCCCAAATAGGATTTAATGCCACCAGAAATCCGTTTTTTTAATATCGCTTGACAAGTTAGGCCGCATACGATCATTTCAGTTGAAAACAACTCATTTAGATAATCAGGGATGGACTAGAACTAACGAAATATTGCTGATACTCCCTTTATAATAGTATCTCCATATTACATTTTTAGAAAAGTCAGACATATTTAGCTCAAAAATGCATAATGTTTGTTTCCATTAAAATGAGCTGCTTTTGAGAAAAACGGTGTTGTTCAAAGTTTGACAAAAATCTAAATGTTGATTGATCTGAGCTTGTATCTTTGGATGTTCAGGCTGATTTATCATGACTGTATTTTCTAAATGGCGGAACCAGCATATTGTATCCGGTATCAAAATTGATACAACTATGCTCAAACTGCTTATCCTGGAAGCAATTTAAATGAGATCGAAATTTAGGCTTTTAGAGAATATCATAGTTGAGCCTTTATTATATGGGATGCATAATTTGTTTAATACTCTTAGGAAGTATATCAAAATATTACTCATTTTATTTTTCATGACAACTGACGAAAATACCCTTCAAGTACAAACACGAACAGAGTATCAGAAACAAAAACAAACAAAATTGATGTAGTCACAACAAGCAATGAGCTGGTCGATCTTAACAAAGAGAAGTCTATTAGTAAAGCAGCTATAAAGTTTGAAAAGTTATACACTTATATTTTTTATTGATTTTTAATTTATTTGGGACACTTGCATTTTTCAATAAACGATGATAATTATAACGACCTTTGATTACTTATAACCTTACGCAACTCAGGGTAAAATCTCTCTCCGCTTTAGGCGCATTAGCAGAATTTGTCATGGCAATACGTTCATTTCACACGAAGATATGCGCTCTTATGTGATAAATGGGTCAAGTGACCTGGTTTTCCCCTATTTAATATTACATTTTAGTTAAAGACCCTTATATTTAATTTAAGTAATACAAGCAGATATTTTGATCAAATCCTTGGTTCCAAGTAAAACGATTTATTAAATGATATTATTATATCATAACTGCTTATTTGTTAGCCTGGCCTTACATGTTCCACCTACCTATTAGAAAAATCGAAAACGAATCATCCATTGAACCTTTGCCTCATGTTTTGGAGACACCCTGTATATTGAGTTTGTATATCGAAGCATATGGTGAATCAGCCTTCCTGTAAACTGAAGAGAGAACAATTAGAAGTTCGAAATGTAAATTTGGAATAGTTTATAGTCCACAGAAGTAATTTAACAGTAATAAATCTCGGCATGGAATTACCGCTCTAATTTTATTATACATAGATAGTAGAAAGCTTATTCTATAAATTTCAATCCTGGTGACTGGCTTAGCGTAGATCATA
The DNA here is from genome assembly GCA_963669975.1 of Acanthoscelides obtectus. Lineage (NCBI taxonomy): Eukaryota > Metazoa > Arthropoda > Insecta > Coleoptera > Chrysomelidae > Acanthoscelides > Acanthoscelides obtectus. The sequence goes on along the minus strand of CAVLJG010000007.1, from coordinate 70,021,775 downwards.
ATAGGTCAAGGAGCACCATTACATAAGAAGGAAATGTGAATGAAGTGAAAGATGGTGATATTTTCATGTCAGGTGTTCATTATTAGGCAATCTAAAAATTGTAATAATCCAATAAACTCTGGAAATTGCTTCATTTTGTAGCTTTTTGATAGTTAATACTAGTCATAACGCTGTTTTTTATTCAGAATGCAGCCTTTAGCATCATTGTCCAAATTGTGACGTTTTCTGAAAATACTCTCAATGAAAACCTTCAAATTAAGTGTTGTGCCAAATTTTCTTTAACACAATCATTTCAACCCGAATATATGAGTAGGTGCATTATGTCCATGAAAGGTGACTTTTTCATCTGTAAACCTGATCTTCTTTCCCGAATTCTTACAGCCAGCTTAAGGAGGTTATGATAATACTCTATCATAATTTCACCAGCCTACGGGTAACTTTTCAACAAATCCCTTGCATGTCAGTAAACGGATCTCAGAAACTGGGTTCAATATACCCTGCGGTTTGATTTCGTAATTTAGGCTTTCAGTAGCAAACTAAGGTAATCCATTGAGTCGATGCAAAAAATCTTCTGAAAATTGATCCAGATGCTGTTTGAAAAGTCGTACTCGAATTCGTTTTCATCTCAAGTCCGCGAATGCGGTACTCACCTGGTCAATTTGATTTCTAGATTCTAATTTATTCTTCAAACTATAAAACACAAGTTCATTTCAGATGCCCACAGCCTAAGCAATTTTAAACATAGTCAAACGTTTATTTTCCAAAACTATATATTACTATATACAATTTTCGTTATTAGCAGTTTTCGGGCGGACACAGTAATCGGATTAAATACTGATGATCGTGTAGGAATATTGCTTCCTGAATTGTGATTATATTCCACGTCGAGCGTAAACCGTGAGCATACCAGGTGGAAGCCCCACATTTTCAGATCGTCACTGTGTAAAAATGGCGTCGAGTAGGTTGATTATGAATTTTCCACGCAACGCTGTCATCAGTTCGTAAAGGATAGAGTTAGTCCCTCTGAGCTAGCCACAACCATCTTTAACAAATAATTTCCTTCAAGTTATCCAATTAGTTCATACTACATAGTCCACGCGATTGTTAACGATAACGGTAGCTTCCTCCCTACCGTAAATATCGACTATCTGGCAACGGTGCTGAGCCACACCAGTCAGCCATGCTACAAGCGCCAGCCACCACACTATAACTCGAGATCGAGAACGCTGGCGATGCACACAGAGTTTGAAGCATGAAGGTTGCCATCGTCTCGACCGGCTGCGTGTCGCGTCTGCAAATACTTCATAAAGTTTTACGGCCAATTCTATGGTGTGTGGAATATGTAGCAATATCACAGAGGTTGGAACTGTATAAATATACTGCCGCCAAAAAAAGGGTTATACCCTCCTCTCACCCCCTACTACTCCCAACTACCGATCTTTAAGCCATACAAAATTGTTTGTTAAAATGATCAGGAGCCTCTGAAGCGTCAAACAACGTTTTGTCGTTTTTGCCGCCAATACTGGATCGATTTTCAAAAAGTATAAGGCTGTTCCGTTCTTGATATAGTAGTTGTCTCCTCTGAAAATTTCTTCAAAATCCGAGAGGAATTTAAAGGCGGGCCAAGAATTAGCGGACAATCAAACCGACAGACCGACGGAAATGATAAGCAATGAAAAACATAATATCTCATTTTTCAATTTTTTTGCGATAGCAGTACCTCCTCGCCAGTGAAGTAACAAGTAACCACCTTTATAATCCATGGTAAGAAATCGTCGTATATGCAACTTTTTATCCATGTCAGGGAGATGGATATATTTTATCTGAGATGCGCAGTGATATGATTTATACCTATTTTACAGACCTTTTCTTTGGCTAGCTTTGTTTAGTTTGTCTTCAAAAAAGTCATTCAAATTATGGCTTGTGAATTGTACCTAACTGTTTAAAAAAACAATCTTTGTAGGTATGATCTATTCTGGCCTTACCTTATGGGCACATGAGTCGAACCTAGGTCCCAGGTCTTATGAGGGTCAAAATGTAACGGCAAAATAGGACCCCTGATTTGGCTCTGACCTGGGACTCCTTCAGAAACAGGCCCCTAACTTCCTGTGTGCCCAGAGAGCTTAGTATAGCGTAATACGGCCCAGTCTATGATATACCATCGTCTCTTTGACCTTCTACGATATAAATGAATGTTGTAAATCATTTCCACATCCATTTTGTTATGAATTATCATATACAAAGGAGCTAGCTTTTCTTGATGTTTGACAGTTTCAACCACAGCGGGCAAATTGTTATCGTTTCTAATATGAGCACTCTCCTGATCCGCCTACCATACCACCATAAGCTGTAGAAAGAAAACTATTTTTCAGATCAGCCTGATATAGCGCATATGGTAAGATCTAGTAGTCCAGTAGAGCAATTTGTTTTCTGATACTAACTATTCTATATGCGATTCTACGAATTCTTCAAATCACCTAGTATGGACTTCTTGACCTGCCTGTCTACAAACGTCCATGGTGATAATAACCTCATGTTTGCCAATTCTAATTGGTTCGAGGCCAATGTAAGTATCATTGGCCTCTAATTTGGTCAGGTGGCAAATATCTGGCCACTGTTAAGTCCAGAACCTTTCATCTCTACGTCAGAGTACGTGGCACCATATTAGCATTAGACATCTGCTGACTAGTAATAAAATTACTCAACAGCTATAATTTTGAGGATTCTCTCCGTCTGGCATCCGTCTGATAAGATCAATCAAATTACCGCTCAATTATTTGAATACAACACCTTCATCCTGTTCTTGCATACATACAGCGTACTATGGCTGTCTTTCTCCGCCGGTGAAGAAGAAAGCATATATAAGGCAAAGTGTAATTTCTCCTAATAAACAGTCTTTGTTGGTTTTCGTGTGGTTTACCGGTGGATTTTTTCTCTGCGGTTTCGCGATGTTTTATGTTAATAAGGTATGTGCTTTGTGAATGTGTAGAGTGCCACAGTTTTGAGGATTTCGGACGTGATGGTGGATATTCTAGGATTCCATGAACCACGATATAACCTTTTTATGGGGTGCCGCAGGAACTTTTCTCAGGGGAAGAAAGAGTAGACTTCCTGTATATCATGATTATCTTTGCCCCAAAAAATCTTTGAATTTTCTCAAGAAGGTCCAATTCTCTTAAAATGAGGTACGATGGTACACAGAACTATGCTGTTTACAAATATGCAATTTCTTTGTCCTTTTGATTTCCGGTAGTGGTGCTTGGGGTTATTATGTAGCAATTTTTCACATTTTAGATTCCGATAGCTGAACATGTACCAACGCCTAATCGCAATTGTTATCTTCTTTGAATGCATATATGATGGACCTGTAGTGGTATACGAGATGTATATCAGATCCTGAACTATAGCCTCGAATAATGCACAATCGGGGATGTAAACGGAATATTTTGCAAGTCTGTCCAGAGTCTAAATCAATAAGCGTTTGAAAACCCTAACTAATACAGTAGAAATAATGGAAAAATTGTGTATTAAAGATACGCTATTTCAGGACTAAGCATTTTTAAAATGTGTTTACGTGTTTATGAAGCTATTTACGTACACTTGATTCAATCTTTTTTCACTGTCCCTCGAGTTCATAAAAATTCAATCTATTTTTTTGTAAAAAAGCTTGTCGGCTTTTTATAGATAATTCCAGGCACCTGCCAGGAAAATATAGAAATAATTTATTGTCAAAATTTGACAAAAGACCTGAAGTCAGTTAGTACCATCAGTTTGATGAATAATTGAAATTGCAAGGTAATAAAGTGAAATATACTGAACGCAATAATATTTGACTGAATTTCAGCAAGACTGGCAAGATTCAGTCCTAGAGTGATTAGACAAAAACCTTATTAAACAGGTCCTATAATACATTCGTACAATATTTAATAATTTTATAGCCGGTGTTCTTGGAATTCAACCAAAGAATCATTACAATTTTTACGAAATAAAGGAACTTTTAAAAACAGTTTTTCGCCCTCCTCTTGACAACGAATCATTACCGGATATATTTTGATATAAACTTTTAAAATTTTACGGTAATAAGACATTGAATTATCTCAGTTTGGTTAATTCCCTAGGACTTAGCGATGTCGGAATGAATGCATACAAAAACATGATGTCGCTAACTGAATGTATGTAGTATGTACCATTCTAAACACACTATAGGTAAATGCAGATGCTCTCGACGAAAGTAAGATTTTGCAACGTCTTCCTTTGCAAATATCATCTGCAATTCTAATGTCCACTTACCGACGACTGTATTGAAAGTGGAAGACAGGGACGGACTTCGACTGTTTAAAGTAATTGAATCAGTTAGGTGAACTCGTATAAAAAGGAAATAGTATGAATCTCAGAGGAACCCACAACTTTACAGAAATAACAGCTGGAGAGGTGGATGAATCGTCAGCTTCTGGACTATCTCGAAAGTCACGGCTTGATTAGCGACAAGCAGTATGGTTTCCGGCACCTGCAAGAGCAAGCTTATCCAGTCATATGGTGAAGCTCATGTCGTTGCTCTTGATATCATGAAAGCGTTCTACCAGCTGTGGTATGCGGCCCGTTTATGCACACTTTCATCCTACGACCTCCCTCAGAAGAACTGGATGATACAACCGCTCCTTTGTAGGGTGTCAAGTTTGTAGAACAACCTACAAGAGTAGGCTTTTCCCAGTTCTACTAACCTTAGGCAGTTCAAAAATCGTATTAACAAAGTTTCTTTGGGATCTTCATAGCAGCCGAGATGTCCTGATGGTATTTAGGATTCTACCTGCGCGGCCACTTCGATGTAAAAAAGTCAGGAGTGAACAATAGGCGAACCTTTTTTTGGGCTGCGCAGTAATTTGGTGTAGCATAATATTTCTAAGGGGTAGTACAGATATGCTGGAATCATTCGTTTGGACTTGTCGAGCTTCAGGTCACTGGTGACATGTTTTGGCTAGAATACGTCTCGTTAATTCCAGCAGCTCAGTTATTTAGTTCAGAGCTAGGAAGTACTTTGCGCATTATAGCCTCTTTGGTTGGGGTAACATTTTTGAGACTGGATGCGATATTCTAAAGGTGAGTGAACCGACATATAGGAGCGCTTCTTTAAGAAATGTCTTTAACATTGACAGTAGGTTGAGATATGGCCTGATCTACATACTCATCAGAATTCATCTTATTCCAAATCGGTACGACTTCTATATTAAACTAGTAAGACAGTTTTCGATGGCACTTTGTGTTACCTTATTTCCATAAACTTCCTTGTTGTTTCTTGGGCATCGAAAGTATCACCAAAAGAAGTTCTTATCGGTTAAACCAACCGCAGTCAATTCAAAAATTGAAGCCTTAGGTATTCAATCCGCTGCCCAAATACACAAAAGGACAAGATCCCACTAGTAGAATACCCAAGGCAATCTAATGATTTTCATGGAAGTCCCAAGGGATCTCAAAGTGCAAGTCCTCTGTTGAATCTGTATCCCAACTCACTTTTGATAGTCGAGTCACTACTGTGACCGCTAGATACCCCCGGTTCTGGTGGTATAGTAGACACGGTTCACTCGTTATCAAACAAACTACTAATACAGCTTTCGTTCGTTCGACCACAGGTGGCTAAATGTGGATAGGTGTTTTATGTTTTTGGTCACTGTGTCTCAATATAGCAACACTTATCGATCGATTGTACTGTTTAAATGGAAGACACGTACTTTCACAGAGAATTTTATGTGAAATGACAACTGTCTTAACTGGCGGCTTGAACCTGGTCGACTTGTAGTATGAACTTTCATCCTGACTACAGACAATAAGATCTTAGAGAGAAGCAAATCATAAACTTGTTCCCTCTACCTACGGTCGATTCTGGTAAACGATCGGTGGTTAAACTCTCGGAAAATTAATAGTCCGTTGCTGTACGTGTGCATATATCACATGGAATTGAAATAATTAGCAATCGCGGTATGTAGTGTGTACATCCTTTGCGCTCCATTGAGTGATGAGAGTGCCCCAGTAAGCAGACAGTGCATAAAAAGCTTCTGTTTACGAGCGCTAAACGGTGATTTGACATGCGTATGTGAACAGAAATCCTGCCCGCGAGAAAACATGGATCTGCATACGCATACCTCGATGAACGTATTGCGTTTCGATATGGTCTCCTTGTTATAAAAACGACACAAAGAAGTCAAAAACGCTCATCGTTACATTAATCAGAATAAACAATTGTCTGTTTGTTGCTATCTAGAGTCACCTAGGTACTTTGCACTCCAAAAATTGCTGATATTGACATATATAAAAAGTATTCGTACAAGATTAAGCATTTCTAATGAGACGGCAAGCGCTTTTAGATGTCGGCGACGCCATAACGTGATACTGCGTGCGGTACATCTTCAACCATCCAAGTACAAAAACTTGAAAATGGATCACATGAATATGAAGAACGTTTCATTATGTGATTAATGAGTAATGTATAGTGAGTGTACAGCATTATGCCCAGCAACAAATACTGCTACTACCGGAACGCATCCCTATAGGAATACAAGTTAGCAATATTGCAAATCTTTTTCATGAATCTAGGCGTGTCCTTCATTTTTACGAGTACTACTAAATGCGTAATATTGATTAAACCAATTAGGTACCGATCGAATAATTTTAGACCAAAATGTGCAAATTTATATATATTTGTATAGGGTGGGCAACTAGGAATGCTAGGTACTGTATCTGGGAACTTCTCCATCGTACAGGCTCAAATTGTCAATAGCTTCGCGTTACTTTGACCAATTTTTGTGCTTCCCAAAAGCGTTTTACGAACGATGAAGCTGTTGATATGCTTGCAGTTCATTCTTAATGTCTTCAGAAAGCCGCAGTAGCAAAAAGAGCTCACGCGTCTTGGGATGTGAGAATTTTTCCCCGATTATTGGCGAGCTTATGAGTCAATGGTGGTTTTCGGTATACGTTTCAACGGCAAAGAATTGGAAGAATACTAGAAAATATTAACCTCGTACTGGGGTATGTTGAAGGAAATCCTCATGTTAGCACAAGGACCTTATGCCTTGAGTTGGGTGTATTACGACAACGAAAATATCTTGAAGGACCATAGGTAAGTTCTAATGGCCATCAAAATATATGGATTTATTTAAATTTACCTTTTTTTAATTACTTTATGGATGCACCCATATCATGTCGTTTTGCATCAGGCCTTGAAAGAGGAATACTTTGAATTGAGGTTGGACTATTGATATTGAATGTTGAATGATGTGTGAAAATAGAGAATGTTTATTTCAATTAGTTAATGAAGTCACCTTTAATAGTGACGGGAGACTCAATCTGCACCATATACATTATTGATCTGCAGAAAATCTGCATTGGTTGTATGTGAAGTTTAGCATCAAGGGTGTTGGAGTTTAAGAGTGTGGTGTCGCGTACTGGGAGGCAGAATTATTGGGCCGTATTTTTTCTAGCAATCCCTAAATGGCAATGTCCTTCTTGACTTCTTGGACAATGAATTACCATTGTTGTTGGAAGATGTTCCACTGAAAACATGGCAAAAATTTGTTTTTGCAATTGGATGGTCGCGCCGCACATTTTGCTATTATTGTGCGAAAACATATTAATGCAGTATTTCAACAGCGGTGGATTGGAAGAGGAAGTCTGTTTCCATGGTCTTCGCAATCACCAGACTTAACTTGTCTTGATTTTTATTTATGGGGCCGGTTAAAGGACATTGTGCTGCAGATTTAGTTTACAACCAGAGAAGTTATTAAAAACCAGATTCGTAATGCAATACGTAGCATGCCGAGATCCGAAATTGGAGCTGCAGTTTTGTCTACCCATGAGAGGCATCAGGAATGCATAAAGCGTGATGATCAGCATTTCGAGCATTTACGAGGGCATTAAAAACGTTTTTTAAATCGGTCCTTTTGAGGGTCACAACATAATAAGAAAAAGAAATTTCAGAAAAATTTGTTACAAAAATAAAAATTTGAGAGATTTCCGTATAAAATCGTCTTTGCTCTAAATCTTAGGATAGGAACGAGATATCGAGATGCGGTATTCGCGAGCATATTCGGACGTCATTTAGCTACTTTTTCGTATAAAAAAATCGTACCAATGCATTTCGCTTTTTTGAGAAAATCAATCGTTACTGTCGGAATGTCCAAAAAAGCTCTTTAGCGGCCACATGTGAAACTAACAAACTAGCCCAATTTTGTTAAAATCGGTTCAGGCGTTTCGAAGAATCAGAGTGCTTTTTAGGGAAACCATTGAATACTCCCCACCACTTTATTTTTAGAGATACAGCAAAAATTGTCAAATGAAAGTTCACATTATCTTCGGCCATTTCAGAAAATATTCCTCAGGCTTTTCTCTTGGCCGTATCAGTAAGAACTTTTTTTGCCGCAAGCCTCTACGGTGTATAGGTTTCCAGATACAGTACCTCGTATTCTTAGTTGACCACCCTGTACAGCAGGACGCATTTGCATGTTAACATGTATGGTGGACATTTTGAGTTTCCAGGTTTAATCTTGTTTGTTTGCGGCAGGTACTACTGTTTGTAACGTTCGCACTCCTCGCAGAATCGAGAATAATCTATCAACACACGACCCAAGAAAACGATCATGGCGTTGCTCAGGATCAGTACGACCACCAGCACTACGGTGGAGAAGGATCCAAGGATACTCAAAGACAATTACACGTGCAGGCGCTTGAGGATGATCATCACCTAGCTGTGGAGGAACATTCGGGTCATCAACATTATCATCACCATATTGTACCAAAGGAGGAGCATATTGTTGATTACTATGTATGTGCAATTATTTGTTTTTGTGATATACTTTATTCGGAACAAAGTTAAAGGACATGCTCATTGACGAGAAGGGCAGCGACTTGGGCTTGCCACCATGTCACTCGGCAATATATGGCAGCTGTCTCTTTCTGACTGCATTGCCGAGCATTGTAGCCGTTTTGTAGATAGAATCGACATATTAAAGACAGTAAGTAAGGTCAGAGCTAGACAAGAAAGTTCATAGACCGACAAGACAAGACGCTGTCGTCTAAACTAACATATTATACTCTTGATCCTAGAAGGATAGGCTACATGCTAGTTCTGCAGAGACAACAAAAAAAAACTCCAGAGCACCTCTTTTGTCAAAGATTTGACGGCTAAGGCTGGATACAGCGCATTAGCAAGTATTGCAGGCTACAAAATAAATCTATAGAATCCGCACTGTAATCTAATGATCCCTCATCCTAATTGGTGAAAGTTTGAAGACCCCATTGGGTTATGGGAGTATTTTGCAAATTTCACTTTTCGATAACTTCCGATATTTAGCAAATATAAGATCGGAAAGTATAAAAAGACGGCTGCTATTTTTTTTCTAAGGACTATAGTATTATTATGAATGAATGAATGAATATCATCTTCGACTTTAGAGGCTCTTGATAATGAATTAAGTGTTTTGTTCATTCTACTAACAATTTTTGATAGCTCTGATGGTAGCAGTAGTGTTACGTATGTATTGTGCGTATTTGTCTAAACACAGTATTAATAGTAACCTCTCAAATATGTTTGAATTTAGTAACTAATATACATATGTATGTATACATATAATATTTCGCAGACTTATTACCTTGAATAACCATTATTCAATTTCTTTATTGCTGTTACACGTAACGGTATGCCAAGTACCAATATATCACGGATTCAGGAAATGCCGTTATTTTATGTTAATCCAAAATAGATTTCCTATTTTCTCTGAATCTTCATTATATACTAATTATCTTTGGAATCTGCAAGAAGTAGTAGGTTTGAAAAAAACAAAAATTGATATATTAACATTTGGCCTTGCTTGATCATCTTGGCAGTTTAAGAAAATTGATCTAGTGAATGTTACTATCAAATAATAAAGGAGTTCTAGATTTAAACAGACCATAATGTATTGCCCAGTTTCTATAAGACTTCTTTTACGAGGATTTCAAAGAATATTCTACCTCTGTGCATATATCAACGTTGTCAACTTAATGCTACCAAAAACAGAGCTAGCTATGACTGCGAGTTATTATAGTTATAATGATAAGATGATGCTTAGTGAGTATTTCATTGCACAAAGAAAAGTTATCAATGAGTTTAGGACACTCGAATAGCTGTTTTTCGCACATACGCGGTTCAGATGAAAGTAAATAAAAATATTAGTCAGTAATAAAATTTTCACTTGCCTGATGATAGTCCAGTTCCTTAAGCTTCTGATGTCTTAAAAAAATAAATATGCTGGATTTGCCACGGTGCCAGTAGCTAATAATATAAATATATAAGTCCCATCTATATCTCCATGACAACATAGGAATGTTTTAAAAGTTTAAAGATCACATCAATCACATGGGAATTATTGGTTCTTATTTCTTCTCGTGAATTTTACAACAGGTTTCACGAAATAATGAGCAAAAGCAACAAAGTCTGATTCTAATTGTGTAAAGGAGAGGAATTACAGCAGCTGAAGCTAGAATACTTGCAAAAGACAGAAGACAGTGGCGAAACTTTGTGTATAATTATTAACTATAAAGTATTACACACTCTTACATCAAATATGGTACTAGAAGGGTTTTAGACAATATATACATACTGTTGAAATTAATTTATGCGCCGTCTTCCCGTCATAAATACAGGGTGTTCATTTGAAAACGTTCCACCACGGATTTATCGAAAACCGCTGATTAAAAGAAAAAACGCCAAGACACGTTAAAAGATTTGTTTTAAACAAAAAAACTACTTCACCGCCTTTCACCCTCTGCCCCCCAAGGTCATCCCCTTACAAATTTTAAATGACAAGGGGTATCGAGTGGTAGCTTGTTTGGGAAGTTTGATTTTTTAAAATCGGTCGATCCGTTTTAAAGAAAATTAGAAAAATATTTATTTATCTTAATTTGTTTAGATAGAAAACAAAATTACACAAAAATATCACTTTTTATTCCAATAGGTGTTCAAAATGTTGCCCTTTAGGGTTTGCCAAATCTACAATTCGTTTATAATTTAAAACGGAAACTACCAACATAAACGGCAATTCGGAAGATTAGACGTGGCAACAACCAAATAACAACCCGAATTTTTTTCCGCTATGATACTTTTGATATTTGATTCTAACGATCCTCTGAAATCAAATTATCATGACAGTGTCAAAATTATCATGGTCTATCAAATGAATGACGGCAAAAGGCTATCGAAATTAATTTCAACGGACAAAACTCCGTTAGAATTGGGCACCTGGTCAGATGGGTTACCATCTCTATAACGTATATCGTTTTACCCATATTTTTTTAATGAAATGTGCTCCATTGGAACTGTACTATAGCAGTACGTGTGATTTCGAAGTTTATAAGTGAAACCTTTCTGTAAATCTTCAGGATATTTTCGCTGAGCATCTGTTACTGAGCCATTTCACTTCATAGCATCTGTGAACGTGTGTTAAACAGATACATAATCATCATAATCATTTTAATACCTGATCATGAGAGAAAATTTGGTTCAGTATTGCGTCACCATAACATGTACATGACGTTTCCAAAATGTGGAGAAAGAACTTCGGCTGACCCTTTGAACTAGTTTAAGGCTATTTTGTCCTTTTGTGATTCGAAGAAAAGAGGTAACCAATGTAAGACTTTTTATTACTAAAAATTAGATTTGAGCTTTCATAATTTACAATTTTTTTCAAAATAAGGTACTAAACCTATTCAATGATCTCCGTATCGCTCAGATGAAAACTCACGAGCAATCATACTGAAATTGCTGGATTTGAAAGAATACGGATGCGAATATTCCGTTGTTCTACTCTATACACTACATTGAATCATAGTTGGAGAGAAGACATTTGAAGTTTAAAATTTCTAGTTCAGTTTCAAAAATAAGAAAACAAGCAAAAGTATCTAGTTTGTAAAAAACATTTTTTTCCACAACAATTTTAAGAAAATAATTGTCTTTTGTATTTGTGTTTTTAATTTGTAAAGCATTTATAACCAAATAATGATAAAATTAAAAAAGAATATATTTAGTTTGTTCGGAGTTGTTATTCCATAATTACAGCTTCATCCGTCCTACATACAATCACACCAGTTTTCTCGGTTTGTTCCCTTTTACCAAAACTCAGCTTAACTAACCTCAGCTGAGTGAGGTTTATCCTCATTTGTAGCATTTAGGTTGAGTTTATTTTCTTTTCGTACAAAATCCACCGAATTCAAATTGTGAGATTTTTAAATGTGTTTACATTTGTATCTTTGTGGTAATCCTCGTCAGCAAACCGCAAGAATGCTTGGCCTTGACTCTAGCTTCATGATAAATTAGAAAAATATATTTTTTTAGGTTAGGTTCTAATCAAGGTTAGCTCAGCTGATCCCTTCCACTCTGAAGTGAACCATATATTCACTGATTTGAAAGCTTCATCGCTGTTTAGATTATATCAATTCATTCATAAAACGAAAGAAACTTATGTTTTCTAACTAGAGATATATGATGTTTATGTTTATAACATGCTGGAAAAATACTTATGTGGAGAATAATGTTTTTGTCTGTCTATTACAAACATGCTTTTCTAGTGAAAAAAATAATATTTATTGTTTTATTCGAATACGTTATTATTTTAATATTATGTTTACTGTTATTCATATTCGCATGAATTTTGCGAATGCGGATGCGAATATCAGGAAACGTACGCATGTTCACAAATGCGAATGCAAATATTTGGTGAATCACTCACATAGATCAGTTTACCAAGATTTTCAAGCTACAAACATAATTTTTAACTGGCACTACTTTTTCAGTCACCTCCGAAGTACACCTTTAAATACGGCGTATCGGATCACCACACAGGAGACATCAAGAGCGCCCATGAGGAAAGGGATGGAGACGTAGTCAAAGGACAGTACTCACTGGTAGAGCCAGATGGTTCTATCCGCACTGTGAAGTACACAGCTGACAAACACAGCGGGTTCAACGCCATCGTTCACAAGACAGAGCCGTCTAAGCACATTCAATTAGAGCATCATGAACAACCGGAGTACCATCACCATCATCTTGTTAAACCAGAGTACCAACATCAGGATCTTTACCAGCACCAGGATGCAGGGGAAGAACAACACGCCTATGCACAAGCATATGAGCACAGCTAAGGCCGCTTTAGTCATATTTTTATTCTTTCAATAATTGTCCACTATTCTACACGACAGTTCCACATGTCAGAACGTAGCACAAATATCTAGTAGGATTAAAAATATCGCATATCGTGAAGTGACGCGAAATGACTCGTGCAAATGACAAATATTGAAGCGGTTTCCTTCTACTTTCCAGCGACGCTGACTCTTTTGAGTGAGTTGTTTTGAATACACAAAGTGGAAATAAAGTGTCGCTTTACAATCAGAACGAACCAATCGATATAATCGCTAATAATCATGTCCATATGTCAAGTTAGTTAAGAATTAGAATCAGAATTTGCTGACCGTAGTTCTGTTATGCTACTAAGTTTAAACAGATCCACTAGAAAATTAATACAAGGAAGCTCTTATGTAAACGCACGTCAGACTGGGGAGATGTATCGTGGGAAATAGTATCTCGAAGACATTGTGATGAACGTTTTTCAAAAATTTAAAATCTGTACAATGCTGAAGCCCATTGGAGTATGACGAAAGCATTATAGCTAGCTTTTGCGCGGCCAGTATCCTGAAATTGTTGTAGCTTTTGTTACAAAGAGTAGAATCAGAGTTACACTTGCTGTATATTATTTATTATTTTTGTTGAATAAATCGCTAGTCTTATGAACCATGTATTGTTTATATCATGACAGGAAATAAAATATTTTCTTAAAACATACGTTTTTATATTAAAAAGGAGAGTCAAATCATCTAGGGCATTATAGAACCTTGTGTTGAAAATTTGAGGTCAGGACCAGTACATAAAAATGTGAAAAAAGATCGGTACAGGTATCACGTAACTTGAAAATTGACATTATGCCTATTTTTTTGACATTATGCTGTTTTTTTGACATTATGTAGGTTTTTCAACAAGATATTAACTTAGTACTTAGTTGTACGTGTTGCCTAAACCTCATGAGGCTTGTTATCAATCTTTCTCTCTGATGTGATGTAAAATCTGCTTCTGAGATGTATGTGTTGATGATAATTACATTGGGTTCTTGTCTCAGATACACTTAATTGAGATTCAAAGTTAGTTGCGCATTCACTCTTTCTTATCCATTCTGGAAATTACATATACAAACTTGCTGAATTTCAAAAATGAGAGAGATAAGAAATAATTATATTATTATATAACCAATAATGCGTTTAGTTTAGTTGAGTGATTCCTATTTAGATGGACGTTCACAACGATCCGTGGAATGACTGTTTGCGCCCTAAAAACTACCTAGTTTGCAAGATGACATCTTATAGTTTTTTTTGACGTTTTGTAGGTTTTTTACATGATACCCATGCCGGAAGGACACTAACATGTACATTATTATTTCAAAAAGCAGTAGTGTTCAAATCAAGATGTCTATATGTTTAGCCTGCTTAATTTCTTGAATAATATTTTCAAGCCAGATTGGTTCTAATAAAAAACTAAATATTAGAATTTTTCGTTCAGATGTGCCGTTTTCGAAAACACCATTTTTTTCACTATTTTAAACATAATCTGAAAAAAATACAATTTACTTCACGGCAATTTTTTCTTCCAGTACCATTGATAAGTTGTTTTTTGTACTCCCGAAATGTGTCTGGTTTTTAGTTACAAATCAATGTATATATCCTAACTTCAAATTGAAACCAGGTAGGCTGTGAAGTAGCTGCGAGAAAATTATTTCTGTAAACAAAATTAGCTAATCACTGTAATTTTTATCAAGGCTGTTAACTCATTGATGAATGGAATTTAAAATTTTGCTCACGTTACGCTAGTTAAGTTGGTTACCAAGGAATCGTGAGAGGGAAACAAGAAAGTCATTATGATTCTTATTCATCAGTTAGCAGCGACAATATGATCTGCATTAATTTCTGATCTGTAGAAATTCAAACTCAGCCTGGATAAACGATAATTCTTTCGTCATTCAGTTTGTCTTCAAGTAATTTTCAGCTGATCTTCCTTCCTTTGATGTGTCTAATCTACAGCAATGTGAATGAGGTGTTTTGAAGTGCATCTGATTTTGATGGGCTGCCAGAGACTTAAAGTTGAAATTATTTTTTTTTGTCTTACCGGCAAATGTACATTTATATCTATGATCTGCGAAATAAGTGGTCTGTAAACTAGGTGATGAGACTGGTAACGTAGCGTTCCATCTGGGAACGCTGGAAGCGCCGAGCTTGGAGAGGAGACAGGGGATCATGTGATCTGCCTTCAGTACAGGTTTGATCTCGCTAGAGTCATTTGATTCCGGGGTCTTGAGCATTCAGATTGTCGGTTGACAGACAGAATGATCGGGAAAGAGTTAAATTTTCACACCACCGTTCATCACATCACGATGATATTCCTTGTCACACAGCAATGTCAATAAACATGCCTGTGGCTCCTCAGCTTTCTCATTCGCCTGACTTGAGTCCTTGTGACTTTTATCTCTTCCCGAAGTTGAATCACTTCAAGAGAACTCATTTTGGAACAGTCGAAAGCATTCAAATGGCTGTAACCGACCAGCTGAAGATTATTCCAGTAACAGTGAACCGACTCCAGCGCTGTGAGGCTTCAGAAGGAAGTAATTTTATAGTGTCAATATAAAATTGTAATTATATTTTAATACAAGAATTAGAAAAAAATCAGTCTCATCACTTAATTTACAGACCTCGTATGTTATAGGTGCATATAATTACCCGGTAATTCTGGAAGCGTAAAAATATACTGACACCTCAAATATTGAGATATACATCACCTTCTACCATCCCAGCCTCAAATTTTTAATTGTACATACTTAATATTTTTGGAACTTTGAGAGGAGGGTAGTGCGATAGATCGGTGACACTTCCTTAACAGATAATCAAGTCTCCATATTCCGCTGAGCTGAGATCAGTTATCGCGACTGCCTCAGTATAAAAAAATCATCCCAGAGAATCTTGAAGCAGCCTTCAAAAATATAAAAATAGATTGGAGAGAACTAATAATAATAACAATGTATATTCTACCAAGTAGAATCCGCTATAGTCAAATGCCAGAATTGATGACAGTAGCAGAAGTCATCGTGCGCCACTGCTTTGACGCGGTATCTTTTGATTACAGCGACGGTTGTCGACGTTTCACAAAGAAGCGCCGCATTTTCGAAGGCCTCCGCGTAATATCAGTGGCGTACGATGAGTTTCGCGACTGTCATCAATCTTGGTATTCTCTATAGTGTGGCAAACAAAGATTTTAACCTAAGAAAGAAAACATAATACGTGACTTTCACATTCCCATTTACATCCATGTTTTAGATAACATGGTTTATAAGCCGATTAACTTTTCTGAAAAACCATGCCAGCTCGTTGAAACCAAAATGGTTGGTTGTGCACATGCAACTTATTTTATGGTTTTAATATTAAGCTTTGCTTAAATCAAAATGTTAGCACATATCAGCTTAGCTAAAAATTGTAACTAGCGCTACAACAAACTATATTGAGTAACAAAAAACACCTACGTATGTTTATTAGAATTCAAGAATTTTTTACATGTCGATTTATCTTACCATGAACAACAAGTGATAAAATGGTCAGGTTTTTGTGTTAGTTTTTGTTGTGGCTGCGTGTATTATTTATGGTGTCAGTGAAATGTTTAATTTCGTGTAGCTTATTGATAAGCCTTTTTGTGATTGCTCAAAATGCCTAGAGTGCGTAAAATTCGCCGGGTGTCCCAACTAAGTGACTTTGAGAGGAGTCGAATTGTTGGGTTGCGTAAAACCGGTCTATCCAAGGATTATCGATAAGAGAAGTTTCTAGGAGAACGAGCGTGGACTCAGGAAGGCCGAGGACAGCGAGAGAGGGGCTTTGGACGTCCCAGAGGGACCACAGAGCGACAAGACCGCCAGTTTAGACTTCTGGCTCTGAGAGACAGGTTCAGTAGTACTCGAGTCATCGCTAATCAGTGGTTTGAAGAGCATGGAAGGATGGTTGGTATGCGTTCGCTATATCGCCGAATACGACAGTTTAGATTTTTTCTTATCGCCCACATTGGGTGCTACCTCTCACTGCTGAACATCGGCGTAACCGTTTGCTCTGGTGTAGACAAAGAATTCTGTGGGACCGGGAATGGAATGAGGTTGTCTTTATGATGAATCCCGCTGCTGTCTGGGGATGCACGATGGTCGAGCAAGAGTGAGAAGGAGACGTGGTGAAAGACGTGACCCACAATTTGACAGAGAGGGTCACGTTCACCACACCGTGGAAGTTATGGTATGGGGTGATATTGCTTATGGTAGCAAATCACCACTAATTAAGTAGCGGAGCCTCATCCTATTCCATACCTAAACACCATCCAAAACCCGATTTTTCAGCAAGACAATGCCAGACTGCATGTTGCCAGAGCATCGTTAGCCTTCAAGGATCAACATCGCATCAACTGTTTACCTTAGCCACCACGATCGCCTGACCTATCTCCAAGTGAGTATGTCTGGGACACGATAGGTCATAAGCTCTTGCAACACCCTCCACAGACTTTAGCAGCTCTTACTCACGAAGTTGCAGTAGCCTGGAATGAGATACCGCAACAGGATATCGACCACCTTATCAGCACGATGCCCAGGCGTGTCAATGAGTGTATAAGAAATCGTGGATCTTCAAGACATTATTGAACCAGCTTCAGCAGCCAGTTGACGAATCAAGCTGAAAATTTAATCATTTTACTAGTAAGGAATACTGATAATATATGCTTAATATTATTAAAATCGACTAAAGATACGTAGGTGTTTACCTTTTTTTGTCACTCAGTATATTGGACGGTTTTGTTTTGTACACTTTCATCGAGCTCCGAAGAATGATTCTATTTTTTTGTGCCCAGTGATAAAGCAGCTATGACTAATTCAAGCACATTTCATCATTGCTAGGAAGATGGCATTATCACGAACCTTTGCATGGTAACGTAGAATAATAAAACAATCCGCGCTTTTCCAACGACCGTTTCCTTATTGGACGTTAGACAATGCATGGTAATTGGCTATTTCTAGCATTTTTATTTTGCTTTCTCGATAGGCTCGGGACATATTGGGCATACGATTATCGAAGGCTGTGACTAGACGAGTTGGGAAATGGCATGGGTGGAGGCGATGATGTACCAATTGCATACTAATGAAAAATAAGTATGGACAATAATGTTGAATGTCATAATTCATTCCTGTTCTAGTGGTAGTAGTTACAAATTCGGTATATTCTAGGGGTGGCAGATATTTTACGAACGGTGAAGTAGTGACTGATATTTTAAAACACAAATTACGACGGTTATCAGATACCGTGGAAAAGCGTGACGTGGTCACGACATCGAGAACTAGGTGCTTTACGGCAACAATGAATGGCATCATGGGATCACGGCGTTAACGTTTGAACATGCGTGAGAGGCGCAAGCCGTTTAGCCACTGAGGTTTAGTGTTGTATACCATCAGAACTGCAAAAATTATTTGTTAATGACCATAAGAGCAATGAGACATATGAAATTTAATGAAACATGTGTGTTAGAGGAGTATTTAAGTGAATGGGCTTAATGACAGTATATACAGTTTAAATTATAGCAAGTTGTTTAAGGGGGTATTCAAAACATGGACGCATAAAATGGGTACACTAATTTTTGTGGGAAAACAACAAAGAAAGAGAATACGTGTTTTTTGGGATTCAATCGAAAATGTTGGCAGGAACGAAAAAACTCTTTATATAAGATTTTTAGGAATTTATGAGACCTCCAAAATGAGACCACATCCGGTGCCAGGTTTTGGCACTTGTTGGTAATGCGACGATAATTTCACGCAACTACTTGAAATTCTTCAAATCCGTAGGATTCATACTTCTAAATAACAACAACAAAATAGAATTATATTGGTCAAGTAGTTTTTTGAGAATTCCTAATTGTTTATCCCAAAACACCTGTTTTCCGGTCATCACTATTAGTTTATTGAGTAATATACAGGGTTCGTTCAAAGAGTTTTTAATAGCAAAATACACGTGTTTACCTTGTCGATATGAATCACAAAACATTCCGAAAGATAAATGTTATTTTTATGCGAAAAACGAAGGTTACATTTTTTCTTCCAAACAAATTCAAACATGTCGTATTTGTGAGTAATTGAACAAATGCGCTAGGATATTCGAAAAGCACACGTTACTATACACATTTTAAAACAAAGCGGATGTGTCTATCATCTTTTGTTGCGAATTTCTCACAAATACGAAATGTTTGAATTTGTTTAGAAGCAAAAACGCAACTCATCATTTTTTGCATAAAAGTAACATTTATCCTCCGGAATGGTTTGCGATTCATATCGGCAAGGTAAGCTAGTGCATTTTGCTATAAAATGCCCTTGGAACTAACCCTGCATATTGATCACTAGGCTCGTAGTGATGGCCGGAAAACAGATGTTTTTGGATAAAAATCTGCGAGAAACCAACGTCGCATTACCAATATGTGCCAAAACCTGCAGTTTGCCTCGGTTTTCGGCCATAACTTTTTTGGTATTCGTCGGATCTTCTTACGTGTAGTCTCATTTTGTAGGTCTCATAAATACCTAAAAAGAGTTGTTTCGTTCCTGCCAACACTTTCAATTGAATGCCAAAAAACACGTTTTCTCATTCTTTGTTGTCGAATAAAAAGTTTTCTCACTAAAATTTTTGCACCCATTTTATGCGTCCATATTTTGAATACCCCCTTGAACGACTTGCAGCAATAAAACCAGACTTTACAATTATTTCGCAAACCAGGGGTATTTTTGTCTAATATGATTAGACTATTATTGATTATGCTATGTTCACAGTGAAAAATAGAAGCAATTTTCCCACCCAAAATGATCTCACATACTGTACAAGAGCTCTGAATATTTTGCTACCTCATAGGCTGTCAGTAACTGAAAAAAAAACTGTTTTCATATGTGCCCAAAGTTGTATAATAAATTACCTAGCCATTTGAAAGCGTCGGCAGGACCTTTAAAAAGCCTGATACGGGTTTTAGTTCAGCTGAAGCCATACAGAATTTCTGAACACGTGACTGCTTCGTTTGTCAGATATCACAGATATCTACCAATCGATGAGAAAAAGATTGCGCATAAGGAATATAAGGAATCAACGGGCGACTATAATATTTTTTCTGACTTACAAGCGCACTGCAATTGTCTGCGAAACATTTTTTACCATTATAAAGGTTGAAAACAGCTTATCTGATAATCCTCATTCAGACTAGAAATTTATTAATAACAAAAGATGCTCTTCTGGAATTCCATGCAATATGTCTTATGCAGATAAATTTAGTAATGATGTTTCAACTATAGTTCAACTTTTCTACTGTTTATCACAATATAGATGACATCCAAATATCTTCGCATGATTTCAAATCTAAAGTTGACATGGATGATGTGTTCATTGATATTAAAGATATAATAAATGAAGTTATCAGTGAGAAACTATCGGTTGGGCTTATAACGGGTGATTTTTTAAGAGGTATAGGACCTCATTTTCAAAAAAAAAAAACACAAGAAATTTTAAAAAACGATTAAATCTTTATTTGAGTCGATAGAACGGTCGATATAATTTAAAGTTTAAAGATTATTTCATGTAAATGTTGGCCGCGGCTCCGCTTTAGATGGCCCATGCGCAAGGTCCAATTTTAGCACACTCTCTCCAACATATCGGCCGGTATCTCACGAATAAATGCTTCAATATTGGCTTCCAGTGCGTCAATCGTTGCTGGTTTATCCCTGTAGACATTAGCCTTAACATGGCCCCACAAGATATAGTCCAACAGCGTTAAATCACACGATCTAGGCGGCCAATTGACGGGCCCCAAACGTGAGATAAACTGTTCACCGAACTCGCCTCTCAATAGGGCCATTGTTTCGTGTGCGGTGTGGCATGTGGCACCGTCTTGTTGAAACCACATGTCAGCCAAGTCCAGCTCTTCCATTTTGGTCAAAAAAAGTTTGTTATCATCCCACGGTAGCGCTCGCCATTCACAGTTACGTTCCGGCCATTGTCGTCTTTGAAGAAGTACGGCCCGATGATGCCACCGGCCCATAATCCACACCAAACAGTGATTTTTTCGGGATGCATTGGTAGCTCTTGCAATGGTTCTGGCTGGTCTTCACTCCAGATGCGGCAATTTTGTTTGTTAACGTACCCATTCAACCAGAAATGAGCTTCGTCGCTAAACACAATTTTTCGATAAAAATGTGGATCTTCCTCCAACCTTGCCAGCGCCCATTCACCAAATGGGAAACGTTGTGGGAGGTCGTGTGGCTTCAATTCTTGCACCAGCTGTATCTTATAAGGTTTTACACCCAAATCCTGTCGCAAAATTTTCCACGTATTGGAGTAACAGAGGCCCAATTGCTGCGAACGGCAGCGAATCGACATTTCACGGTCATCAATAACACTGGCAGATACAGCCGCAATATTTTCTTCAGTCCTCACTCTACGTCTGCGTGTTGGTGGTTTAATGTCCAATAATGTAAACCGGCTTCGAAATTTAGTCACAAGCTTCCGAATAGCTCCCTCAGTAGGCAGACCAAATTGCCCATAAATTGGAAGCAGTGCTCGATGCACTCTCTTAACCGAGCATGAATTTTGATAGTAAAATTCAATAATTTGCAAGCGTTGTTCGTTCGTAAGTCGATTCATGGTTAAATTATAGACCAAACTGAACAAGTTTGACAATGACACAAGACACGATTCACGCGTCATGTATCAAAAACAGTGTTGCCAAAAAGATACTAGCAAAAAAATCAACCATTAGTATTGCCTTATATTTCTTAAAAAATGTATATTCACTTTGGCAAAACTATTGTGCTGATTGTTTAATGAACCACCGCTGTCGGGAGAATTTCCAAATTACTGAAACAAAGCTCATATTTATATTTCAATTATATTGTTGAAAACTATCTTGCGGAATGTATATAGTCATCTATCCAGAAATTGATGGATTGTTTGATGAATGGATACCCGCAGAAAGAATTATTGTCGATCAGCAGCATGGTTTTTGTCAGGATAAGTCAAGTTGTACAAACTTAATGTTATAAAGTAACTATTTGTGTAATCAATCAATTGAGCAAGGTCAGTAGGTGGCAACTATGGCGTGCAGGGGCCAGCTCTTGAATTGGATCGATCTCAGATAACAGCATATGACGGGTTCACATGTCGCAGAATTCGTGTAACTTCTGTAGTCCCGCAGGGTTCCCACTTAGGTCCGTTGTTATTCAATATAATTATTAATGGTGAGTGGTGGTGGTGAGTTTAGTTCGCAGTAAAATTATTTTATTTGCAGATGATGTTGAGATTTCCAGATTTATTGGAAACAACTATGATTTCTCATTGACGTGGGGTGAATGTTTTGGTTTTAAATAATGCAAAATCTTTCAAAACCTACATTTAGTCCGCCTCGTTCTCCGATTACTTATTCTTATAGCATCAACGCTAGATCTTTATAAACTACTGATTAGATAAAGGACTTGGGAGTGATTATTGACCTAAAATTACAGTTTAACGTACATATTGGAGAAACAATCAACTGTGCACAATAAGATGTGCCATTGTGTTGATCTGTCACTTTTTTCTTTGGAAATTTTGTATTGCTCTTGGGTTCGTTCGTTACTTAAGTATTGCTGCTCCATGTGGTGCCCAATTTATTAACTTACAGATCAACCAATTAGAGGGTGTGCAGCATTTTTTTTTTGAGGATCTATGAATATAAAATGTGGTTCATTCGGGAAGAGTATAAGTTATACTGATACGACCGCTCATTTGAGCCTAGGGGATAGAGATTGTGGAACAATGCACCTGTGGAGGCTTTCCCCAGTTCTACTAACATTAGGCAGTTCAAAGGTCGGATTGACAAAGATTCTTTAAGCTCCTCATAGCAGTTAATTTTCTTTTTAATTTTTAGTTGCAAGATATGCACTCTTAAATGAAACAGCTTAGGCTTAGCTATTGATTGTTATCAATCATTCTATCTGCATAGTGGACCTTCTACGAATCTAAATTCTGACTGCATGACTTGAGTCTTAAGTGCAAAAAATTAATGAATTGTGTTGCTAAATTTCGACAAAAAAGACGTTTATTTATTTTATTACATGAATTTTAATTAAGTATGTATTGCTATCCAAATGTTCATGTGTTCAAATTTAATAGTTTAAAATTGCATAAAGTTTTAAGATAATCAATACTTCAACGTATGGAAAACAATAAAATTTTATATGCAATTTTTGAATTATAAAAGCTTATGGGAAAATCGATGATTAAAGTTTACGGCTGCAGTAGTATTTATTTTGCTGAATTCATAATATCTTAGATTCAGTACCGATACCCGTCTGTATTTTATCATGATTGATCCAATAGATATCATCAATAGGTACATTTCTTTTATTATGTTGGACTGTACTAGTTTTTTCTATAACAGTGTTAAATATAAAAAGCTTTTCAATTAAATTTTTATTTTTAACTAAAAATTAAAAATTAATTACAAATGCAAACCATTGAAATTCTGGGTGATCGAACATGTAACTAATAACTAATTACCGGGCCAAATCTCACTTATATAAATATAGCCATCTTAATCATAATTTAATTCCAGGACTGCATTATCTGACCGTTAAATCAAACGTTATATGCTTGAAATGCTTTTTGATAACAACGGCCAGGTAATGGAGTACTATCACCATGAAAACTACAGTATGAGTTTAAGCTGTTACATTAATTTATTCTTGTTTCCCAGAGACGATTTATAGCACCACAGTGGTACTATATTAGGATCGATTTCCTTTAAGGTTTTACATAACCTTTTAGTTATAGTTCATGTTGTATCTACTTATTCAACTACATAATATGAATGGATATTTTTGACCTTTCGTTTACTGCGAATTATATCAAAGAATACATTCTACCCACAATTTCAAATGGCAGCAAGCTTAGATGTAGATAATCTGGCGACACAGGATAAATGTATGTGAATCTATTTAAGAATGTAATAATTCGGAGAATATCAAGGAAAGCCCAACGTGAGAAGCTTAGTTAATTCCGCATTTTTTTTATATATCATGCTTCAATGCTGCTCATGAAAGAAGGCAGTGATGTGGTTTAAGTATTTCATTAGAGATACAGTCGTTAGCAGTCTTTGTTTCATGAACACAACTATTATTAGTATTTCGGTTGCCTTTTAAATTGAATGATTTTTCAATAGAAACTGGATTGTCATCACCTATGTGACTATTTTCTTCTATTTCCAAGACATGTGAACGCCTTTGCAGATTGATAGAATTTGTGCTTCCGTTACTTATGGAGTAGGTAGGAACCCAACCTTCACATCAGAATTTGATTATGAAATATGTGTACATTAAAGTTGAATGCTCATTGATTGTCTATTTATTGATTCGTTATTAAATATTCAATACAATACAAAAATTGAACAAGGTTGTAGATGGCGAGGAGGAAGCCGGAGCTACATCATGCAGAAAATACCAGGTGTTTTAGAAATTTGGAGTCATCGTATTGTAATACATGAAAATTATTTTAATAATATACGGTTTCATGCTAAAATGTTTAATTCTCAGTTATTATTGCAAGTGAGCGAAAGGTGATGAATTTTGTGACGCCGAAATCGAATATGTTTATTAAAAATTCCTGAAGTGTGACGGAGTGGCAGATTGGTTCTAGGGTTAAGAAGACGTCAGTTTTGCAGTCAATGCATTCGGTTTACTTAAGAAATCAGTGTTTCCAGATTACATCAAATTTGCTGAATTTAAAAAATGAGAGAGATAAGAAATAATTATATTCACTGTACACTGTCGAATTACAAGTCATATACATGCTAACAGTAATTACACACAACGCGGGCGCGGTGGTCACTTCTCGTAATTCTCCACAAAGTTTTTGAAAACAAAAAAACGTAAAAAATCGTAATTTATAACTTTGGACATAACCTGTCTTCAAAAAGGTACATCATATAAATAACCCGTCGGGCACAGCTAATAGATATACTTCATTGGCAGCATATTCAGTAATGACTTTCTCACACAGCAAATATCACTGATTTTATACACATGCAGACCAATACACATAATCACCCAGATGCGATATTGCTGTTCAACCGACATTCTTCTCAGAGATGAAAACTAGAGACTAAACGGCTTTACAGAACAATGCATGTAGTTGAGTCATTCCTCCATAAATGGACGCTCACAATGATCCTAGTGAGCAAACGTGGAATGACTGTTTACACCCGAACTACCTAATCTGCAAGATGACATTTTATAGGATTTTTGACGTTTTATAGGTTTTTAACATAATACCCGTGCTGTCTCCCATCATAACCATGTCCAGCTCCGTACATCCAGAACTGGCCGGTACCACCGCTCTTTTGTCCGTAGGGTATTGAAATTGTGGAACAATATGCCTGAGGCGGCTTTTACCAGTTCTATTAACCATAAGCAGCTCAAAAATCGGATTAACAATGCTCTTCAATGCAGCCGCGGAATCCTGGTATTTAGACTTCTGGCTACTCGGCTGCTTCTGTATAAAAAGTCCCAGGTAAGGTTTGGTTTAAACCTTGCAAAACTGCATAATAGTACAAGCGGATTTATCGTTCGAAAAAAGTTTTGAATTTATTACAGCTTCCAGGGCATTTTCATGCAGATAATTCTCATCTATTAGCTAATTGTTTCCATAAATATTCAGACATTTATAGAAGTAGCAAAGCTTGCTAAACTCTTGTACCAAAAATTATTCGAATGTAATTTACATGTCCTGTCATGATGCTAGAATAATCTTTTTGAAGAGAGACCGAATTAATGATGATATGTACGGATGCTGATAGGTCGTCTGCAGCACAGCCGAAGACCGATTCGTGTAGCTCGATGATAGGGACCTTGGTCTTAGGTTAAACGCGGTGAAGGAATCTAACAATTTCAGTGTGCATATAAAAGGACTGGATGGGGATACGGACCCTCTAGTTCTTGTTCAGTGCACGCGCAGAAAAATTATTGTGACAGGATGAAATTTTTCATTGTTGTAAGTTTTTCTTCATTTTGGTTGGGTGGATGGAATAGTTACAAACTAACATAAAGATGATTAGCATATCTAATGATAGATGGATGAGTTATAATCGGTGATGTATCTAATAAGTCATCAAAAATTTAAATAGTATACAAGATCATTGGAGAGCAATAAAATCAATTTTGGTAAGAAAAGAAAATAAATCTTATCAATATGAGAAATAGACGAATTGGATCATGAGGCTACGGTCAATAGACTAACGTAAAATTTGCTAAATTATTCCTTTGTATGCCGGTTCTTTTAAATGCTACTGAAATAGTACGGCATCTTTTCGCATCTAGCTGTATTTTTACGCTTTAGCCAATGATTTACCTTAGAATGAACGGTGATTGTTAAGATCTAATACATTTATTTTATATTCCCCTAATGAACGGGGAAGATTGGATGTCATTCTCAACGAGCTTGGAATATTGGTAATGATCACTTTATTTCTTCTTATCCTTACTTCCTTTTGTCAAAATCTTTACAGCTCTTGACTACCTTTTCAAATTTTGTATATTATATATCTTGAATAGTTTCTTGAACCTGATAGCGTTTAGCAAATGAAGCATTCGCTAGAGCACATAAAAAAGGCTATGATATTCTTTATGTGAAATTTCAACCCATTTTTCAGTTAGAGACCTTTTATTGGACTTGAACAGCAGAAAATATACTTAAACCTTATTATTACAGACATCTCTCTACCGTATATCGATTATAGTGGTCAATTTTGAACGGATACTGACTGACCAGTCACATACATTGTTATATTTTGAGAATAGGCATAACGTGAATTAGAAAGCTCGGACAACGCTTAGGATACTTGTTTCTTAGTTTCATTCCTAGTTCATAGTTCATTTATCCAAGAAGGTTTACAATTCTTTTTCTATATAGGTAAGTACATTATCATAAAGTACTTAGATAATTTATAGCTGTATGTGCTCGAAATCAAGAGTTTTATGTATATGAACATTGATGGCAACCTGCTAGAGCGAATCTCGACTTTCAAGGATTTAGGTATCATGTTTGACGCTAAACTGACATAATGACCACATCCTCCATATGGTGAATACAACACGTTAGGCTATTGCGTCAGAAATTGGTCGGGCTCCGCTGACATCGCAACATAAAAGCTCCTGTATTACATTTTTATTAGGAGTAAGCTGGAGCACGCATCTGTTAACTGGCCTCCTACCTATCAAACCTACAGAGCGAGCATTGGGTGCGTGCAGCGTAAGGCACAAACATATTCAAATTAAATCACCATTAAACTATATGTGTAAGTGTTTCAATGCGATTTGTTCCTCTTGTGATATTTCTTGTGATCGATAAAAATCTGTATTAGATTGTTACCGAAGTTGGTACCTCAGCGTGATATAGAATCGATATGTTAAGAGCTATTTCCACATTTCAAATACTGGCATACATGTAAGCATTTACATTTACATATTGATCTATTTTCTGTAGTTAGGTGTAACCTGTTGGGAATTATGAATAAATAAATAAATAAACACCACTGTGAGTGTATGTGGGCTTATTCCCATGGACATTTGACTTCAAATAAGCCCATAAAAAGAAATCAGGTAGCAGCGGTGGCCGCAGTAGTAGACTCTTCGGTCTCCTGATCAGTGGCCGTGCGCTGTGCGGGTTCGAATCCCGTCCCAGGAGAAATTTTTCTCCTGGCTATGGATGTTGTGATGGTCCGTAGGTGGTCTCTGACTGTCGAACGCGGAGGTACCACCCGGCGGATCTCGTAGGCGGAGCCAGAATGTGTGCATGTTGCATGCACACGTGTTCCCTCGCCAGAGTCCGTGTGGCGTTCTCCCTTTCCCATGCATCCCCCTATAGCTCCACGGGACCCAACGGGTGCTTAGGCTTTAGGCTGGTTGAAGTATAAAAAAAATCCGGAATTTACATTCTTGCGAACTGGTCATGGAAAATATCAATTAGAAGAAAACCGCAAAAAGAAAACGTATGTGCCAGCATATCTGAAGTCATTTTGAACCTATACTTTATGATTTAATAACAAAATACCAATCTGAGGAAGAAAAGCTATACTCACCTTAATTTTTGCGTGAATTTAGTTAAGGGTCATCGATACTTAATAGATCTATTTTTAATAGATCGATGATATAAATTCAACAATTTATTCGATCTTTGAAAGGGCGCGACGGATAAAAAACACATCAGTTGAGATTGTTCCACTTGAAATGTTAGAGAAAACGGATATTTATTTATTTGAACACTGTAGAAACTTTCAAAAAATAGATTTACAGCAAATAAAATGAAGCTTTAGAAATGTCTTGACATACATCTCTCAAACTGGCGAACCGACGAGCTGTCAAAGCGTAATATCATCTTCTCCTTTAAAAGGGTATATTTGAATATACAATAAAATATGGGTCATACAATTAAAAAATACTTTGATATGTAACTATAATTTGTGAAAACCCGTGTAATGCTAAATATGTTCAAAATGTGCCCTTAGATGCAATATTACATGAATTTATAAGTGGTCCTTTCGTTCAGGATCTATGCTCTGCCGTCGCACCCTTGGCTGACCCTGTATAGGAGTTTCTTCTAAAATTAATTTTTTACAAATGTATCTATGTCGAAAAAGGACTGATCGATTTTTAGATAATGGATTTTTCATTCAAAGTCAGATCCCTAGGGGCCGTATCGTCCGTCATTCCTACAATTGTAGGACGCCTTTGTGACTAGCTTGATTTTCATAGTATTTCGTCTCCTTCAGAAAGGCTGCGGTATTTCTAGACTGCTCCTGTTCTGCGTCAGCACCAGCGCACTCCTATTTTGAGGCTATGTTTTCGTTTTGAATTGTAGGGAATTTTGGGCTGGTATAAATCAAAAGCTCATGCTTTTGCATATAGTTCTCTGTAACATAACCTCAAGATTAGAGTGCTGAAACGGAGGAGTGGAAAACAATGAAATTCAAGGAGGCCATAAAGGTATGACAACGTATGTCTCACGTTCTCCACATATTAGTAATCTTGACATTATGACATTACAGCCCATTTTAGCCATAATCTAAAAATCACGATTTTCATCTTCTCAGAAATAACAATTGTGTACTTGCGCCTTGCATAACATTCTGTGACCCGAGCAACACGGTTCATAAACGAGCCTCAAATGCTACCATAAATTTCTGATAAGCCGCGAAGTCGTGATATATCAATTCGTCGTTGATGCTGGTTCTCACGTTGCAAATCGCAAATGCCGCGGTTCATTAACAACGCAACCAGATGCATTCGATTTTTGTTTATTCGTTGCTCGTCAAAAGGTTAAGGATGAGCGTAATGACATAATTAAGGAAATTGACTGAGATCTTAACATAATGATGTGTATGGGATACGTATCTCTTTTACAGGGCCATCTCTAGCTCTCATATTCAATTGGAAGACCTTTATTATCGTTCTTGAAAGCAAACGTATTTATGTCAAATATAGTATACGTATGTTGCCAATTTACTTTATTTTACTTTATTCATATATTTCTCAACAGATACAAGATTCAATTACAGAGAAACACTATACAAGTTTTGAAAAGCAAATAGACACACATACAAAACATAATATGGTGGATTGATGATACTAGAAAAACCCTATGTGTGTGTCTCAGAAATCCAACACAAAGCCCCATCAGTGCAGTAGTAACACCATGCAAATTAATATATTTCTGAAATTTAATTCTACTCCTAAAATATATAAAGAATAAGTTTGAAAGGTACTGGAAAGCTGGAAATAGTTTATGTCACTGAACGGTTTTTAAATATGACAATATTTTTCTTTTATATATATGCTCGCTCATATTAAAGTCAAAGAGATGACTAACCTCGTTAAAGAATTTTAACATTCTGTATGAAGGGGATGCTAGCTTAATATTTGTTGAAGCTTTTGGAAGATAAAACATGGTGTAGTTCCTACTATTGAACCTAGGCACAGTAAAGTTTAAGTTCAACAAAATTTCACTACAGTCAATATGATTGCTTAGCAACTTATGCACAAAGCAGCAGCTCGATAAAAATTTTCTGTGTTCAAGACTGACCATGCCAAAGTGCTCTAAAAGGTCCTTCTTTGAATAGTTAAATGGAGGGTATGCACCATATGCTTTTAAATATAGATATTTTAAAAATTTAGTTTGGATCATCTCGACTTTAGATATACAGGGTGGCGCATCGAAAACGAAACAGTCGCATTTACTGGCAGCTCAGTTTTTTTTTTGGAAAAACGCTCAGACTCGTGGATTTTGTTTTCGAGGGGGACACCAGTTTGGCAAAAAATCACGTTAACACGTGCAGCCCCCTGGACCGGGGTGACACCAACCCTAAAATCTTGAATGGAAAGGGGGGTCAAGTGATACCTTATTTTAAAGGTCTTTCAATTCCCTTTATAATGATGTAAAATACATGAGCTTCAGTTCAGTAGTTTTGAAGATTTATTGATTTAAAGCTTAAAGTAGACTTTAATAGGTACATCAGATTAGTTTGTACTACTTTCAGAAGAAATTTGACTGAAAGAATTTTCTTAATAAGTAAATGCTTTTCTTCACTACGCCCATGGTTTGTTTATCATTTTGTTGTTGAAAATAGCTATTGGAGCGTTTTTTTGTGCCATAAAGTTATTTCTTGAAGAAAGATAAGGAAATATCTCGTACTTATTTTAAATAGGAATTCAGTACTTAGTTTGCGATTGATTTGACCAAACTTTGTTGCTAAAATAACTTGTAACGCTTTATTACATAAATTAACCATGGTATATTCCACAGCAGAAAGAGTTGATATTATTTATTATTTTTCGGAAATAATCATTGCGCTAATAGAACAGCAGAAATATTTAATGAGCGACATGAGCCTGTAGCTAAATTTCGAGAAACTGGGTCAGTCGCCAATAAAAAATGCAACATTGAAAATCCCATAAGGAACGAAGCAATAGAAGTGGGGGTTTTAGGGCAAGTTTATGTAGATCCTACGTTAAGTACCCGCAAATTGGAGATTGTGTGTGGTGTTAGTCGACGTACCGTCCAACGGATTCTAAAGGCTCATAGTTTTTATCCGTATAAAATTCACCTGGTACAAGAACTTAATGAAGACGATTTTGATCGGCGATTACAATTTTTTTGAAGATATTGTATAATTATAAACGATGAACATTTTCTATTCAACACTTGCTTTTCCGACGAATGTTCCTCTTTCTTGGATGGTGTAGTAAATCGTCATAACTGCCGATATTGCTCCGATCCTAATCCCAGAATTTATCATGAGGTTCATACACAGCAGCCACAAAAATTAAATGATTGGGCTGGTATTTTTGGCGATGATTTAGTTGGTCCTTTTTTCTTTCCTGGAAATTTGACCGGTGAAATGTATTTGGAATTACTGGAAGACGCCATAGATCCTGCATTAACAGCCATAATTAAAAATCAGAATGATTGGCGGTACATTGCAAATAGGTTGATGTTCCAACAGGATGCTGCCCCAGCACATTACGAATTACGTGTTCGACAATATTTAGATCAGACGTTTCCAGATCGATGGATTGGTAGAAGAGGTGCCATTGAATGGCCCCCAAGATCGCCAGATTTACCAACTTTGAATTCCTTAATGTGGGGTCATTTAAAAAGCAAAATCTATGCTACGCAGCCAACATCATTAGAAGACCTGCAACAAAGAATTGTGAATGAGTGCCTTCAAATTACTCTTCAAATATTGCAAAATGTACGGCAACGTTTTGAGCAAAGTCTTTATTATTGCATGGAGAGTCATGGTGGCCATTTTCAACATTTACTTGCCTAACGGGTCAGTTCATTCTTCATTTTTAAATTACTTTGCTGCCAAATGTATTGATCTCCACTAATGATTAGTTTTATTTAAGCTTTAAATCAATAAATCTTCAAAACTACTGAACTGAAGTGCATTAATTTTATATCATTATAAAGGGAATTGAAAGACGTTTAAAATAAGGTATCACTTGACCCCCCTTTCCGTTTTTCAAAAAAAAAACTGAGCTGCCAGTAAATGCGTCTGTTTCGTTTTCGATGCGCCACCCTGTATATGTAACATATAAAGGAGACCAGATGATACAACCATATTTAAGTAAGCTTTTAACTAGAGTGAAATACAATATTTCTAATGATTCTATGTTAGTAAAAGATCTGCAATTTCTAATAATGAATCCAAGCATACGTGAAGCTGGTTTGTCTATTTGATTCAAGTGTGTTGAACATGACAGATCCGCAGTAATAGTAATGCCCAGGTTTTTTGCTTCCTGTACTCTGTCAAGTTGGTGATTGTCCAGCATATAATCATATGGTATGGTAGACTGTTTTCTGGTAATGGACATTAATTTATACTTGCTGGGATTAAGCATTAAACCATTATTCTGGCACCAGTCAAGAATGTTGCCTAAATGTTCCTGCAAAAGGTCTAAGCTCTCTTGTCCATGAATTACTGAGTAAATTTTTAAGTCATCCGCAAACATTTGGTTTTCCACTGTTATTATATATTATAATTTCTACTATTCGTCGTGGTTAGTCAGTATGGTTCAGTGGACTTTTGGCGTTATTTAAAAGTCGCGTCGGTTTGTTAGTCAGGTTTAGTTATCCAAATACAAGACAAGTTTGAGGGGGAAAGGGGGAGAAGGAATGAAAGGAAGGAGGCAGGAACAAAGCGAAGAAAAGAAGTAAATGAGTTGAAAAAGAAAAAACTTAATCATTATTGGTTTTTTTTGGAATCAAAACGAACGCAGCCAATGTGAGTATGTGTTGGTTGTTCATTGTTCTTTGAAATGTTACTGTCCAAGTCGTATCACTGATTACAAGCACCAACATTTGTAAGTACACCTGTCACACAGTTTGTAAAAAGTACTTGGCTACTCAAGCCAATAGCTTTATCTGCTTCATAATGTAATACATGTGTACGCGCCTGTGTGTGTGGTTCGAAACTCAATTGCCTTATTCCACGGTTACGGATAGTTACCATGTCCTTTAAGAGTTATTGTAAAAAAAGTTATACAAGCCTACTTGTAAACTTAACATCCCTCGTACTCAGCCAAACCTTAATACGAGTATATTCGATTGTGTACAGAATGCAACGAAAGGCCGATTATGCTGATACATCGGCCTGTGATATATAGGTATCAAAAACATCGATCGATCTCTAGTTACTAGAATAACATCTTAAGACTTGGGTTGTTGGGAGGAGTGTTTCTGACCAACCACACCTGTTTGGTGTATTTTTCAGGGGAATTGCTCACAGTATCTTTGG
Source organism: Acanthoscelides obtectus (assembly GCA_963669975.1). Taxonomy (NCBI): domain Eukaryota; kingdom Metazoa; phylum Arthropoda; class Insecta; order Coleoptera; family Chrysomelidae; genus Acanthoscelides; species Acanthoscelides obtectus. Next base: position 69,988,288 of record CAVLJG010000007.1, on the reverse strand, counting down.
TTAGATGGTAGGAGATCTCAATGCATAAAATAAAAGTCTCCATGAGGCCAAACATTTTTTCACGAGTAATTTCTCCCTCCAGGTTCGGCAGTCCATATAATATTACAGAGTCTGTGGGTTCGGTACACCGGGGGAGGATCTGGAAATTTTATTTGGGGATGTCTATACATTTGAAAACTTCCCACCACGGATTTATCGAAAACCACTGTATAAAAAAAAAAACGCGAGACACGTCAAAAGGTTTGTCAAAAACTACTCCACGCCCTTTCCGCACTACCTCCCACAATCATCCGCTAAAAAAATTTTAAATGACAAGGGTATCGAGTAATAGCTTGTTCGAAGTTTCGAAGTCCTTTATTTTGACGCTTGATTTTTTAAAGTCGTTTTCAAGAAAATTAGAGAAATCTTTATCTTAATTTGTTCAGATAGAAAACAAAAACACACGAAAATATCATTTTCTATTTTAATAAGTGTCAAAATGTTGCCCGTTATTGGCCGAACAATGATACAGGCGGCGTTCAAATTCCTGGCGGACATTTTCAAAGACATGTTGTGGGATATCAGGACAATCTTCGATGATGCGCTGATGAAGTTCATCCAAACTTTCAGCTTGGGGAGTAAACACAATAGATTTCAAATGGCCCCATAGAAAAAAGTCTAATGGCGTCAAATCAGGAGATCTAGCAGACCATTCTATAGGCCCCCTTCGCCCTATCCATTTATCTGGAAACTCGACGTCTAGCCATTACCGAACTGGAAGAACATAGTGAGGAGGAGCGCCCTCTTGCTGGAAATATATTTCAGCCTCATCAAGTATAGGGTTTTCATCCTCTTCGAGTTGGTTTTCAATGATTTCAGTGATAAGCGGATTGATGGTATTTTCCAACATATCCAAATAAATGTCTCCATTCAAATTTCCATTAATAAACAATGGCCCAATCACTTTGTTTCCTAAAATGCAAGTCCATACATTAATTTCTTGGGGGAACTGGGTAAGCCCTTCTACAAAAGCATAAGGATTTTCATTGCTCCAATACATGCAGTTATGCTTATTAACAAATCCATTTAGATAAAATGAGCATTCATCACTGAAGCAGATATTCTATACATGAACGGTATTATCATTAATCGCTGCAGTCATTTCTTCACAAAACTCAACTCACCTATCGAAATCATTTTCGGTTAACTCTTGAAATATTTTCATTTTGAATGGATTAAGTTTAGGGATTTTAGTAATTGTGTACACAGAGCCTAATGAAACACCAGTCGCAGCAACAATTTTGCATTATGAAGTATTAGGATTTATTCCAAAATGACCCAAAAATCCACTTGAGCGGCTTCATCCAAAACTCTCCAATGATCACGTTTTTTATTTGCAACTGATTCAGTTTGAGTAAATTTAGACACAAGGTCCAAAACACAACTATGCGAAGTTATCTTCCCCGGACGGCAAATTAAATTCTTCCTTACCCTTAGCAATTAGCAACAATTAACTACACAGGTATAACAATAAATACAGTTCGCCGTGTTGATAAAAAGAATGCGGACAAAAATTCGGGTTGTTATTTGGTTGTTGCCACGTCTAATCTTCCAAATTGCTGTTTATTTTCGTAGTTTCCATTTTAAAATATAAACGAATTGTAGATTTAGCAAAACCTAACGGGAAACATTTTCAGCACTTATTAAAAAAAGTGATTTTGTCGTGTGTTTTTGTTTTCTATCTGAACAAACTAAGATAAATAAATATTTTTTTAATTTTCTCGAAAACGAATTGACTGATTTAAAAAAATCAAACGTAGGACTTTCGAAGACCTTTTGAAAAAACCTATTACTCGATACCCCCTGTCATTTAAAATTTTTAACGGAATGACCCTGGGGGACCGAGGGTGAAATCGGGTAAAGTAGTTTCTGGTTAAAAAGTTGTCCGCCTCCCTTGACAAATCTTTTGACGTGTATCGACGTTTTTCTTTTAATCAGGGGTTTTCGATAAATCCGTGGTGGGAAGGTTTCAAATGAACAACCAGTATGACGAATTTGAAATTACCCGCTTGAAAAATCAGTTCGTTGGAATGTTACTGTTCAAGTCTGTTTGCTTGCCTTGTTGGGAGTGGTTTCTCTGACCAGTCTCACCTGTTTGGTCTTTGTATTTTTCAATAGAATTGCCCACACTATATTTTGTTAGATGATGGTCAATTCTTGATATGGTCTTCACTATTAAGGTATATTTGAGAAGATTAGCGCTTTTGTGTGTCTGGACTTAAATCCAAATAATTGGATTGAGGTGATTGGCTACCTATAAGCTTACCTAAGGTAGAGTTCACAGGGTATTGAGGAGAGAAAAAATTTCAAACTGATGATTCTCCTTCAATACCAACCTAAATCGTGTGATTTACCATGTTGATATCTAAAAGCTAACCAGCTAGAGTGATTTAATGAATAACTCCTGTTTTCACAAAGTTACGAATATAAATCATACCTTTGACGGATGATTTTTCTAACTTCATGGAAACAGGAGGTAAAACATAAGTATAAGTTGATACCTAGCTTGCCTTTTATGGCCCTACGTATGTGGTTGCATAGATTTAGATCAAACGAGAGTTGTCCGTTTGAAACTTCCTAACACGCTAAGCACCTCACCATAAACCACAAGCTCGCAAACAGCATGATTAGCCAAGATAAACTTCCTTTCGATATGATAAAGACTGTCAACTGAGTGTGAGTTCAAAGCAACTTCTGTTACTCATTTGTGGTTACGAGCATCCCTGAGATTGAAAACATTCTTCCAGATAACAGCCCTAGCAGCTACAACCTACCATACCTCAGCTGGTTACGCAGGACCAGCATACGGAGGCCACGGCTTGGGAGCATTTGTGGGCGCTGCAGGACATGGTGGGTACGCAGGACCTGCTCTAGCTGCAGGACACGGTTTGGGAGGGCATGGCCTGGGTGGACCAGTTTATGCAGGATACGCCGCACCAGCCGCACATGCAGTTACAGGAGGACATGCTATTGCCGCTGCACCAGTGGCGGTGCCTGTTGGGGGAGGTCATCATGGACATGATGTTGACTATTATGTAAGTTTCCATCATGGTGTATCTTTAGTAGATTCTATCAAAAAAATCGGATAATTCAAATCTGGTAATTCCCTTCCGGGTATATTATGAGTTCAGTAGTAGGTGAAATTACCAAAAATATACATTCTTTTAACACAGATACCTTAACTTTTTCGGGTATTTGAATGATTGTAATCAATCACAGTACTTGGTATGTTGAGCTAGTCAAAAATTTGCTTAAGAATTACGAATTATTAATATTTTGACGCAATGTAGTTCTGACTGCATTTCTGAACAGTGAGACTTTAATCACGATGACTTTTCTTATTCTAGATTATCCGTCGGATCTAGTAGTTTTGTTACTGTACAATATGTTGATTCAGTTTTAGACATAAATAGACTGCTATACTTTTCATTTATCCACAAAATACTTTCTACATAGAAACAAAACATCGTTTTTGAGAGAATCAAAGGGAAGAAAAGATCATAATTTGTATTGAGCAGCAATATATAATAAAAATGGAAGAAATGGCTTCCCTTTTCTTACAGAAATTTCGGTTTCGGAGTTACGAGGGGTTTTTCGACTGTAGGACAGTCTTACCGAAAGGAAAATCGTATCATCATTTGGTGTGAAAAGTGAGGCTTCTTACGTAAAAATGTCCTGAGCTTAAATTCATCCATTTCATATTTTTTTCCTATTTTCTGGTCTTGCAGTAATTTTTGGAAATAGCTATTAAAAAATTCGGGAGAGCAATTTTTGGCCTTCATCATCAGGACTACAGACTAAATGTCTTGAAGATACCCTTTATAGAAGGTGTGACCTACACATACAATTAATATTAAAGGGCTTTATTTCTAGATTCCTTTGACGCCGCTTTGTTCAGAGTGATTCAAACACAGAGGCGATACATCTACGAGCCCCTTCCCACTTCAGTTAGCCCAACTATTAAAATCTTAGTTTTTCCTTATCAAACACAAATAATAAAAATGTAGCAGGGTGTTATAGGTTTAAAATATTAACAATGAATATTTTAATAATATATAGTAGAAAACACCAACTTTATCACTCAGCATAATTTGCAGCATAAAAATAACACATGTTGCAATTACAGCATATCAACCTATTTTCATTTCAATGCAAAATAAGTCTATAATGCATATGTGGCTGTGAAAAATAAAAGTCATGTCAATTGTTTTTACGTTTAAAATAGTTTTGGGTAGTTAAGGTTTTCAAAATGGGTAGAGGAAAGGTTATTAGTGAGAAAATTCGGTTACTCTTAATTAATTTTTTTAATTCTGGGAAATCAAACTCAGAAAATTGCAACTTTGTTAGACTTATCGCTGTACAGAGTGAGAAATATTGTTAGAAGATATAACGTAACTGGTTCACGATATGTGAAAAAAGTAATATCACAAATGCCGACCGAAGAGCATTAAGAAGAATAATCGTGAAAAACAGGCGTGCCAGTTATTTACAATTAAGTGCTCTGTGGAGTGACGCTGTTGGAAGTAGAATTTCGAGGTCCACAACTCATAGAGAGGTCCACAAACTGGGATTTAGCACTTGCAAGGTAAGTTTTCTTATAAAAAAAAGTGAAGTAAAAACCCTAAAGTTGCACAAGTTGCTTATAGGCCAAAGAAAAGCCACTATTAACTCCACTGCAAAAGATAAATCGGCTTAGATGGGCTAAAGAACATAGACAATGGACACCTCAACAATGGTGTGCAATACAATGGAGTGATGAGGCCCGATACGAAGTTTGTGTTGGTGACAGTCGCAGAAGAGTTATTCGCAAAAAAATTAAGCATTCCATGTTGACTGTCTGAAGAGAAAAGTGAAATTTCCAGCATCCATTACGGTCTGGGGCAGCATGTCATCAAAAGGAGTAGGAAAACTTCATTTTATTGATGGAAATGTGGATACAAACAAATATTTGGCAATTTTAGAAGAATCGCTTTTACCAGTGATGGAAGAATGTTTGACATCCGGCCAAGATTTTGTGTTCCAGCAAGATGGTGCAGCGTGCCATACTTCAAAAAAGGCTATAAAATGGATGGAAGAAAATAATGTACCACTTTTGAAATGGGTTTCTAGCAGTCCAGATCTGTCACCTATTGAAACTTTGTGGCACGAGATGAAAAAGGTTCTACGACAACATAATGCTCGTACAATCGCCGAACTGAGACAAAAGCTTCAAGAAATATGGGATTATTTTACACCAAATTTTTGCCAAAACTTGGTTAACACTATGCAGCCGTAATAAAAAATAAAGGTGATGTTACCCAATGGTAATCTTTCAATTGTTGCTTTGTTAACTTCGCGCATTTATTCGCACATTGTTTATTTGTTCAGATGTTCTATTAGTTATAGATCTAAGTGATTTCAAATATGTATTTTTTACGACTAGAGTGTATCTAAAATGTTTTTGCGAAAATAAATTGTTTTAGAAGTAAAACGTTTCGTCATGTTTAGTTTATAAAGGCATATTTTGGTACAAATCTTGAAGTGGGCCAACTGAAGTGTGAAGAGGCTCGTAGTGCAGAACATTAATTCAAAATGGCAAAAAATATTTTATATATATATATCTATGACATGAATTCAGTTACAAAGCTATATGCATGTTATATGTAGTCAGAATAGCATAATCAATACATACAAAAATTTCGTGGTTCAAACTAGAGTAGTGGCGGCTAAACTGGGAAATTTTGTCCACACAGAAGAAGAAATGGAGATATCTTCTATATCAATCTTGGTATAGGTAGGTAATTTCATAACAAGGAATTGCCATCAATTTTACTTGGATAATAGGCTGGCATTAGAAATGTTTGACATTGAACATCGTAACATATGTACTATGAGGGCTGCGTTCGTGAATTATTACAAAGTGTACTTTGTACTGCCCTGTAACAATGTAAGCGTTCGTGATTGTGTGACTTACATATTATTACATGCGTTCGGAAACAGAACAAAGTAATCCTTCTAGAGCGCTTTTTTCCCGTTTTCAAAACCTTGGGAATAAGAGTGTTGTCACTTGACATTCTAATGGTTCATTGTTGTTTTACTTTATTTGGTTATCAAAAAGTGCCCAAAATTGACAGAGAATATATTTTTTCTGTGACGGGAAAAGACATTTTATCTCTGCTGTCAGCTAACAAAATTTTACTTTTTATGAAATTACGTTTATCCCCGGGAGAAAAATGAGTACTTTTTTCTCGGATATTGTATAAACACATAATCAAAGGTAGATATTTAATTTTAGAATATTTTATGATACAATAAAGTTACATTTCCGTTATATCAAAGGTACAATTATTAAATGTACATTGCATGAATGACACGTTCCTTAAACTATTCGGTACAACAGTAAAATTTTATAGTGTTGAAATTATATGTTTTTCTGCCATCACAACTCCCGTTGATATATTTGGTCGCAAGTCCGGTGTTATTTCAGCACTACCACACGTTCTAAACACTTTATTAGCTATTTCTGTCCTGTATGCTACCGATTCATCAACATACCCTTCAGCGACCGTTGATCACTTCCAACCGCCATGTTTCTTCTTTCTAGTGTCATCAAGCCTCCCCCAGATTTAACTGAAACAGTAGCAGACGATTTTCGAAATGAATCACCTGTATATGAGTTAGCATTTTCAAGTTGAAGAAAATTAGCCACTGTGTGCCACAATGGGTGATGAGATAGTAGTGTATACCCAATAAAAAACAAACTCAGTCTTTATCAACTATTATTAGTAATAATATTAGCAGTTTATTATTGAAGAGAAAACAAACTATAAAATATGGAATAATCAGTCGTTAAATGTTATCAAAAATTAGCGAAAAATAAGCTATTGCCGGTTGCACCAATACTATTTAACGTTTATTCACAAGGAAACCTAGTTTAATTTGAATATTTTTATTGCAAAAGTACTTGGACTCCCTTTGAAATTTCAAAATGTGTTTAACTTAAACGATCAATTCTTGCAGCTTAAGTTACATATTTTGAAAGGCATTGATAACGTAGCCGCCAAAAACCGTGAAATGAACTACATGTTTAACAAATTTTTGTGTTATTTTTGTATATATTTTCTGATCATAAAATATTGCCACCGCTCTTTGAATTATCGTGCCGGTAAAATTGGTACATGTTTGTATTCCAGGCTCATCCAAAGTACCAATTCAACTATGGCGTCGCCGACGGTCTGACAGGAGACCACAAGACCCAGTCAGAAGTCCGCGACGGTGGTCATGTCAAAGGCTCTTACTCAGTGGCGGAACCTGATGGCACATTGAGGGTTGTTGAATATGCAGCTGATGACGTGAATGGGTTTAATGCAGTTGTAAAGAAAATAGGACCTCAAATCCATCCCCATCATGCACCAGTGTATGGAGGACACCATGGCCATTATTAGGAGAATTTGCAGAAGCTAGTTCGGTGCATCTATAGTGCATTAATGTATAAAATCTGTATGTTAGCTTAAAATTTAAAGTACAATTCGGGGCAAAGCAGCAGTAAGCATTTGTAGTAACTGCCAGTCATAAGAAAACAACATGTCAATGTCTCTTGACTACAAGTTACACCACTGGTCTTGACGCAGTGTGTGTCATCATGACCTACTTCTATTTTGTTCCAAGTGCCACCTTATTGCTAAGCAAGGATATATCGTTTCATCCAAGCATCAAAGAAACTTCGGGAAACCATCACAATCCAAAAGGAAATTTCTAGGTCTATCTTTTATCCATTATATTATTATATTTAAAAATAACTATTGTTAGAATTCTCAAATTATTTTATGTATATTATCTGAAATATTTGGTGTAGCAGAGAAAATCTTTTACTGTGGCGAGCACTCATCAAGAGGATTTAGAACTGACTTAGTTTGTTGCTGGAAATGTATGAAACGTGATGAAATTGGTTTCGTACTTACATGAATAAAATAGATCTGTATAGGATTATAGATATCATCTCATTATTCGTAGTAAAAACTATTTAGGTCGCGAGTTTTACATATTTTCAGCAACATACTACTTTAGTTTTGAAACCCTTTGATGGGCTATGATTAAAAAATATAATTAATTTATATATGGATATTGGTCTAAGATTGAGAAGAAGGATTTAAACTTTAGCCAAAATCCCTCTTCGGGAGTCCCTACGTTGCAACACAAAATATTGAAGAAACTCGTCATCCAAAAAATTAAAAAAAAACTGCAATTTGAGTTGCTTAACCTTTTTTAATATGCAATACTTGTAATTAACGATGTTACCGTCGAATGTTGGATTAAATACGTGTTTAGATTCCATGTGACTCGTTCATGCTTTGTAGCTTTAATTTCTTTTAGTCGTAACTAGATGAAGTATGCCCGACTTAAAATACTTTGCATTCTGTTTTGAACACTGACATTTGCGGGGGTGATACACTGAAATGTAACGATGATAACTTTAGCTTTGTTTTATGTATATGCTACGCAGGCACCTTTGTTTGGTCAAAGCATTTTAGATTTTTTTGCAGGTTAGATTTTAAGAAGATTTGTATTATTAAATATTTTCATTTGTACATGGCCAAGTCTGAGAATTGTAATTTGTAGATATATCGCATCAGTTATGTAGATAGTTGGTTTGTAATTAAATATACTGATTTTTTAAGGGTATTTAAACGTCTTTTTCTTGGCGGATATGTCTGATTTGCTTATAGTAGTGTTTCAAGTACAAAATCACGAAGAACGCTGAGGATTGGGTCCTGACGAAGGTTGAGATGTAGGCACTTGGCAGGTCAAGTTAAGTGAGTCATAACTGAGTCAAATTAAAACGCCATGAGAAGAGTTGTGGTTTACAGTTTTGCTTATGATATTACTCAAACTTGATAGTCGAACAGTCTGGGAATCATATTCATTCTGTCAGCCAACGGGCACAAAATAACTACTTATAAAAAGTATGTTGAAAGCTAGTTTCCAGAAAAATATGAGATGATAGCACCTGCCGTGTTATTAATAATAATGATAATAGCGTTTTATTTGCAGAGCAAAAAAATACAAAGGGAGAAAAATTAAAAATGAAGAGACAATATGAATTCCCTGCAAAAGGGACTAGTAAACAGACGAGCTGATCAAAGTACTAGCCCAACAAACAAAATTACAACAGAGGAGTTCTTAACCAAATTATTATTAATATCTAATAAATAAATAATAATTATAAACGCCAAAAAAATATGTATTTAAAGAAATTAAATAAAAAATATAATTTAACGAAAAAGGTCAAATCATTTTAGGCAGATTTAACAAAAAAAAACATTTAATATATAAAAAGGAAAGGAACAATATACAGGGTTTGTCCGGGAAGTAATAGGACTGAGTCGATTTGAGCCAATCGCTGTAGGGCTGTAGGGCGGCTGCGGAAGCGTTGGGATCCCGGCCTTGGTCAGGTAGCTGTTCACAAGAAAGGCGTTTGAGCCGAGGCGTTGTCGTGGTGCAACTTCCAGTCGGCTGCGATGTCTTGTCGGACTCGACTGACCCTCGTTTGAGTCTCCTGAGCACTTCCACATACAACTTGGCGTTGACGGTTTTTCCAGAAGGAACAAATTCATCGTGGACGATGCCTTTGATGTCAAAAAAGACAATGAGCATCGTTTTCACTTTGGATTTGCTCATGCTTCCCTTTTTCGGGCGAGGAGACGCCGTCCTGTGCCACTCGGAAGATTGCCTATTTGTCTCGGCATCATACTCAAAGATCCACGACTCGTCACCTGTGATTACCTTATTAAAAAATTGGGGGTCACTTTCACACATGTTCAAATTTTCTTGGCACACTTCCACTCGCCGCAATTTCTGGTCGTCAGTGAGCACTTTTGGGACCATCTTGGCGCACACCTTGCGCATGTTCAAATGCTGTGTAACAATGTCATGAACCAAAGATTTTGGTAAATTTAACATCTGGGCAATTAAACGAATACTTAGTCGACGGTCTGAGTTCAAAAATTTGCGCACACGAGTCACATTATCGGTGTTTGTCGAAGTCGAAGGTCTTCCAGCACGGTCTTCATCAGCGACCTCTTCCCGGCCCTCCAAAAAGGCCTGGTGCCACCGAAACACACCACTTCTCGCTAAAGCAACACCTGGGTAAGCCTGCTTGATCATATCAAACGTCTCTGTCGCAGATTTAGCGAGTTTCACACAGAATTTAATCGCGTACCTTTGCTCTAACGAACGCTGCATTTTCGGCTTGCACCACTCATAGAAACACGTCGTGCGAAAATGCCTGTCTTGACTCTCCAAGTGCTCGGAGACAACTGACCAGCCGCTCATTCGTTAACTAGGAACGCCCTCTACCGTATCCAGTCGGTGCGTGCACGCTCTGAAGTAGTCATGGCGGAAGAAAATGAGTCCTATTAATTTCCGGACAAACCCTGTAAAGTAAACACTACAATTCATCTAATAGAAATTTTCTGTAACTTCTAGGAAACGCTGACACAGACACAGACTTTATCATTAACTAGATAGTTCCTTAGTTATTCTAGTGGCGAATTATCAAAGTGCTATTTATTCATGTATAGACAAGCATTGTGATTGCACAGTGTTGACTAAGGAAGTATGTACATAATGTGATACTAAGGGATTCTGCAGGGATTATAAATATGATTATGAGACAGTTCAGTGTAGGGTGCTCCGAAACAATACAATACAGAAGGGTTCAGTCAATGGAGCTTCAACGATTTTTCGAAATCTTTTATATCGAGCTTTTTCTGACAACTCAATACGTGCGTCGTTAGTAAAGGCCCATGCTGCATGACTCACTTATTCTATTTAGGCTATTTACCTGCAACAATGTAACCCGCATACACACGGTATGGTCATTGTTTCAAACCGCTAATATTGTGTGTCCTTTGTATACAATAAGGATACATGCCATTATGAAGGCAGTCCTCGAAGATTATGAAATAATTAGCGAAATGTACTAATGGATTGCATTCTGTGAGAACTGTGCCAGCCTTATCGAGGTTTAGAATACGATTCAATGCTTCTTGAACTGTTGCAGATTGTATTTGGTGCATCACTTTAAAGAAAAGTTGCATATGTGAATATAATAGACATATAGTCATACGAGCAGATAATAATGACTAATGTATTAATAAATACATCCCTGCTCGTTTTAAATTTTCCAGTTTACGTTTTTATCGTTACCCCTTAGCAGCAATGCGATTCTGTCAAATATACCGAGTAGCTAAAACCCGCATGAACACACTGAGACACAAACTTTTTCAAAATGTGGCATATTTAAAAAAGGTTCAGTTGTTTTTCAGTGATTTCGATTCTTTTGAAATGTATAGTTTATTTAAAAAAGTGCAAAAGTAACACATATCTCGATCACTTTAATAGACGGATACAATGAAAAACTTGCATTTTCAAATGAAGTCCTCTAATTTCGTCACATAAACAGGGTAATAAGGAATCTTGGAACTAATTACTATCCGAGGCAATAAGGAAGCCTTAAATAAAACAAGCCATTCTTCATTGATAAGAGATACTTGACAATTCTCTTGTTACTTCCATGTATCGACTGTCAATTCAAATGTGGATCCACACAATAAAGAGAATTCAGGTGTAGTATATGACAAGGTACGTCAGAGCTATGGCGAATTATACTGAGTCACCTTGGTCATTGTGAAGAGATATTTCTAAGCTATACTTATCTTTCTTGGATCAGCTTCATCTTTCACAACTTAGACGTTTTGATCATATCACCCGATACATATAACGCGGTTCTTTATAAGAGTATAATCTCTAAATATAATTAAATAATACCTTGCGTTCTAGTCAATTTCAAAACTGCGAGACTTCCTGCCAGTAAAAAATAATTCGAAATAAGTCTACTGCAAAAATTTACACAACTTTTTCAGCACATCACATCATTTGGGAAATGTAGAAATATAAACACCCTATCGCAAACAAAACGATGTATAGAGTGTGAACACGCGCTGCCTCTACACCAAATTCTTTGTTAATTTAGGATGCAAATATTATTCGTTCATCAGGCATACTTGATAAATTCAAGTCCCAATCAATATGGTTTTGTAGCAGGAAGATCTATCACAGATGCTATACTAAGTCTAGTGAATCAAATCACTCAAAACATTGATGAAAAAATTCCATCTATTTTTCGATCTAAAAAAGGCATTCGATACAGTTAACCACAATTTACTGTTATAGATTTTAGGCAAATTAGGTTTTCGTGCAAAAATATTTTCTTAAATGCAAAGTTATTTATCAATAAGGTCCCAGTGAGGAAGTGTTTGCCATATACCTAAGGGTGAATATATTTTTAAAATTAACAGTGTATAGTTGTACTGACCGTTTTTGGCGGTTACGTCATCAACGCCATATGAAATAAGTAAACAGATCGAGTCTCCGTACCACGGGCGGATCTACTACTGCTACTCTCTCCTCCAGTACGTATGAAGTGGGTAATAGTGGATCGCTGTTTTCATTCTCTGCATGGAAATACTCTAATAAATTTACCACGAACTGTCGGCCTCCTCCATTGATCCTATTTCTGGGCGTTGTACAATTTTATATTGAAGATTGATAACAAGACAACTCAAATTGCACGCCGATGTCAAGGAAGTTATCATTCTGACAAATATAATTGAAGGGCACGCATAAGTAACGACAAAGTTTTCGAGACGAAGACACGCAACTAAAAAACGTATGTCTTTAAGCTTACCGAACAAACGTTCACATACAGGGCTAGGTTGCATGTGTATGAATGAGGGAGATGGAAATATATAAAGGGATACCGGTAGTCTTACTTTGACCCGCCAAGAGCGGCAACCAGAACTATAGTTAAAATAGTCAGTTTTGCTGATGATGCGGTATTAAAGCTACATATAAAGAGAACAATTTAGAATCATTTTTGTAAGATCAGTCCTGTTTTCAACACTAGAAAATCAATCGTGAACTTTCAAAAAACGTATTTTCCACCCAGATCATACTCAAGATTATTCAAATATTTTCATCAAAATAAACAATGCAAATTAAAAAATTGGCAGAGTGGACAGTATGAAGCATTTTGGAATTATTTTAGACCAACCTTTGAGGTGGGACATTCATACAGAAAGATATGATTTGTTAAATACAAAATTGAATTTCTCCCAGACGTACTGAGAGAAAATTATATGCATACTATACAACATGCCTAATTGAGCCGCGCCTAATGTATAGATATTTGCGTGGGGTATACAGCATGTCCAACGAATTTAAACGATATAGAAGTTTTACAGAGAGAACTGTTTTGAATAATATGTTCGAGAAACCAAAATTATATTAAACCAATGCTTCATATAATGAAACAAAATTATTTAATACCAACCAACTTCATTTCTTACATACTATCAGCCATTATTATTGCAGAGTTGTCAGTGAGCGCAAAAAAATCATACATTACCATGATACTTTATATAAACTACGTGCTAAACTGCCCCTAAACCTCATAAGACCATAATGGAGCGATCTTTCCTCTATTTGGTTCTAAAATTATATGAACACGTACCCAAATACTTGGCATAATTTCGGAACACACAAAATGTTAAAAAGTACCTCTTTGATATATATTTTTCTGTTACCCTTTTTGTTTTGTTTTTGGAATGGCATACGTTTCAGCAGACAACTGCTCCATGTACACAGGCATTGTCCATCTGTAGATTAAAACATATTTATTTACTCACTCTATACTGTTATTATTGTTACATTGTGATGTAAATTAATATCTACTACTACTTGCTATAATGAGTTTGATACTATCATTGATTAACATATTGTACCTAAAGATAGCGCATCGTACACTATATATAAATTGATCTGGAAAGATTTTCAATTCCTTTTTTTGGCCTCTCTAGTGCCTGATTGGGTATGGTATGTAGCCGACTAGTCGCAGAAATGCATCTGCGTTCGTCTAACTTTCTTTTGGGCCTGTGACGCCGAACCAAAAAAACACGAAATCGGTAGATAGTGCCGTTGAAATTTGGTACATTCAAGGACAACATCGGTAGGTGCGCACACGCACAACACATCTTTTTTGAGGCCATCTTTTCCCGAAAAACTTTTAATTTCATTATTATAACTTATACAATGGGCAAACTGGTCGCTTTTCAACCTCATTTGCAAACATCATGGAAACTCCTTTCTCCATTCTTCATTGTAAAGCACACAGACTACATATAATTCATTTTTCCACCTTTTAAATTTATTATTATTTTAAAAAATGAGCACATTCTCGGTATTATTACTATAACTGAACTATGCAAGAATTACTGCGAAATCAACCCGTGTTATGTCTCTTAATGAGATACCAGCTGGTAACAAAGCGTCAGAAAAAAAACGCACTGTTCTTATCATTGCATCTCCCAGTTGTAATTATTAATTTTCGCAATTTGCCGCTTGAAGTAGTTTGCTTCCTTCATTTGAATATATCAGAATGTAAGCGTTTAATTGTATGTAATAGTACCTGCATTTATTATTCTAATTAGAGGTACTACTGTGAAAAATAATGACGAGATAACGGGGACTGTTGGAGCGGTGGATGCTAGGCTGCTAGCAGTTAGCCTATACTAGGCAGTGCAATATTTCAAAGCCAGGCTTTCTCAAAATGGATCAAAAATTCACCCCTCAAACACTGACATCCTGTAAACAATTTTGGCATCCACTCAGTTGCCTCTCTCTCCTCCTTCTTGCTTGTTGACTTATCCATTTCTCGATATGATGTTCCTGCAGAGCAACTGTAATCTGGCATTTGCATACCCGACTCAAGGCTGATGATGAGCATCTAGCTCCCTCTCTAGACAAGTGATCGCCCGTATAAGATATCCAATTAAAATGGGCATTGGAGAGGACAAAAAAGAGCCCAGCACCACAAAAACTTTAGCTCTTCACAAAGTAGATTTCCCAATTAATTTCTGTCTCACAGATGCCGCTACTATTTCTCAGATTGCTTTTTGGACGCCTGAATACACTATGTAGTTGGCCATTTCCTGTTAGTTAATCAATCGTGTTGAAGAGCAATGACGCATTCCTGGAAAAGAAATAAGAGGATAAATACTATTCCGTATACTTCGTCCTTTTTTTGGTTAGATTCCATTAGATCATAGAGTTCTGCCATGTTATTTTTTAGTGTACCTTCTGGACTGTACTATTGCACAATGAAACAAGCCAAGCAACTCATACGCACAATAATTATACCATTCATGCAATAATTATTCTCCACAGATTCGTGAGACTTTTAATTCCTTCATTGTTCAATTTTACGCAACACATGTCATGTGAACAATTCTGAATTTGCTGCTACACTGATTTATTGCGCCTCAAATTAAATTAATGTTTACAGCGTATGTTAGAAGTTCATGTGAAGACGAACTGGAAATTCAAGTAACGCATTTCCTTGGTAGTATTGCTAGAGCAGAAGGTCCAAAGCGCGGGAGATTCTTATATCAGTACTAAAATGCATGCATTCAGGTTTTGGGAGTGTATCACGAGTTGTACGAATCTCTTTTGATTTTAAAACGTTGGAGACTTCAATGATAGATCAGACGCGAAACCTGGAAGCTGAACAGGAAGAGGTTTGTCGTTCGTTTTTATAGGCAGATAAAAAAAGTCAATGTTCAATACCAAATAGGAATTAGTTGGAAGTAAGGGTTGAGTGTCTTCTGCCACCAGCTTAACACAAGTTTTCACTTGTCTCTCAGATTTGATAGCCAAAACTATTCCGCGAATACTGCTGTTTAGCATAAAATCGCTGCATCGCTGGACAACTTTACGTTAGCTGAAGGCACTGCTTCTTTAAAGCATTGGATGCTCCAGTGAGCGATAGACACGAAACCTCAAAATTAAATTGGCAGGAACATTTTTTGACAATCATTTTCCAACCCTAAGTAGAAAAGATGATCGATCTAAGGCCCGTATCGTCAGTCGTCCCTACAATTGTATTGCGCCTTTATGGCCTCCTTGATTGTCATAGTTTTCTACCTCTCCGTGTCAGCGCTCTATTTTGAGGTTATGTCACAAACATCTATTTGCATCAAATTGTGCTTGCTTTTGAGTTATATTACGTTTTATTAGCCTCAAATTTCCTACAATTTAAAAAGAAAACGTATCTTCACAATAGGAGAGCGCTGACGCTGACACGGGACAAGTGTAATCTAGAAATTTTTGAAGGAGAGAAAGGAGTATGACAATCAAGGAGGCTATAAACGCGCCCTACAATTGTAAGGACGACTGAGGATACGGGCCTTAGTGACCGATGTAAATATTTGTGAAAAGAATAAATTCAGACACAGAATCTATTAATTATTTTATTTTTAATCATAAAAACATAAAAGAAATAGTAAATGCCCAACACAAAATATAAAGATGGAAGTAAACATGGGTTGGATTGCATATAAAACACTGGAGACAACGATCGATCACACGTGAAACCTCGAAATTGGATTGGAAGAGACTTCTTGTCAACTCTATTTCCATAAACAGATGAAAATCAGTCACCGTTTAGCACCAAATATTAACTTGATAAAAAAAAACTAAATGTGGATTGATTAAGATATTGGAGATTCCAACAAGTCATCAGAAATGTCAGCGTTGAGGAAAAAAGGACTCCTGTCAATTCTATTTGTAGCAGAAACAGGTAAACACTGGCACTTAATACAAAAATTGGTTGTGTTCTTCGAAACATTGGAGACACGAAGTTTTGAAATTAATTTGAAAATCGTTTTTCCGATTATACTAATACAAGCAAAATGGTTGACTTGATGAAATTTGGGACATGCAGCATCCAAAAACATCAAGTCACATACTCCAAAAAAGGCTCGCTGGTAAATATATGTAGGTACAGTCTGGAGATATTTTGTATACTTTTGCTGTATTTGTAAGGTGAAATAAATTAATAAGAATATTCGTTCAATTGGAAGTATTGCCGAACTTCATTATGATAATGAATGTCTATCTGTCTTCACAGCTAGCGTACTGCGATGGTGGGGAGTTGATTACAATAACACTATTGTCTATAGACACTTTTCTGGGAGTAACTATATAACCATCAGCCTCCGCAAAAACTAGGTTAGTCTGTACGCGGGATTTTAATTTTTTCGCAACGGTGACTATGATTTTTAAGGTAAATTGTCTAGCCGATGACCATAACAAACAAATCATTTAGCAGTGCTTTGATGGATATTGTGGATTAACATTTCTGTAGTAAAATTGTGCTTGTATGAGGTATTGTGATGTGAAACGAGATACGACGGTTTGCATTTATAGTTTTATAATAACTGAAGACACAGGTGGATAAAGGTGTCATGTAACAAATCATTGTATGGAGAAAATTGACTTTAATGATTTTTTATTGAGACTTTTTACTTTATTGACCTTTCAAATATTTGGTTTAATTAGTTTGTTATTATTTTGTTCTTGCAAAGTAATCACGGAATGAGAGAATCACTCCTTAAGATTAGTGTAATGCAAAAAAGCAATTTCTTTTAAAAAATGTTACATGACACTTTTATCCACTTGTGTCCTCAATTGTTGCATTACCAGAAAAGGACTTAAGATGCTTAGGCATTAGAAAATCATGTTTTTTTTTGGATACTGCTGCTGTTATTACTTTCGTAGTACAGAACATGTATGTATACAATACTTTAGGAAACGTGTATTTGTCGAATTTTATGGCTTAATTTTTATCGTTCAACCGTAACTTCCGTGTTTAATTTACTATCTAACCGTATATCAAAGTCAGGTCTTCTGTTCATGAATAATAAAATAAATTCTTATTTGATGGTCTACTATTGCAATTATTGTCGCAGGATTTTAAATATTATGTCAAACACACAAAACTGATCGACTTGATGTTACATACAAAACGTGTATAGAGTCTTAAGTAACATATCGAAGGTGGACTACCAAGTTGACATCTTCTTTTGATATTACCAAAAATGGCTTGAAAAACTGTATCCAACTTACTCTCTCAAATACAGTATTTTCCTTTAGCTTCCTAGCACTCAGTAATCTCCGTTTCTCTGAAAAAAATATTTTCAGCGGTATCTCGTCAAATTATTAGTGTTTTTTGATATGTCATTTCTTCAAGCTAGACTGGCCAAGCTGGGTGCATCGTGATAAAATAAGGCTATGATAATGCGTTTGTGTATTTTTATTTAGACTAAAAACACTGTGTTAATGAAGTATCTAACAAAGATTCAAGTTATAAATCGATGAGCAGTTTTAAGATAAATAAAATTATGAATACATGTTCGTTTCCTAACTTTTTATGAAATATTAATAATAATAATGATAATAATAATAACAATAATAATAACAATAATAATAATAACAATAATAATAACAGTAATAATAATAACAATAATAATAATAATAATATTAACTTCTCACAAAAATCCGAAAAACCTTCAATCGATTTTGTTGAAGTTGAATGCGCGGACACTTAAATTCAGTCGAAAAAGAACACCGAGTCAATAATACTCCTAAGGGCATAAAGCTGAGGGATTCAAATCTAGAGGTCTAGGTGACCATGGTCCATTTGTCAATTGATTTTAATTTCTTGCGATAACACTTTAAGGGTTGTACATATTCTTAAAATTGAAAATAAAGGTCTAAATGGTTATAATAGTGTTTACAAAATAAAAAAGATTTTAGAAAAAAATGTTTCATACTCTCAAACTTGAAAATGAAGCGTTCTTATATAAAGTTTTCCACTAGGCCACCGCCCTTGTATGATATGGAATTTGTGTATCATCTTCCTGAATATTTATGTGGAATCATAATATTTCTAGTCCTTTTAATCAAGGCATATCTATCGTCTCAATGTCAATGTGCGTGTTGTGTTATGCTTAGTGAAGAAAACCTATGTAATATATTTTTTGTTATGAAGTAACTATCCGGTTTTTTGTGATTACGTATTTCTGTTATGGCTCCAGAATCAATCGACCTTTGAAGTGTAACTGTAATTTTATTTATGAAATGGGGATCCATCCGTCCAAAACCACAATTCTGCATGCTTTTAGTTGCAAGTACTATCAAAACTTGATGGAATTACATGACAAAAATTAATCTTATTATAACAACTAGTTTAAAGATATTTGGTTGAAAATGCTCTCGTCTGGAATACTATCAATGACAAGATGTTGATTTTACTGCCGTTTTGGCTGCCATGACAGTATTTTGAAAAGTATGTAACATAAGTCCTAGATTTGAAAACTCCTAACAGTGTTCATGTATAAACAACAGCCCGAATTTATGATTGCTAACTTGACCTGTTCAAAAAAATTGATAGGTGGGACCTTTATGAAAAGCACTTACCTTTACCTTTTTTATTCGGATTTCTGTAGCTTAAATAAAAATACCAAATATATGTTCCATAAATTGCTTCATGAAACGGAGTGCTGAAAAAACTGCATCTGACATTTGGCATCGTATATATGTCAGAAACGATGAACCAACCATTTTCTAGAGTCAGCTTTATGAGGCTTTAAGAGCTCTCAACTTTGAGCATAGTGATACAAAATCGGATCTACTCCAATTTATTGTAAACATATTGGAGAAACAGTCACGTATTATACCAACCACTCTGTACATTCGAGTATGCTAATCGTCATCTTACTCCTGAAAGTGTGCATCTGCCATCTGCCAAACGGAATTAAGATACCATTACTGGGGTCAAATATCACATGTTATCCATTAAGAAATCTTTCAGTAAAAATTATCCTTGTTACTTTCTATTGATCTTTTCACTTTCGATTACTACTTAGAATAATGTTAAAAAAAGTAATAAGTAATTACATATGCCATGTTAATGATGGTATGTAACAATTTTTTTTTTTGGTCTACAGATTACTGTGCCACTTCTCTTGATAGCGACTACAGAAGTTAGATGTGGTGTTCTGACAGCTCAGCACCACCATGAAGTTCATCAGCCGATAGATCATATTCAACATCAGTTGGTAGATCACATTGCACATAGCTCCAAGGAGGTGGATTACTACGTAAGTATTCTACGGTGTGTTGTGCCTCAACTATAAGAGATAAGGCTCAGTCTGGATATGTGTTAAAGATCCATAAAAACTTAATATACAGGGTGACTTCGAAGTTGAGTCATTTATTTTAACAGTGAGTAGATCTGATCAAAAGAAATGTTTTTTTCCTTTGCCATTCTTCTGGTAAAATTAAAGTAACAAAGTTATAGCCCTTTGGAAGTTTGAGTACCGCCCTGTCTCAATGTGCTCGTGTTTGGCGACAACGGATATAATCCGCCGTATCGGTTCATCGCATCGGAAACAAAAAAGCGAAAGAATTTGGAACGATGTTTTTACATTGTTTCATTCATTTGTATACAGTCAGTGTCAGTGAATAGTGATATCTGTTGCGTGGCTCAAACGAAATAAAAAATGGCACATGTTTATGCGGATCGGTTTCCCAATCGAGTGCAACCAACCCCTCGTGCCTTTGTTAATGTAGTACAACGGGCTCGTGAATCAGGTGACTTAAGACCTCACAGGGGACCTCACGATCAAATACAGGTCCGCACTGAAATACTTGTCGGGAGGATACTTTATAAAACAAGGTAAAAATTTTTTTTTATTTTTTTTTTATTTTTACACACATATTTTGGTTTATCTTCCTTCTACAATCATTATCTGAAAATTAATGACTCAACTTCAAATATACATCTCAACTATATATATATTATTTACTAGGTCTTTCATGCAGTATCCTTCTTATATATACGAGTATGTTCTTTGCCAAAACAATTTAAAAACATGTCGCTAACTAAATTTAAATGTCATTTAAAATATTACCTTCTGCATATATAGTAGTAGTCTAATTATTTTTGATTTCTCATTATTATTATTCATGGTTATTGTATCAACTTTTTACTAATCTAAATACATAGTAGCAATCTCTATTTGAGGGGTTAAGTGGAAGAATAGCCGTTGCTAAACATCGCTCATTTATAACTTATTGTAAGTTATAAATAAAGACGTTTATTGTTATTTTAATTACATAAGCGAGATAAATTAGTGATTGAATTTTAAAGTTAAAGCATTTGCGGTATAGCTTATAATGTGCCGGGTCGCCCTGATACAGTCCAGATATCGAGGCATGTTTCTGAAGAAGAGATCTGTATATTTTTGGGGTATTTGTTCCTAAACCAGCTGCATTTGGTTCCGAGGAGTTGTTAGCGCTAGGGTTTCTAGAGAATAAGCTAAAAAGGGCCACCTTTCTTCCATGAGCGAAAAGTCTTGACGTCTAGGAGGCCAAGGCCGTAGGCTGATTTGAGTGTTATTGAAGTAGTCTTTTATAGCTTTACCACTACAGTCGAAATAAAAATTGATTCAAAACTACTCACTGAAGCGAGACCTTGTTTTATTTCGGATAAAATGACGCAAATATCACGTTTATCATATTTCTTAAAAAATGAAAAGGATACCAGAAAAATACTTAATAGAAAAATGTAGAAAATGCAATTATCTATAAAAGTTGTTCGATTGCTTTCATTCCTTGAGTTACCGTTTATGAGATTAGTGATCTGTGCAGATACTCTTCTGCTCTTATGCAGAATATATTATGTGTAAGCCATCGACTGTTCAATATGAACATATCACCTATACAGGGTATGTCAAAAAAGAAGTACCAGCGATTTTTCTAAAAAATCATTCCATGAGAAGCCAAAAGTTTGTATATAGAACAATTGAACTCGAAATGCGTGGAAGCTAAAAAAGAAGCTACGGCACTAGCACTGTGGGATGAACATTATGTTGTTGGAAAGTGAGGTTTTCAAGCACCTGGATATAACCGTTGTGCCGTTACGCCTCCTCTAATGAAAACTATACTAAGTGACATATAAATCCGAACACCCAGTTTAAATGGTTTTATTTTAATAAAATTTTGTATAAGTACCTAATGAAGCATAATAAGTAAATGACAAAAATTTCAAAATGATTGCACTGCTTTAAAGCCCTTTGACCTTTAATAATGTGTGGATGCACCCTGATGTGCTACGCATTCTCCAACGCGCCTAGGCATGCTTCTGATCAGGTGGTCAATGTCCTCCTGTGGTATCTCATTCCAGACAACCACCAACTCCTCTCGAAGTGCTTCTAGAGTCTGAGGAGGACGTTGCAAATTGAGCAATCTCCTACCCATCATATCCCACACGTGCTCAATTGGGGATAAGTCGGGAGATCTTGGTGGCCATGGTAACAATGTGACATCATTATGTTGAAAGAAGTCTATTGTGACTCTTGCAACATGTGGTCGGGCATTATCTTGTTGGAAAGTTGGATCTGCCAGGTTGTCAAGATAGGGTAAAAGATGGGGTTCTAGAACTTCGTGGATATAACGCTGCGCGTTCATGTTACCTCTGATGAAGATTAAAGGTGTCCTGGAACCATAAGCTATAGCACCACAAACCATAACTCCAACAGTGTGATGAACATGTCTTTCAACAAAAAACTGTGGATTCCTCCTTTCACCACGTCGCCTTCTAACCCTGGCACGACCATCGTGCATGCCTAAACAAAATCGAGACTCGTCACTAAAGACAATACTGTTCCATTCCTGATCCCAGAGTGACCGTTGTCTGCACCACTCAAAGCGATTACGTCGATGTTCTCGAGTTAAAAGGAGGACCCAGTGTGGCCGGTATGAAAACAAGCCAAAACTTCTCATTCGTCGGTAAACACTTCGCAAGCCAATAGGTCTTCCGTGTTCTACAAACCATTCATTTGCAATGGACCTGGTAGTGGAGAAACGGTCCTTTAAGGCCAATAATCTTAGGCGGCGATCTTCACGGTCTGTTGTTCTACGGCGGCGTCCAGTGCCTATTAAAATAAAACCATTTAAACTTCGGATTTATATGTCACTTAGTATAGATACCATATGTAACGAAACCTCAACTATGACTCCTATCGTCTAGAGCGAGTGCTGTTCAACTGAAAGCTTTACATCAGAGACAGCTCATGAATCATGACCATTAAGCATCGATTTCTAAAACAGATATGAGCCCAAAAAAATTGGGATGACATTGTTTTTAGTGCCCCAAACTATGGCCCCTACAGTATGGTGTACGTTATATGTTCAACTCAAAGCTTTATAGTATGTCTTTCTCCGCGAAGTCTTCTGACTCGTGTCCATCGATTATTCATTTCTAAATAGAATCGATACCGCGAAAATTGCGATGAAAATGGTTAGCAATGTTTGTGATGACCTCGGTTCAGTTTGGTCAGTTCATGGACAAGCACGCGTCAGGAAACTTGGAAACTATGGAGGAACAGGTAAAATTTTAATCTAATCGCAACGTGCAGCTCTTATTAAGTATAGCTACTTTAAACTTAAGAAGGTATAAGTCATCTCTCCAGAGGTATGAGCAACGATGGAATGTATATTTATATTTTGTGTACATTAGTGTACTTATTAGAAACTAATATACGATTTTTTGTACCTTTTTAACGTTCTTATGAAATATTCCATGTCATCGCTTGATGATCCGTTGAATGAAGAATTATTATCATGATTAATACTAGTATTATTACTATTATTATTATATGGCATTGGAGTAGCACACATAGATTATTAGGAAAATCCAGGGGTATTGCAAATGTGTTTTCCTGACGGCATTCTGTAAAACTCTGTTAATTATCCTTTTTCATAGAGTCCGCCAAAGTACGCATTCAAATACGGCGTGCACGATCCTCATACTGGTGATGTGAAGCAGCAGTCTGAAGCAAGAGATGGTGACGTGGTCAAAGGACAATATTCCTTAGTGGAACCTGATGGTAGTATCAGGGTAGTGGACTATGTTGCCGATTCAGTCAACGGGTTCAACGCAGTGGTGTCAAAGAGTGCACCAAGTGTGCACCATACGGTAAGTGTCCATCTTGAAGAGTCGTCAATCCAACTAAGGTCCGATAATCAATATGCCAGTGGTCGCCAACCCGTCGATCGAAACCTACCGGTAGCTCGCAAAGGCAATTCTGGTGGCTTACAACATATTTTAAAAATGTGTAAAAATCATAGGAGCTTCCGTAAATTTTGTAAATTCTCATAATAAACACAAGCAGCGGTAACACTGTGGTGGGCGATCTGTTCGAGAACGGAATAAATACGGCACAAAGTCCAGCGGTTGGGTTAGAGTTGGTCTGCCATTAAAAACATTATGAGCAGTAGTAAGAAGATGAGGACATACCATTTCCATTCGGAATGGAAGAACAATATATCTTTACATATGTTAAAGGTAAAAAATGTATGTTTGTTATGTAATACATCTGTTTCCGATGCTAAAAAAGGAAATATCGAGAGGCACTATAAAGGTATAAGTAGATGTCTTATGGGGATTCGGTCTCAAAACTTCCAAAATCCGCCACCAGAGGCGCTGGCGTCGCGCGCCATTGACAGGTTGTTGGACGGAATCTGTATTCATGAGTTGGGGATTCCGCCGCTAGATGGCGCTGTCAAACCAAACGGAATCTGTGTGTCATTGGACACCTGTCATGCGTCATTGGGCATCTCACGCATAGATGGCGTTACACGTCATCTGTCATACGTCATTGGACACCTGTCATTGATGGGTTGAGCATCTCGCGCATAAATGGCGTAGATTTGTTTGGCGGTGTACAAACCTAACGGAATCTATGCGTCATTGGACAGCTGCCATTGATGGGTTGGGCATCTCGCGCATAGATGGCGCCGATGTCGCACCTGTCTGGTGTTGGCGTGGATTACGGGGGGCAACGTGTATACAGGGGTGCATCGAAAAATAGCGGATCGATGGACCGACGGTATATCGTTAAATCGTATATAGCAAGGCGTGACCTAAATAGCGTGGTGGGCTCCTCTGGTCGGTCGGTCGGTCGGTCAGAATGTCTCATAACCTGTATACGATGTACTGTTATTATTATACAGGATGATACCGTTCAAAATGAAAATAGTATAATGGATATTTTATTGAAACATATAGTATATATAACAATAAGGTTGATTGGTGTGTGTGTGTGTGCCATGTTTTGAATACCCGCGCTTGAACAACTTGCAACAAGAAATTCCGACAATATTATTTCGCAAACCAGAGGTATTTTCAATAAAACTACATATCAGGGAGTACTTTAGATGTTGATACTAATCGACTCAAATCATTGTTCGACAACTGATTTGGTTCATGACAGACAAGAATCAAATTATGTATTTCACGGTTCAGTTCTGGTTGTTTTTTAATTTTTTCCCTAAACTTCAGGTAACCCAGGAAATATGTCTCTTATCCGTCCTCTGTTCAACACATCAGTAAAATCGTTAGAAAATTCTATATATGACATATTATTATAAAAGGTATAGGACCGTCCTGCGTTTGATTGAAAAATAGCATTGATTCGAGCCCTATCGGGTATATCAATTGAAAAATTATCAAGAAATTTAATGGTAGGGAATGATGCTGAGAAATAGTTGTTTGGAGACACAATGGTAATCAAGTCACCGTTTGTTGATTGGAAAATATGTTGTAAAGTGTATTGACGTAATTCTGTAGGAACATAATCGACAAGAAGTTCAGGCTGAGATGGGATAATCATTTCGTTTAAGTCTAGTTTCCATATAAACATATCATGTGCAATATATAATCGGTAATTTGAAAACTCTGGAGCAATAGCTAAAAACATAAAATCTGGAATAATATCACACAAATTTTTGAGGATCGGCTGCTTACGAGTTGTAGATCTTATAGTTGTTGTTGTTTTTGGTATTGCTGATGCGGTGGTAGACGTTGGGATTGAATCATATTTGTTTTTTCTTCCATATAGATATTGTACTGCATTTATATCATCAACATCTAGACCACGAATCTCATGCTGATAGAAGGCAAACATAATAGCATTCGGAGAAGCACTATGTGCTATGCCGAGAGCATGTCCAATTTCATGAACCAACACCTGATAGAGAATGATGTCAAAAATCTCAGATAGCAAATATAAATTCGTTTACCCCCCAATCAAAATCTTGACTGAAAAAAAATTAGGCAGCAAATATACAATAATCATACACGAATTTACTATATTTCTAAATTTCTACTCTCATGTGCAACTTGTAATTGGAATTTCCGCCGGACAAACGATACATTCATGTATTACTAAGAAATTATATAAAAAATACTGCAACCGCAATGAATGTTGTTTTCTCGATAAAAATGGTACTGAGAATATGATGCATATAATATGCATATTTACGATACAATTATCTCATGCACGCGTGTGTTATCTCAACCACGTATTTATATTTAGCGAGCGCATGCAATAGTCATCATTGTTTCACACTTAACGCACAACGCTGCAAGCTGGATACAATAGTGCTTCGAGAGAGACGAGATAGCGAAAATTTTAAAAAAAGTAAGTGCTATTTTATTTAATATTTTTCTTTTTTATGTCTCTAAATGCAACTGTTTTTTTTTTTTCGTGTTATGCTTCAAAATAGTTAGACGACTCAATTTTTTTTATAGATGGATTTATCAAAAATTAATGCTGCGTCTTCGATTGTAGACCGCAAACCTATCAGAAAATTAAAGGACCTACCAGTTGGGACACCATTTGCAATCCAAGCAGCTAAAGTGGTCAAGTCGAAATTTGGGGAAGCCGTGCTACTAGATTTAGGACCGGAAGTGCTATTTCTACCACAGCGGGTGACGGAAACGTACCAGCCGGTCATCGACGAACTTTTTCACGGAAAATACTCGATCATCTTCCAAGGGGAAGTGGACGTAGGGAAAAGCCGACCGCTAGCATCATTCAAAATAGTGGAAAATTAACAAAGCAGAGAACAGGAGGAGGACAGGGTGAGCATTTTTATATATTTTTGAGTAATGTGTTTGCTTGAAAAAAAAAATGTCGTCTTTTCAAATGTCTTCAAATAAGGTTAAAAAGATCATCAAACAAACAGACGGTGTTCTACTATCAATTGTTAGTCTACGGAAAATTTTATTTGATAATTTTACAATCAGAGACGCGGAAGTGTGGCTGAAACGAATAGAAAAACAAATTAGATTATGTAAACGGGTAATTCGTAGTAGAAGGCAAAATAAATTATCTGTAGGGACCTGTAGAAAAGTAGAAACAAATTTGGGGCATTTTAAACATTTTAGAAAGTTGATTTTAACTAGACATATTGGGGCAGGACTTCACTTAACATTGGGTCAGAGGGTTAGATGGGAAAATGTAGAATCGAGCTTTCAAAGTAGAATAAAAACCGGTTCCATAGCTAATTTGCGTCATAAGGACTTGAATCAATTTTTAGCAGATTGTGTAGTTGTTTTTAAAAGGAAAATTAGGAATATTTTGAACACCCATTGTGCGCTCAAAGTAAATACAACATTTTGCGGGGAGTTTATTAGGAAATCGGGGGATAATGAAATTTTGGGAATTAAATATATTAATACTAAAAATCATATTATTGATACATCAACTCAAATAGACGAGTGGTTTAAGATATATGTGAAAGATAAACTTTTAAACGAATTATCGGAATTTGCTGAAAAAGATTCGGGATTTGCGTTAAATAAAATTATTTCCTTAGTTGTTAATATCAGTAAATATCAATTGGGAAACGGTTCATCTTATATTAGACTACCAGAACCGATTATAAGGAAAAATGCTTGTATAAACATTAAAAATATAGATCAAAATTGCTTTTACTGGGCCATTGTAAGCGCTCTTCGGACTCCTAGCAAAAAAAGACATGCAGAACTAACCTCCTCATATCCACACTTTACTGACGTTTTACAAACAGAAAATTTAGATAGTCCTATGCTGCTAACAAAAATTTCAAAATTTGAAAAGATGAATAACATTTCAGTCAATGTTTACGCTTTAGAATTGATCGAAACAGAAAAAAAATCATTTTACATAGTAGTACCAGCAAGATTAACGGAAAATAAACGGGATACGCATGTTAATTTACTTTTAGCTCAAAATAAATATTATCCGCGTTTAAATGATTATGATGCTCCTCCACCAGCGCCAGCAAATGAAGATAATGATTCAATCGATGAAATTAAATATCACTATTGTTGGATTAAAAATCTTTCGCGTCTTATTAGTAGCCAGTTAAATAAACATCGTGAGAAAAAATTTATTTGCGATAGATGTCTGAACTATTTCCATCAGCAAAATAAATTAGTTGAACATGAAAAACTGTGTTCTAAATTTAATAAATATAAAATTAACCTTCCTAAAGAGAGCTGCGTTGAATTTAAAAACTTTACATACCAACAAAATACTCCTTTTGTTGTTTATGCAGATTTTGAATGTCAATTAGAAAATCATAAAGAAAGTAGCGTCGTAAATTTAACTAAAACCATAAAATATCAAAAACACGTTCCGTATAGTGCTGGTTTCTATGTAAAATGCAGCTATGATGATAGCCTTTCTTATTTCGAGAGCTTTCGAGGTGCAGATTGTATGGATTGGTTTGCAAATCGTATGGCTGGTGTTGCGCAATTTGTAAACTCAAAAATAAAAACAAGCGTACCTATGATTGAAAAATTAGACACATGTAAGGCAACATCATGTCATATTTGCGGTAAGAGATTTTCAAAAACAAAAAAAGACATAATCGTTAGAGATCACAACCATTTCAGTGGAGAGTTCAGAGGTTACGCGCACCAAGCATGCAATCTGAACTTTAGAAAATTGTTTGTTGTGCCGGTTATATTCCATAATTTAAGTGGGTACGATAGTCACTTTATGATTTCGAATTTATGTAAAAAAGGTCGCTTAAGTCTACTTCCCATCAACAAAGATAAATACATCTCCTTTACGCTGCACTCAGATGAAAATAACATTAAATTGCGGTTTATAGACTCTTTTCGATTTATGGGGGCGTCTCTTGATGAATTAGCTGCAATTTTAGCAGAATCAGAAAAGAAAATTTTACAAAGGGAATTTCAAAATTTAGATGAAGATAAATTCAAATTATTAACACAGAAAGGAGTTTTCTGTTACGATTACATTAATTCGTTGAAAAAATTAAATGAAACGACTTTGCCCCCAATTGAAAAATTTTACAATAAATTAAACGATGAAAGTGTAAGTGACGAGAAGTATGCTCATGCGCAATCTGTTTGGCAACAGTTTAACATTAAAACATTAGGAGAGTATTCTGATATATATTTAAAAACAGATATTCTGCTTCTTGCCGACGTTTTTGAGCAATTGCGTAAAAAATGTTTCTCCACCTATGGTCTGGATCCTGCGTGGTACTATACAATGCCCGGATATACGTGGGACTGTATGCTCAAATACACTGGGTGTAAGTTAGAACTACTAAAGGATCTAGATATGGTGATGTTTTACGAAAATGCTATAAGAGGTGGAATTTCGGTGTGTAGCAACCGATTTTCGGAGGCCAACAATAAATATATGCCCGAATATGATCCTGAAAAGCCGTCCAAGTACCTTATGTACCTGGATGTGAATAGCTTATATGGGAATGCTATGCAGCAACCCTTACCCTACGGAGGGTTCAAATGGGTAGATGATGTAACATCGTTTGATGTGATGTCAATACCCGACGACTCTGACGTAGGGTACGTGCTACAAGTCGATCTATCGTACCCACAAGAACTGCACGATAAACACAAAGATTTTCCGTTTGCGGCAGAACGTAGCGTACCACCCAGCGACGGCGGGGTAAAATTGCCGAAATTAATGGCAACACTTACGGATAAAAAAGAGTACACGGTTCACTATAAAAATTTAAAACAAATGCTAGCTAATGGGTTAAAGTTAACGAAAATCCATAAAATTTTACAATTTAAACAAGCAGCCTGGCTGAAACCCTACATCGAGTTGAATACTCGATGTAGAGCTGCAGCCCGGAATGATTTCGAAAAAAATCTTTTTAAATTAATGAATAATGCAGTATTCGGTAAGACCATGGAAAATATACGTAAGCACCGCGTATGTAAAATCGTTAAATCTTGGGGTGGTCGCTATGGGGCAGCAAACTTGATTTCGAGTTTTCGGTTCCACAGTCGCACAATTTTAGAGGAAAATCTGGTGGTTATCGAATTGAACAAGGCTGAAATAACGTTTAACAAACCTCTGTATGTAGGGCAGGCAATTCTAGACCTATCGAAACTAGTCATGTACGATTTTCATTACACCTATATGCTACCAAAAATGGGTGCAGAAAGGTGTAAGCTCATGTACATGGACACAGACAGTTTTATCTACGAATTGCAATGTGAGGATGCATATGAGGAGATCATTAAAGCTGATTCCAGTAAATTTGATACTTCGGATTATCCTGAAAATAACATATATAAAATACTGCGTAAGAACAAAAAGGTGCCGGGTCTAATGAAAGATGAAAATAACGGTAAAATTATGACACATTTTGTTGGACTTCGAAGCAAAATGTATAGTTACAAGGTGCAGGGTGGGAAGGTGGTTAAAAAATCTAAAGGGGTTAAGTACAATGTTGTTAAAAATAAAATTGCATTTGAGGATTATGTTGAATGTTTGAAAGAATTTAAGGAAAAAACAGCTACACAACGCTGTATCAGGTCGTATGCACACAACGTATATTCTGTTGAACAGTCAAAAATTAGTTTAAGTCCGTATGACGACAAACGTTATTTAATTCCGAACAGTTTTGACACACTTCCGTGGGGGCATTACAGTATCTTATAATAGCGTTTTTTTTTTTGTTATAGATGAATGCCCCAACATTATCAGAGTTAGCTGTTAGAAAAATTTGCGAATCAATAACATCATCAGCAGTAGAATTCATGGAGCAGTCTCCACTACCATGGAAATTAACTACGGAAATTGTGAAACAATTTCCTTTATATAAATGGCACGCTATGATTAAAGAAGCCAAAAATGATCTTGATTCTTCATATACAGGAATTAACTTTATTAGATGTCACAAAGAAATAGATCCAAATTTAATTCACACTATATTAGGAAAATCAGATTGGGGTTATGTTTTTGAAGATTATTCTAGTTACTGTCTATGGACAAGTGGATATTGGCTGGACCAATATTACCTACACGTATGTAAAAATTGTTTATCTAAATTTAAAGAAATACATAAAACTTTAAATAAACGTTTATTTGCCTGCTATGACCATTCTCACGAGGTTCACGATGCACATGACATTATTTTGAACGTATACCAAAAAAAGTATAATTGGTGTCACAGCTGCTTTAAAAGCGTAGTGTTTGAACTAAAAGACCAGGAATCTTGCAGAGATGCCTTACATGATAGGTCTAGAAATAACATCCGAATCCGATTTGATGAATCTGATGTAGACAGCGATATTGAGTTTTAAAAAAAAAACATCACAGCAAACAAATTACAAAAAAATATATAAAAAGCGTTCATCCGTCCTCCAGTTTCTCTCTATCTATTGTACTAACATTTATATATATATTTTTTTTCAAACATGTATGTAGTACTAACATTTATATATATATATATTTTTTCAAACATGTATGTAATTAGATTTAATAAATGAATATTTATAAAAAGATGTTTTATTGATTTCGTTAGATTTTTCTAGTAAGAAGAGTTCACAACAACAACAACAACAAGATGTCCTGATAGCTTGAGTCGTCAGAGGTGTGCAACATCAGAAGCAATGTTAGTGCGTGGTTGGAGTTCAAAACTTAGCGTGTTCAAAAACAAAAAAAAAAACACGCACACACATAATACTAACATTACTTCTGATGTTGTGGCGCGGTTCTTCGGGCTATCAAGACATCTTTTTGGTATTTTTGAACAAAGTGTGCACGTCACGTGCGTCACGTATCACGTCACGTGCGTCACGTATCACGTCACGTGCGTCACGTATCACGTCACGTGCGTCACGTGTCACGTCACGTGCGTCACGTGTCACGTCACGTACGTCACGTGTCACGTCACGTCACGTGTCACGTTACGTGACGTATATCATAATGAAACGACAGATATGCATTTTTACAAAAACTTTATTAAAATCGTTCAAGATCATTAGCGATCCTATGTCTATAGAAAAATATATGTTGTCCTAACGCTATATGTTGTAAAGTACAGCCTACGAGCTTAAATGTATACAATTTTTGAATAGCATCTGAAAACGTATAATTTTGATCATTAAAACTAGCTCGAACAATCTTAAGCGCATTATAATAATAGCTTGGAAATTCAACAGTTTCTAGCATAGACATATACGGTACTAAAAGTTCATTATTTGCTTCTAAAAGAGCGTTCACGTCCATTTCTGAGAGGTAGAAACTAATGTTGTGCTTGGTTATTTCGAGAATTTTCGTACTATCATAGATTAGTCGTCGAATTCTGCAATAGTCACCGCACTCGATTTCGACAGGATCATACTTGTCAGGAAGGTTCTTCTCCTCCTCCTGCTCCTCCGTCTCCTTCACCGTTACCACATTGAGCTGGGTGATTAATTGTTCCCACTCATAGGAACTGAAAGATAGTTTCAACCGTGATGAGTTCCACACAATTACAGCAGGAGTAAATGATCTCGCTGGGCTTAGACCGCATCCAATTTGGTATGATCCATTTGGAAACTGCGTGTACAGCAGATAATGGTCCTCGTTCTTGGCCGCTTCTTCGTACCTTTCCAGAATAGCATCCAGCTCACGGTCGTAGTTTACAGATGATTCGTGTGAGCTGCTGGTGGTGAGGTCAAACTCGCTGCAACTTGAACCACTACCACTGGTATCCATTTTTTTTTTTACTAGCTGCCTGACTGACTGACTGACTGACTGCAACCGACTGAGAACTCACTTTTAGCAGAAACCCCCCCACCCCATACACCTAGACGATCGCATCATTGTCAATCCAACTATTATGTTTTGCATCAAGGCCAAGCCATTTGACGTACATTTTTTTACCTTTACGACGTAAAACTTTTTCAACTAAATAAACATCTGGATTGGCTGTTTTCTGTAATTCTTCGTCATAAAAGGCTCCTTTGATCGGTGCACCTTGCATATCTTCGAGCATGTACGTTGCAGGGTTGGTAATATTAATTTTAGTAACTTTAAATAATTCCGTTGTCCAGCTTGGAACGTATCCCTTGTCGAATAGCATTTTGGTTTTGCTGATGCGTACAATGTCACCAACTTTAAACTTACGCGGGCCCGCGATTTTTAAATGAGTATATTTTCGATTTAAGATACATTTTTCGTTGGATTTATTAATTTGTGATGGTTTACATCCGATGGTTTGATGACGTGTTCCATTGTATTCATTGGTAATGCTTTGTAATATATCAATCCATTTATACGATCCCATTAAGCTAAAGTATTTGTAAAGTTTATTTTTCAACGTCCTTATGGCTCTTTCAGCAATGGCCGCTTTCTTGATGCTATATGTACTATAATGATTAATATCATGCTTCTTCATTAAAGTTTGAAATTTACTATTGTAAAATTCTTTACCTTGATCAGATTGTAGATTTTTCGGCGTACGTTCCGTATGTGCGAGGATATCCGAAAACGCACGAGTTATCTCCTCACCCGTCTTTGTCTTTAACGGTCTAGTCCACATAAACTTGGAAAAAGAATCGATTACGACGAGAATTAATTTGAAATTTTTATTTTGATGAGCATAAGGTCGCATTTCAGCCAAGTCCGTCTGCCATAAATCGTCTAAGCCTTTAATGATGGTACGTCGTCTTAGATAATTTTTTCGAGCAGGCTTGTGCAGCTCGTTAACTAGTTGTAGCTTCTCCTTGGCGTACGTCATCATGTTTTAACGCTTTAAATTGTTGTTCCATCGGCTTTATACGCTTAGCAAGATCGAATGTTTTCAATGATATATATGATGTGCGTCCTTGCAAAAGTTGTAATTCATTCAATGATATTTTTCCTTATTGGAGTCAAATCGGTATGAGACTTAATTGTAGCCAACTCCTGTTCTATTCTTGTTGTTATATTTGCAATAGAGTCATCTACATAT
The DNA here is from genome assembly GCA_963669975.1 of Acanthoscelides obtectus. NCBI lineage: Eukaryota > Metazoa > Arthropoda > Insecta > Coleoptera > Chrysomelidae > Acanthoscelides > Acanthoscelides obtectus. The sequence continues at coordinate 69,954,244 of CAVLJG010000007.1, read as the reverse complement.
TTTTTTGTTGCCATATGTTTACCAGAAGTAGGCGGATTTCTCGAAATAAACTCTGTTATTTGATCTGTTTTTGCTGTTATTTTTTTTAAATCAATCACTGAAGTATCTACGTATTTTTTAGTTGCCGCATCTGAATTATCTGTGGGATCTTTTATATTACACAACTTTACGTTCTTGAAGTCAACATTTCCATCAGAAGTATGGGGTAGTGTTAACTTTGGCGGTGTACGCATATACGGAAGTGTCTTTTGTTTATCAAAGCGACGTCCGAATTTATCAAGACTCATCGTGTAAATGAAAGACCAAGGAACTAGATTACTGTATTATATTAGCTTCTTTTAGCTCGTTGAGGATGGCTACTATTTCATTATCATGCGACGTATTGCCAGCTTCCTGAGATGCCATAAGGAGTTTAAGTCGATCGATTAATTCATTGGGATCATCCCAGTACACGTATTCGATTGGTTCCTCGTTGTATGTCAAGTAATCACCGATACCTTTTCCTGTTGGCGGTTTTGATGTTGATGATGTTGTTGTTGTTGTTGTTGAGGGAGTGGATCTTGTTAATGATCGACTAAGTGGACTACGTATTTTTGTAGATGTTGATCGTGTGACAATTGTACCTTTATTTTCTGCACATCTTTAAAGAGAGGCTTAATAATGTGATTATATTTAAATCCTGTCGAACCTTTTAGGCGTCCAAGCGAATCTAAATGAACACCGGTACTTTGCAATAGATTTTATAGGGTTGTAAATCTGCATCTGCATAGTTTGGGTCATTATAGAATAAAGTTGATACAGCCCAGGTGTGCCACGAAACCATGTACCTGCTAAGTTTGTCCCCTCAGGTAATATCTGTATTTGGCCAGTCGCTCTATCAAATTTAATTCGGCGTTTACCTAACATCCAACCAATGTTGTCGGTATATATAGGTCCATAATTTTTATCAATTTTATCGTTTTGTGTCCAAAATCTTGTAAATAATTATGGCTTATTGGGGGATATTGATCTAAGTATTCTTCTATTGCTTCTTGTGAAAAATCAGCAGGACGCATTTCTTCAGGTAGTGGTGGTGTTTCAGGTCTCGGCGGTATATTACCTTGTTCATCAGTTGAAGCCACGTCTTCTAAATTGAGATAGTTTGGGTTCTGTGTGAATACATCATCATCATCATCATCATCATCCTGTTTCAATTTTTCCTCTTTTTTAATAATAAATGAAGGATGCTGCTGAGTCTTAGCTATTTGCTTAAGAGGTTCAGATATTGGTTTGAAAAGTTTTCTAATAGATTCATCTTCTGCAGTTCGACCTAACTTTAAAGTAAGATACTTTTTACGTATAGCTCGAGCAAGTTCTGCGATCTTTCTTTTATGACTAGCAACGGCAACTTGGTCCTTTGACATCATGTTACTGAATGATGGCGTACATGATAAGCCTACAATTTTATGTACTTATCAAATCCTACTCTGTATCGACCATAATTAAGAGGAAAGTCTTTAACAATAACTAACGTACCGTACTTTTCTGCCCAACATTCCGAACACATCTTTTTGAATTCATCAAAAGTAACATCTGGAGATACATGCTCATCAAATATATGTTTTAGATTAATTTCATCCTGCTTAAATAGTACTATAATGTTACAGTTGTCTCGTATGTTTACTATGTTGAGTTTTTGCTGTAAAATCCAAGTTATCAATGGGTAATGACTGCTCTTGTTGAACAACCTTCATCGTGTGGCGTTCGAATAAGGAATGTGTAAAAGTATATATGTAGATATTGCTAACGCATCATCAACAGTTCTCATGTTAACGTACAAGGGTGAAGGTGTTGTAAACTCTCTGATAAATAATCTTCCGATAGAACTCCACGTACCTTCGTATCAGTTCCTGGGACGTAAGTGTGCGACAGATTAGGATATTTTTTTTTTCATTCTCACACATGTATATGTATATTTTCAGCGGGGACTAAATTAAAGAAGAGGTTAGCACGAGGAGATCCTGGAAAGAACCCATTGGATCGTGCTGCAAGAGACCACGATATTGCATACGCCTTATACAAAAATTTGAAAGACAGGCACAAAGCTGATTGGATTCTTGAGAACCGAGCCTGGGAACGTGTAAAAGCACCTGACGCTTCACTAGGAGAAAAGACTGCAGCTTGGCTAACAACTACCGCAATGAAAGTTAAGCGAAAATTGGGTATGGGGCAGAAGAAATCATCTTTTCGACGAGGTGTTCTCACGAAAATCACAAAGTCCTTGAAGAAAAATGCTCCCACCACCACGACATTAAAAAAGTCTGCATTGGTTGCTCTTAAAGCGGCAAGATTAGCGGTGAAGAGTGCAGGTGGAAAACATAAAGTTCGACTACCGAGAATAATTCCGATCGAAGGAAAATCTGGGGGATTCCTACCCTTGATCCCCCTTTTCGCCGGATTAAGTGCCTTGGGGGCGCTCGTAGGGGGAGCTGCAGGTGTGGCCAAAACGGTCGTTGATGCCAAGAATGCACAAAAGAAATTGGAGGAAGACCATCGCCATAACAAAGCTATGGAGTCTTTGGGCAAAGGATTGTATTTGAGAAAAAATGCTAAAGGTGGTTATGGGTTGTACCTCAAAAAAAAAACTCAAAAAAACTAAACATCAAGCTACCCAAGAAAGCGCTTTATGATTATGAAATAAAGCAATATGCGAAGCTCTTGAACATACCTCATTTCCGAGGTGTCTTCATGCGTGACACTTTACCACGAGACGGTCCACGTAAAAGAGAATGCGCCGTCGTGAACTTAGATATTTCACAAAACACGGAACTCATTGGGTAGCTTAAAAAAGATAAACAAACAACGTTGAGTATTTCGATTCATTTGGTAACCTGAGAGCCTCCACAGGAACTTGTTCGATATCTGAAAACGCTAAAATTTTCTACAACAACGATCCTTACCAAACTTATAATCAAGTTAATTGCGGACAATTGTGTTTGAAATTTCTAAACAATAACAACAACAACACAACGATGGATAATAAAACATTATCGGAATTTACATTAGAAGAGTTTGAGAAGAATATTCCGCCGCTGGAATATTTAATAAGCAATGTGAGACCTGCAGAATTATTGAGTATATGCACAAACTGCCTGCAGAATACACATCCAATTTTGATCTTCAAATACGACTTCCATGCTATGTTCACTACAACAGACCTGATTGGACAACACATTGGGATGGACCGGGCTACTGCTCAAGCAAATTGTTATTTCTGTAAATTATCCATTCGAAAATAAACAAAAAAAAAACTTGAATAAATGCTAGTACACAGCTATATTTTTCATTCATCATGTCGCAGTTGTTGAGAGTCAATAGCACTACTCATATATTTTCATTCGTCCTTCAACACCGATAGTGTTGGATCCGAAAAAAGATTATGAATTGGCGCTTAGGTCTTTACTTCATACAATTCCATACCGATATTGAAAAAAGGAGATAAATTTTATTATATCGACCGGATAGGTGGTGGTGGTCAATTAAAAGTCATCGAGTTTCCGACAGGTTGTTATGAAATTACCGACATAGAAACATTTATACGAACGCAAATGAATCTTGAAATGAAGTTTGCTCCTCGGATGATTATTTTTCTCTACAAACCTAACAATAATACACGCAATGTGAAATCTTTAGCAAGTATTATAAATAGTTTTTTACAGAACCGAATAATCTTGGACATCTATGGGATTCTCGAAAAAAGTTCTTAATCCTGGTCAAAAGCATTCTTCTGATTTACCTGGAAACATAATTATAAAGTATCAACCATACACTTTGATGCTAACATTACGTCGGGAGCCTTTGACGGAGACACGCCTGCAACACGATCTACGAATTTGCTGTGACAGCCGATCCTGATACGCTATAGTCGAAACACCCTGTAAATTTACTATATCTACCTGTTATACCGAAACAAGAAATAACAACATCACAGTGTTGGTCTTAGATCAGGACGGTTCGTCCTGTAAACTTTCAAGGTGAAACCTAGTAGTACTCCTTGTGTTGGAGTTGAGAGCGAAGCGCAGATGGGATTAGTGATTAATAAGACATAGTGGTGCTTCCAAGGCAACCTTCAGGTATTACCCCAAGCACTAAGCGCCGAATCTACTACTAACTACATCAAATATCCTGTTTCTACGCTCACTTGGATATCATGTCAACAACAACAAGAATCATGTACAAAAAGAGAAAAACTGAGGAGGCAGCAGCAGCATCACATACTTCTCCGATGTTTGATCTATATCGATCTCCAGCATTCGATGAATCTATTCGCAAGGCTGAGTATAGATCTTATACGCCGTTCATCAAGTCATTTAATTGTAATGATGTTGTGGAATTTAGCATCAATCAAGTAGATTCGTTCTTTGCAATGAACGCTTCCCTTCTATCTATCAAAGGAAAAGTTGAAATAACTGGAGGAGGAGGAGCAGGAGATGTATCTTTAGCTCCAAACTTTGGTGCCTTCCTATTTGACTCTTGCACTTACAGTGAATCCGCTAGAGAAGTTGAAACAGTACGTGATCCTGGTATTGTAAGTACTGTCCGAGCTTACGTATGTTACAGTGAGGAAGACTCAAATCATATGGCTATAGCTGGATGGAACTACTTCAACACCTATAATGGCGTCAACACATAACAAGTCTTTTAGCTGCTAATGCCGCTTAAACATATTTTCAACATTTTCAATGATTATCCTATGATTACGTGTGGCAGACAAACTCTCAGATTTGTGAGAGCTAGAAACGATAACGATTGTATCATTATCAAGGAAAAAACTGGAACGACGACGACAGCGAAAATAACTATTGAAAGCATGGAACTGAAAATCAAACATATTTACCCGAGTGATGATGTGAAAGAACAACTTTTGAAAGCTATTCAAACTGATAAGCCGATATATACCGTTTAGAAAATGGGATCTGAATGAACTGCCTGCAATTACCGCAGATGCGAGAAGAGAATATGGTCAGTTAAAACTAGCACCGCAATCGAAAGACCACGTTTCATTATAGTATGTTTCCAAACCGGTAAACGTGACGTCGCAACCTCAGACCCTACCCTGTTTGATCACGTGAATGCTGCTAGTATTCGAGTATCTTTAAATGGTGAATACTATCCAACGAACGTATG